>VZTD01002932.1:387806-496845 GCA_013397725.1 Rhagologus leucostigma
AAAAAAAACCAGCTGGCTGAAGAAAAAGCAAGCAGGGTGCTCCCTTCGTGCCTTCCGCAGTCAGACAAACACTGAGGAGTGTAATCTCTGTGTCCTTGAGAAGCTGCTTTGGAAAGTTCATCTGGGTTTTTTTTTTTTCAAGCTCAGTTTAAAGGCACAGAAAAGGCACAATATTACTTTTTGGGCATAGAGCATGATAGGGGATACACATGATAGAGTCACTCCAAGACAAGCCTACTGTAAACCTTTTGCTTCATATAGAGGATGCATGTCTTTGTCCTATCTTTTAAAACTGGTAGTCTTGAGTAGGGAGTGCGTAAATTGTATATCAGAAATATTGAATTATGCTTTGTCCAAGACTGTAAAATTCTTAATTTTAGTGTGGGAAAAATATATCCGTGCTTTGATTAAAGACACTACTTGTCATTATTTGGCTTTTTTGAAATTTGATATTGCAGCTGAGGTTTTTTTCCTGTAAACACTTTCTATGCACCTTTTTATGTAGTATGACTCGCCAATTTATTTCCCAGCTTTACAAAATAATTTTAATGTACTTTGTAAAAGGTTTTCATTCTTATCATTTTTAAAGTGAGAATGAGCTGATTTTTGTGCGCTAAGAAGTGACAAAGGGTGGTTTTGTCAGAGTATGTCTTCACAGCTGAAAGCAGGCAAAAAAGAACTCTCTCCAAACCAACTAGACCTGAACTTGGTCCAGACTAGAAGCTGTGTAACCACATTAGCATGGCACTGAGCCCAAGCTAATAAGCCCTACTAAGAGGCACTAAAGCAGTTACACAATTTTTAGATCAGAGCTGGCTTGCCTCCAGCTATCTTGGAGTGTAACCAGGATGATCTCAGGTTTGTCAGGAAAAGGCAGTATAGACAGAGTCTCAGGCCCCTGAAACGAGCAGGCTTAACCTGTTCTCTAAACTTGGTTTGTAGCTTAAGGTAAGAAAGAAGTATGGAACAAGCATGTGTGAGAACAGCATAGTTTAGAGTAAGAAACAAAACAGATCTAGAGTAAGAAACAAAACAGGATTTGTATAGTCTCTAGTTACTATTTATATAGTTACTATTCTTTCATCTTGTTCTATTAACAGGTCAATTTGGCAGATGGCTTTTACATAACACTTGAAGGCAGGGCACAAAGGGTATGTTCATAAGACTTAGGCAAAGTTAGTAGAAAAGCCCATGTTGTTTAGGTCTTTCATTTTCTTTTGTCATATGTATAAAATACATACTTTTAAACTCTGTTCAAAGCTGCTCTTCTTCATTGTCTCCTGACACTTTTCCTGAATGTCAGAATTCGTTCCCATATTAAATGCCTCTATTTTTGTGGCTAGATCTTGGGATGAATTTCTGCTAGCTTCATAAAATAACTTTTTGTGAGCTTGCTTGCCTTTCTTGACTTCTTTTTTTTTTTCTATCTGGCAGAGAGACTCAATTTCTTGAGGCCTCCTTCTCTTTTGAGAAGGTTGGTGTGGAGTAGTGCTAGAGAGAGAGTCATCAGACCTAGAAAGCCCTAAGCCTTGGGAGCGTAATTACAAGTATTCTGTCTCTAGACACCTGAATGATGATGTAGTGTTATTCAGATGGCGACAGAAAGGTTTTGGCAAGACTGATCCTCTAGAAGGATACCAGCAGAGCAGAGCATCAAGTTCCTCTGTTTGTCTGTCATCCAGTGTGACTTCTAATGTATTTTAGTGCAAGTCCTATTTGGTCTTCTCTAAAGCAAATTCTTTAATAACTTGTTCTTCACTTAAATCACATTAACAATATACCCCTAAAAGTATTCTCCTGAGTAGTCCCATTTTTTAAAAAATGACAGTTTCTCTATAGAGAGGAAAGAGCATTTGAAATAATGTTGGGTATTTTGCCAAGCCTGTCAAAAGAGTAACACTTCCACTTTCTCAGCTCTGTCTCATTAAAATTGTATTCTAATTCTGTCTCAACTTGGTCTCTTTGCTTCATAAGTCATTGCCTGCTCATTACTTGTAGTGTGAGAGATGAAATTTATTCAAACCTGATAGCAGGGATAAAGAATTGAAAGGCAGGCAGCTGGGAGAAATGAAATTAGCTTATTCTAATGCTTTTTTGACAGGATTTTTTTCATTGCCATGGGTTGCTATAAGTGTCAGTTTGGATTTGTGGTACTGTCTTTGTTAGGTTTGTGGGGGATTTTTTAAAACAGTCTTAACTGCTAAACTATGCTTTCCTTTGTCACATCCATTGAAATAATGTTCCATGTCTGTGTTGATAACATGGTCAAATATTACTTGCTACAGTAGTCTGTAATTGTTTTATCATCACAGCTGTCTAACAAAGATTAAATTTTTGCAATTGTTTTATAGTAGATTCTTCAGCCCAGTATTTAGATAAATAGGATACATTCAGTAAGGTCTGGAAAAATGATAGATAATGCAATATAACTTACATGAAATTTAATGTGGAATACCAAGGGGAGCTGAGTTTTCTAACCTAAATATTTTTTTTCAAGCTTTGAATGTCAAAAGAATACACCTAGGAATTTCTAATTTTGAATATAAAAGAGTGTTAGAAGCAAATTGACTTAAAGCACAACACTTTTCCATTATAAAATTGAGTTGTTAAGAAATTATATGGTCTAATTACTGAACTTGGTATTTTTGACTACTTGGATTATGAACAGATATTGTCATTAACTAGCTAATTAAATTGACTGCAATAACAAGCCATAATTTAGAAATATGTTCTAAATTAGTTTTTATATGAAAGCAAAGTCTTTGTTGATCTGCGCATGTGATTAATGTCAAGTGTCATGAATTAGCTCAGGGATCTCTGGAGC
Organism: Rhagologus leucostigma; assembly: GCA_013397725.1. Lineage (NCBI taxonomy): Eukaryota > Metazoa > Chordata > Aves > Passeriformes > Rhagologus > Rhagologus leucostigma. The sequence continues at coordinate 390,631 of VZTD01002932.1, forward strand.
AGGAAGGACATTACAAAGAAATATCTGTGTATTTGACAGAAACAGATGCAGTCAGAAGAGCAATTTCTATTCGATTAAAAATTTGAATTAAAAAATGTTAATAACTATGCATACATGTATTTTCTGGAAGTATACAACATAATGGTTCAGTACAGAGTGAATTATATTCTTCTCTCGAAAGGCAGAACATGACTTCAACTGTGGTGCAACTGATTCTCTTACCCCAAAATCTTCGTGCTTGTGTTATTTTAGTATTTTGCTACTCAGAAGAAAAAAGCATCGTACTCTTAATCTTTATATACTTATATACCATAAACATCTTTAAGGAAGTTGGCTGTTAATATCTAAAATGGCCTCTTAATTAGGCATGATGTCTTAAAAGCTTTTAAGAACATAAACATGAAATGCCCTACATATTACATTTGGATTTGAAGTTCTGTCTTTGTTAGGTTTGTTTATTGTTGCTTTCAAATGCGCACGAACTTAAATGTTAAAATGCACTTTCCTCTAGCACATTATTTGAAGTAATGTTCAATATCTTCGTTTAAAACATTCACTGGAAGTACCCCAAACATACTTCCAAGCAGAGCAGCTTGACCAGGCAGGATACTCTGCAGACAGTATATGGTACAGCACCTACAAGCTAGATCAGTAAAAGGGGGGATCTTCATTTTAAGTTTTTTTTTCTTTCCCTGTGCAATATTCATGGCACACTACTTCTGGAACTCTTGTTTCCTGTTTAGGTGTTAGATTCTTTAGATGAAATGATTTACACAGGGAAGTAATTGTAAAAGCAAGAAAGTTGCAATCATAATAGAAGAAAAGTGAACTGTTACAGATCTTCAGGGGGAAATACATTATAGATATTCCCATATAATAAGTCACCTGAACTGATTTCTAAACAATGTTTGACACCAATGAGATAACAGGAGATGAATCTCAGAGGATTGATGAACTCAGTCTGCAGCAGTCCAAGCATCACCATTCTCAGTAATCTCAGCTAGGGACAGAAAAAAATGTCATCTCAGGTATCAGTCCTCCTTTTAGTAATAAAATCCTGTAGGGAGACAAGGGAGTGGTAGAACTAGATTTTCTTTTATAGTCACTTATCTTTGTAGAAACAGAGGGGTCCTTGGCAGTTTCTAGAGGCAATTTCTGGAGTCAGTTAAGGTTGGGATTGACAGGCAGCTGTAAGCTTTCTCTTTCAAAGATCACCTTAAAATATTTTTAACAGAAAACCTGTAATTCTAAAAATCCCTTTATATTATGCAGCTATGTATGCTTACAATCACTACAATAATTTGGGCAGTGAATTCTAAAGATAATCTTATTTATCTTGATAGATAACAACCAGATTTTACATTTATCTGATTCAAATTAAACCTCAGTGAATAATTGATTCTTCAGTTTGATCATGAAAAATAAAACATGTATACCTGGTCTTAACTAAAATGGAAATAATTTTCTGTAGGAAGCAATTTTCTGAAAAATATTTGAGTTTAACAAAATGTTTCACTTCATCACATGGAAGCAAATCTCACAGCTATCAGAGTAGACTACATCTTGACCCTTCTACTTCTTAAGGTAAATAGACTAAATACTTTCCACCATGATTCTTACAGATTCCCACTAGGAAGCTGCTACTCCATTACTAAATGTGTTTTTTTTTTTAATATATTAGCCAACTTGAGGGATGGTTGATGAACAAAATGCAAATAAAAGACTGATGTTTAAGAAGGAGAACATTAAGACGAGAATTAATTTAAAGAACTTGAAAAGTTTTAGAACAAATTCTGGAGGAAGGAATAGATGGAGGGAGAAAGGTAAGAGAGAAGTAATTTCAGCTGGGATTTTAAAGTTACTTCCTGCTGGATTAAGAAGTATCTCTGTTTAGAAAATTGTATGTATTACTGAAGGATGGATAATCTTACCTATCATGACTATTAATTTGCCAAGGTGGTATAGTCATCCAATACCAGTAATAGGAGCAAGAACTTTAAACGGATTGGTAAATTTGAAAGGAAGGAACCAAGGAAGAGGACAAAATACAACGGTAGCTGGTTGGATTTAATGACCTAGGAGGAGATAACCTCATCACATGTCTTCCTAAGTAGAAGGATTTGCAAGAAATTATAAACAGGTCTCTAACAAACTCTTGGAGAGTTTCATGGGTATTCATGCACCCTGAACTTTTCACAGTACTTGTTCAGAGTGGCATTTTTGAACAGGGGAGGATAGCACAAGACAAGTTCTTAAAGAAACTGCAGGGAATTAAAAAAGAGCATTACGAAGTAGAAGTAAAATAGCCGGATAGTAGCAACGGATGTCACGTCTGAATTGCTTTAACACTACATGTGTGGGTCTCTGTTCTTTAACTCCAAATGCTTCTTGAAGCTTGAGTACAGTGCCACAGTACTATGCTCTAGTTGAGGGGGAGGGGGGTGGCAATTGCTTGTGATTGTGAACAACTATATAAATTGCAGACAGGAATCAGCTGAGGTGCAAGCAGACCAGAAACTTCAAGAAGATGTATTACTGAAAATTGTCAGAAAATTGGACAAGTGATTGTTATAATAGCCAGAAAAGAAACTATTCAACATGAAATCATATTTCAATTTTAATGCAGAAAATAGAATTCTTGCATGGGTAGCAACCAACAGGTTTTTTGGTTACATTTTTAAAACTACCTATCCAACTGAGTGCCAGGCAGTAGAAAACTTTTTTTCTTTTTTTTTTTTTTTTTTTTAATCACATAAACACTGATCCAGGTTTTCAGAACTGCATAAAAAAACCCACCAGAGAGGTTCATTTTAAGCAGGTCTGGATGGTACAAGTGAAGCTCCTGAAACTACTCAAAATAAACAGTGGATAGAGAACAATGAAGATTTCAGGTAATCCGTAAATCAAGTTCAAGATATCTGAACTGAAGAGGAGAAGTTACTTCCTATCAGTAGACTCCTCACAGACATTTTTATATAGTTCAATGAGTAGGCATGAAATAACATTTTCAATCACAATCAGTTCCTCGTGAAATACCAGGTGAATTGTTTGATGCAGCGTTAATAAATGCCTCCATTCTGCCATTCTCTTTGCTATTTCAGTTCAAATACATGACACCAAGCTTTTACTCAGTAGAGAGACTATAAGTTCAGGAAAGCAGCAAGAGGGTCAGATTCAAAGATCTCCTCCCAGCATTACTTACTGTGACAATATTTTTCTTCATATTCTTTGGTGGGATTACCCAGCAGTTTGATTCTGAGCAGAAAAGTCCACACACTGCTAGTGCTGCTATCTTCAGAGCAATGAGGACTTAACATGAAAAGCTTCTTGAACATTAGCCTTTTTTTTTTTACAATTACCTTCTAGTGAAATAAAACAGAAGAAATGTCGTTAAAAGACTTGCCGTGAAAAGCCAGACATCTGTGGAAAGATGATAGGGCATCTTCATGTTTTGCACTGAAGGAGAGATGCATTGATTATGGGTTCTACCTGGTCTTCTTGTCATTTGACTAAGGCCATTCCCAAATTTCCCTCATCAGCTAGTAACAGAATCCTGCTAGCAATCTGCAACTCATTATTGTTCAAACCATGAGCTCAGCAGTCAGCACCTCACAAGGAAGACAGGACTTATTATACAGCCTGATCATAGTCTAAAGGGTGCAAATGCAAGTGCTTTGACCCTACAGCCTTCTTGAGGACAGTTGGCTTATTTCTGTTTGTGCCCACAATGTTGTGCGTGTTTGTCCATTCTCTGACCATGTATGATAGGAAGAGCAAAGTAAACAGGTTTCAGGTGACTGAGTAGCTGAGCAGCTGCACAGGTCACTGTGGCAAAAGGTGATCTAAAATAAAGAAGTGCTTCTGCAAGCAGAAAGGTGTTCTAAGCCACAGACAGTAATTATTGATAGCCCTGTGTATGAAGGAAAATATCCTGTCATCTGTCAGGGGTGCAAGGTGTCACCATTGCCTCCCTCCTATCTCACCTGTGTCTTTTAAATCGACTGCGTTACTTTGTGATTGATGTGTTGAGCCATATTTGGTTTCAGAAAAGGAAAGAAAAAGAACAAGGATGCGGGTACTCATTTTACCATATAACTTGGGGGTGACCTTCAAGGTCCTCACCTTGTCCTGTGAGTCAGAGAAGTGAAGACAGAGAGAATTTGAGATATTTCTGTATTTCATGCCTTTGCCACAGGCAGCACTTGTTTCTAGAAAGGTTTGATCCCTTTCAGTACTTTTTCCTGTTCCTTGAGGAACTGGTAATCTCTTGCTTTTGCTGAAACATGTTTGCCTCTCAATCTTCTGGACATCTTGAGAAGGACAACTCGCCTCTATTCTGAAACAATATGACTAAGCTTTCTTGGCTTTGCTGACCCCTTCTCAGTTTATCTTGACTAAATGGTCTTATATAGTATTGGTTCCTTGCATATTTTCCAAAGGTTCTTGTAGGTGTAAATCTTGCCACAACGCCCCAGCCAAATATCATTTGTCTGGAATGACATCCACACAGTTGCTCTAGCTGTCATTCTGTCATTCATGTCAGCTGCTGTTGCGCTTAAAGGCCACCAGCAACAAGCTGCTACTCCAGCTGTTGAGGAGGTAGCCAAGCCTCACTCACTCTTTCTCCCTCTGAGTCCTTCTGCTAGCTCCTCTGCTCCTGTTTTGTATTTCAGTGTAGCAGTACAGCAAGACACGTGGTGGAGCTGCCTGTTGCCAGCCGCATGTTTTGTTCCTCGTTCTGTCTCTGACTTGGAACATGATCTCTGTGCCTCAGCTTTTACAGAGCATTTTACAACGTCCTTTGAGATCTACAGATGCAACAGATTACTCAGATACAACCTAGAAATTCTATGTTTTCAATTAAGATGTAAATGACAGACATACATTCCAATATTATTTCTGGAAACCCTTATAAAATATCTTTGGAATGTAATTTGTGACCCCGTGAAAACTGGCACTTGGTTTTAAAATCAGCTTTTGCTTTTGTCTCTTTAAGTGAAACCGTTTGTGTTGACGCATAGTTATTTAGGGAAATAAATGCAACTTTGTACGAGCTAAGCTAATGGAGCTTTAACATGAAGGGAAAGAATTATAGCACGTTGGGAATTTTGGTAGGAGCAGAGATACAAAGAAGTTGCCACATTTGCTTAAATTGCTTGTGGTTATAACTCTGGTTTGGGAAAAGACAAAAGGGTAGAATTGGACAGTTAGTTTATGAATGTGGATGTAACAGAGAGAGCTCATTGGTTTCGTAGGTCTGTGTTAGATTCCCACAGCCCTGAACAAACAGCTCTCAGCCTTATATTTTCTAAGCTTTTGTCTTCCCACTTTGGAATTCTGACTACGGGCACATTACCAAGCCAACTGGATTCACTACAAAGCTCCAGTGTAGCTCTTTTTATCACAAAGATCAAGACAACAATTGTGTGCCTACAAGAAAAGAACAACTAAAACCATCGAGCAAACATTAAAAGAACAATTCTAGAGATAGTTGCTTTTGAACTGCAATAATGGGCAACATTCAGTCCTGAGATTTGAATTCAGAGTTAAAGGAATTCATTACTAACTGCCTTTCCTTGTAATTATCCAAGCTGCTGGCAACGTATATTTTCAGCAGCATTAATTTTGTGCAACGTAATATTTTGTAGTTGTGCTGAACCCCACACAAAGGCAGCATTGTAAATCTGCTTTATGGAGTTACTTTTGTTTATTATAGAGTTCCTATATGAAAAAGGAAGAAATCTAAATTTTGTGTTGGCTTCTCCCCAAACCACAGAAAATGGAGTATTGTTTTACAAGAGCTTGTTCTGAAATATCACTTCCCGACTTTAAAAGAAGTATGGTGTATTTGCAGATGCATTCCACAAGCATGCAGAATGTCCAGCTGCAAAAATATAGTAGGAGCTGACCTTTTTTTTTCTTTCCAAAATAGCCATTTCACACTTTTGGGAGAGCTGAGGGGGTGTGGGGAGACAACTACAATTTTAAAATAGATGCTTCATTTTGCAATGCCCCAAAAATAACTTGAGTTGAAATCAACCAGACACCAGTAATTCAGAATAAACATTATGTCTGAGGATCCTTGACCACTGTTATTTTAGTTCTGGTACCAAAAACCTCAACCATAGAAATAGTTTCAGTAAATCATCCTGCACTGTTTTATTATTCTTCCCCCACCTCTGCCCTGCCTTTTTAATAGATTAGCTTTGGAGTCACTGTTAATCAGATGCCTGAACCTTTATTTTTTTCCTTGAAGAGTGTTATATGATTTTAAAAGTTCTTCCCAGATATTTTGGTCTTAATAGAAATATTGCAGAATATGAAGTGACCTGGAAATCCCCAATTTTAAGCTGGTAATTTTGGCCATTGCATGAATAGATGATGAAGTATGTATATGATGTGCAATTTAAGCAAATTGAATGTCATTTGTGACCCATAACTGATGAAGAGGACAAAATTTTTCACTTCTATCCACTGAAGTGTGGACAGATGTGCAGTCTCTCTTTGGCATCTTCACTTCCTGTGGTCTCAAGAGGGATGCAGAGATGCAATGGCAGCAACTTCTATGGTTCTGTGGAGAAACAATTAGCTGAATGACCATTTCCACACTAAATATGTGTCAGACCACTTGGTTTCTCATTCTCACAGTTAAAAGGTTACAGGAATTCAGAATGGCTATACATTTAAAGAGTTTTCTTTACTGACTAACTTCAGGAAGCTGGTACTAATTCAGTCAAAGTTCCATCTGATAAATCTAGGACGCTGATGAAGAAATCTCTTCCCTTTGACCACTTCTGGCACTACATCAATCTCATATAAGGGTGTCCTTTAAGAATTAAATATAAGAAGCATTAGTGTCCTGGAAAGCTGAGGTACAGGAGGACAAATTGTATATTTCACAACACTGGGTGTCCTGGATCATTTCAGGGAAGTTGTTCAGTGTGACTAAAGTGAAATTTGGGTTGTATTTTGCATGTCAGACTACACTATCTAAAACCTCCTTTTTGGAAACCATTTATCTTTTTTTTGATATATTTTTAAATTGGTACTACTGCTTACTTGTACATGTTTACAAAAAAGAATGTATGTGGTATCTAGAAAATATGAACTACAAATAAATTGTTCATAAGTTTCAAGTGGGAAGCTTGGGAGTAGATATCCTCATTTTCTCAATTCTGCTCTGGCCAGGCCTTGTAAATCACACTGCTGTGTTGAGGCATCAACAGAAAATAGACCTTCCTTTGATCTGATGCTGCAATTGGTCTAGATTTGTGGTGTCCTCTTACTTTGGTGCAGCGCACATTCAGCATTGCCAAAAGCCATGGTGCTTTGATTAACAGCAGGAAAAGGCATATCCTGACACTGCAAAGGATCCCTGGTACACACTTCTAGCAAAGACTCTTCTGCTCTACTTCTGCTAAACTGTTCTCCTCCAAAATTGGATTATTTTCCAATACAGTCCAAGAACTACTTTTCTTGATGTTACACACCTCAGGTGTGTGTTCTGAAACCTGGTTCATTAGTGTTCATAAAATTCTGAGAAAAGCTAAAGTGAAAAACAGTTACAAGAAACCGAATGTTTATTTTTCCAATCTACTCTTTTAAGTTATACAAATCCCATGTATCAAGAAACAATTGGAAAAAAAACCAGAACCAGTGCTTTTCAGGCAGTTAGCACATTGTCCATGAGATCATACTAAGAATTCAGTTATAGCCTGTCATATTTTTGCATTACATGAAACATCTGCATCACAAGTTTGTATTCTATTTCAATTTTTCTCTGAAGGTAAGGGTTTCCTAAGAACTGCACCACCTAAGAACTAAACTTTGGGATTCCACTTCAGCTGGAACTTTAGTTCCACTCTGATACATACCTCCCCAGGATGATGGGGTATCTAGCTTCTTAGAAAACAGTACTGAGGCTCTCCTCTGTTTTAAAACAGATTTTCCTTGGTAAATTACCACAAGTCCAGCCATTTCAGCAAAGAATTTGAGTATTTTTTGCAAGCACTATGAGATGCTAATGCAAATGTATTAAATGTCCATCAAAAGCAATTCAGTAAAGGCAAACAAAATTAAATAAGGTAAAAAGAAAAGAAGTGGTAAAAACACTTCTTATATCACCATCATTAGATTTTTAGTAGATACGTCAAGTTACTTGTCTTAAATTATCTGACGTTAATAGGAAGTCGCTAATTTGGGCATGCCTACAAAAACATCTCAATAGTCTAGCAAGAAAATTAAATATTATTCATGTATGTATGTGTGAGAGAAAAAAAATCTTTACTATGCAGCTGTGAGATGGGGAATTACCATTAGAAAGTGATCATATAATCATGCATTATTTATACAGTTATAAGAGATACATTTGGTATCCTGAGGTTTACTGTATTATTGCATTATTTACCTTAAACTGCAAGTCTTCAGCTTATTAAACATAAAAGCATAGACTGTCATTTTAAAAGAATATTATCTTAAGAACATGTATTTTTAGAATGGCTTTCAAAGTTTTAAAAACCCAAAAGGCAGATATAATTCCCTCAGCATTAATCGCTGTTTTACTAAATAAACTGTTCTTATTGGTTTTAAAGCCTCCAACCAGAAATCCCTTCAGAATAGTACCCAGTCTCTCTTTTAAAAGTAAGGAAGGGTGCTTCTGGGAAAAAAAGGAATAGTTGTCTAAATTTTCCAATATATTTTGGAGCTATACTGTACTTAACTTGTTAATGAAACTATGAGAGTTAAATGTTACAAATTAGTTTAATTTCCTCTTCACTTTTCCTTTGTGTTTATTAAAGTACTTCTAATACTGGACTTTATTAAATATGGGCTATAGTTTAAACTTGCATGTTTTTAATTGGACAGAATTTATACCAGTCAATGAAAAACAATACCTGTGCATACCAAGCTGTAAAATTTTAGTTTAGAAAGACAAATAAATAAAATAAGATTAAAATGTGTAGAAAGTGTAGAGCACCTTCATATCATTGTTTTGTGCCTTTATGCCTTGAAAGCATTTTTATGTATATGCATTGCTGACTTGGAAATCCAAAACTTAATTACATCAGGCCTTCAGTGGGATCTGTTTAAATAAGAGGATATCTCTCAACACAGATTTTGGCAAGAGATAATCAGTTTGAAGTGGAGGTGCTAGAAAATATTTTTTGCCATGGATGGGAAGAAACGGCTCTTTGTTGATAGAAGAACAAACCCAAATGTCTGCCATTTAATCCATTTGTGTCTTTGGGTGTTTTCTTAATAACATGTGTGAAAATTTTATTTAAAAGCCAATGTGGAAATGGGGGTAATTTTTTTCCTTTTCAAGTGCAGGATAAGACCCCCGAGAAGACTCTGGTCTCAGTGCTAGAGAGGACTGAAGGCTGGGGACAAGACTGCACAGAGACAAATGAGAAGGAGACCTGTTTAATAACCTTTCCTTCATCACTAGTCAAAGTAGCAGTAATAGAAGAAAAGAGACCTACTGTGAAAACTTCTTCAGCTCCTAATGCGAGGTCCAGATGCAAGAGAGAGTAAGTGTCATGTAGTCCCCTCCGTTCGCTTTCAATCCTGGATGAGCTGTACTGTCTGTAGTCAGGTTAGAAATGAGAGTCAATCACTGTGAGATACACAGGCACCACCTGCCAAATGATGGTGTGTGTTCACATGAGATTGCTGAAGATTTCTTTCTCCTTTCCATTAAAAAATAGCTTTCAGTTCATGAGTTTGTGCAAAGTAAGGGGTTAATATATCACATATAAGAGATGACTACCCATGATCATTATGGAGCATTCAATGCATATGTATATCTCCTGTTAATTGGAAATCCGCAGCAAATGGTACCTTCTGGGCTGCTTTAGGAGGACTTGCCAGCAGGTCAAGGTAGGTGGTCCTTCTCCTCTGCTCAGTGCCACAGAGAAACACCTGAAGTGCTGGGTGCGGTCTGGGCTTCCCAGTGCAAGACACGTGGACAGACTGGAGTCACTCCAGCAAAAGGCGGCAAAGTTAATTAAGGGCTTGGAGTACACAACAGGAGGAGAGGCCAAGAGAGCTGGGATTGGTCAGCTTGGAAAAAAACTGAGGGGAATCTCATCCATGTGAACAAACACTGGGGATCAGGGAGAGCTTATGAAAGTGGAGCAATGGTGCCCAGTGGTGCTCTTCACAGTGGTGCCCAGTGACTGGACAAAAGATACTGGGCACAAACTGAAACTCAGAAAATTCCAATCAAGTTGTTTGGTTTGTTGTTTTCCCTAATGCGAGAATGATCAAACAGTACAACAGGTTGCCCAGAGTACTTGCGAAGCCTTCATTTTTAGAGATATCCAAAGCCGTAAGCAACCTGATCCAACTGATCCTGGTTTGAGCAGATGATTTCAACTGGGTGATATCCAGATGTCACTTCCAGACTCAAACCTTCTGCAAATCTGTGACTTGTCAAGAGTTATTACACTGTGACACAATATGCTGCATGAAATTTTTTCTTTTGGTTTTTTTTTAATATCTAATAATAATATGAAATGTACTGGTTTTGTCATTAAACTCAGAAGTATACGAATCTTCATACTGACCCTTTTTTTGAGCAATAGTGTCACAAGACTTCATTTCTTCTACTTAATTTCAGAGTCTTTTTGTTTTGTTCATGTATTTATTATAGGTGAAAGACTTGGTTCAAGCAGCTGACCTTTCTCCTTTCCAGGAGAGTGTCAGTCACAACTGAAAGAAAAATAGAGCAAACTTTTTTCTTCCATTTTTTAATCCCTGTGTGGGTCTACCATTGTTAAGAAATAGCATGACATGGCTTTGAGGTATGAGATGCAAAGGAGAAATAGTAGACTCCTCTGCCTGCACTACGTGAGCAAAATTACCTGGCTAAGTGCAGACTAACCACGGGAGCAGGAGCTGGCACATTGGGCAGAACAAAAGTCCACTTTTCTCCCCACCCAACTTGTAAACCGACACATGCCAAAGGAACCCTGATATTCAAGACCAACACTGATCGTAATGGAATGAACCAATTTTACCTAAAAGCTTGTTGTGTCACTTGAAGCTCAGCCTCCCTGCTCTGCATGCTCAGTGCTAATTGCCAACATCTTCTTTCTAAAAAACCTGTAACAGTGCTCGGAGACAGTTATTTCTGGAATGCCAGTGTGTATGTACACTGTGTGTATAAATTTATCCAAACTACTTGTGGTGAAGTGACATTGTTAATTAGCATGATGTTTTGTTTTACTACATGGACCCAGAGAAAGTGTCTCATTAATGTTTTACTTTTTTTTTTTAAACTTGTTTTTTCTTTCAGAAATTATCACTCTCAGAAATAATTAGCAGTACTGTGGTGATCAGGGGGATGTGGTAGTTTAGCAGGATCTCAAGCAGGGTATCACTCAGCTGGAGCCCTGTGAGGAGCTGTTGGATGACCAGAGCTGGCGAGGGGGCAGCTCTAGGGATACCTCCAAAGCTCTCACCCTACCAAGAGTAAATCCTGATTCTGTGGTTCTAAAATCCTGAGACTGATGAATAAGAAGCCTTTTAGAAAGTAGAAGGAAAAAATGGAAACATTTGTTTGCCCCTTAAAATCATAAACCATTTTTTTCTACACTAATGATATCCCATAATAAAGCACATCAGATGGAAAAGGTGCAGTGTCATGATTTCAAGCAGAGCCAGAAACATGGAAAGTTTATAAATTCCTTTTTTGTCAACCATTTTTTCATTATTCTTTTTTTAAGAAGAAGTTGCCTGTTCACTTCAGAAAAAAAAATTTACTCCAGTGATTCTCATGGCCACTGCCCAGCTCTTTGCTTTCAATTAACATTCCTGAAAATGAAACAAACAAAAAAAAATCACTTGTATAAATGTTTATGGAAAACAAATAAAAATATCTCTGAACACCATCAAAGTAGATACATTATTTTTATTCCAGCATATGTTTATGAATACTTTCTTGATATATTCTGCCAGCTCTAGCCTTGAATTTGGACTTTAAAAAGCATTTCCAAAATTCCTTTCCACTTCCCTCTGAACCACCATGTTTATTCACTCACCCTGGTTTGTGTTTTCCATATGTTATCTCTAAAAAACAAGATTCCACAAAACTATGAATGCAGTAAATCTTGAAGCAAAGAGGTATTTGACATGTTTTCCTTATTAGAATCTTGTGGTATCCTTCAGAGGTATAAAACCTAAGCCCAAAAAACACTGACCAAAAGTGTGCAATTACGGGATTGCCAGTTACATAAAACAGTCCACCACCATTTTAACAGTTACCAAGATGCTTGCTGAGTACGGAGCCTTAATGTTAACACTCATCTGTCTGGGATTCGTGCTGGTTTTGAAAGGCAGTTCCTGGCTCCTGACCACGTTAGTGCAGTGTGGTATCTTTCCTTTTCACAAGAAAAGCTGGCTATGTACAGCATTAATAATTTATACTCAGGAAGTAACAAGGATGATAAAGCTCTGACTGTCAGACTTCCACAACTGCACAAGTATCTTTGCACATGCCTTGCTTCTGAAAGGAAACCCTTGGCAGGAACATACAGACTGGGTGTTAGCACACAAGCATAGGCAGTGAGCCACCTACAGAGACATTTACATTACAAATCCTCCTTTACGTGCTCCTGAAAGATGACTGTCTGCCTAAATTGTGTTTGTATATTCTTGCTTATACTATCCTTTAAGGCCAGATTTGAGCATTTGAATTGCGAAGGTTCTTTTACTTGTGCTGGTACTTGGCTTGTTTGCTTCGGGAATGTAAAAAAAATGTATTTGATTAAGAGCTTCATTGTTCTTAGTAACATCATATCTGCTAAACACTTTTGTTGTATTTAAATATGTGCTTAAATTATGCTGCTGTTGTTACAGTTGGTGCTGTGGTTGGTAAAGGTACCACTCCAAGCAAAGTGGAGAGGATTTTTTCTATCATATGGTGCACACCAATGTTATTATCAGGATAAGGCCATCTGTAAAAAGGAGACACAAAGAACAAAAAAAAAATTGCCTTAGCCTCATACATTACCGTATTTAGGAAGGCACTCGAAGTATCTATACAAAACTGTCATTTTCTAAAGGACATATTCTGTTTCTATTATTATAATATCCCAAAAAATACACTTCTGGGTGGTTTTTTTAACTCTACTGTAGATAACAATACAACGTTGGTGGTCTTTATTGTGTTTTGGGGGCGGGGGAGGCTATTTGCTTGAAAGCTGTTCTAAAAAAAAATAATAGGATTATTCTCATCTTTCATTTAGTTTAATAATACGCTACATACATTTGTCAATCAAATTAGAATTACTGTCAGACCATAATAATGCATTTTAGTTTAGCCAATATCAGTCAGACCTGATTTATTTGCTTAATACAAATCTAATTGACTTTCAGGCTGCTCTTCTCTTTTCAGCTGTTAACAGACCAAGTACATCTTTAATTTCCAAGACCGATGGTTTGGTAGCAGTTGAGAGGGAGAATGATTTGCATAAGGCCCCAGAAGGGTGCCAAAACTCTTCACGCTTTAAACAACAGCCTTTATTATTCTGTAAGTGGATGTGTTGAATTTTCATGCTTTTGTTTCCAGTTCAGCCCTGACAGAAAGAATAAAGTAGATTTTGCCAGCACCCCTGCTGTGCCCTGAGGGAGAAATTCAATGTGCCTCATTTGTCTTAATTGGAGAACCGCCCTTAGCACCAGCTTTTTCTATGAATATATTAGCATAACAGTCAGAAAAGTCTAAGACCACCTTTTTTTTTTTTTTTTGGCAGGAGTATTTTTTTTATTTCTAAGAAAAATAAAAACTGAAAAGAAGAAAAATATATGCATCATCTTCCAGTCTTCTTACTGTTATTTTTGTCGTAAACCACACTATACAAGAAAAATGCATCCAGCCTACTTTATCTCCTCAGTGTTGTTAGGAGCTGGGTAGAGAGAAATGTGATAAATATCATCCAGGAGAGAGAGCTGAAAGCTGCTCTTTATTCTTCATAGTGTACTAATCCTATATATTTGTTCTTTGGTTGCTTGTGTTGCTATTTTTTCTGATGGAGGAGATAGTTTTACACAGAGATGGATGGGCAGTAACTAGGAAGAGATCTAAGTTAAAAAACCCACAATCTTACAAAAGTGAATTTATTAGCTCTGGAACAAAATGCAGTTACCTCTGTCAAAGGAAGATTTCAAGTCCCATGCCTATTCATTTGAGAAATATTAAATTCATATTCACGTTTTTCATTTCATAAAAGAACTCTAAGTCTGGACAAACAATCTGTGCAGTGTAAATCATTTTTAAATCAGGTCCCTTTCAGTGTCAGATTGAACTAATGAGATTTAAAGGGCAGATTTTAAAGAAGAGGTATTTAGTTTACATGTTTTTATGACTAATATTAATCCTTATATCTGTTAAATCAACCACCTATTGCTTGTATATGAAAAACGTGGGAAAAAGGTAATTCTTGCTAGAGTGTGAGATATACATTTTCTTGGAAATGTGGCTGCTTTTTAGAAACTGATGAATCCATATTTAGTCTTGGTATTTTTCCCTTGAGGCTCCAATACATTGCATCAGTCACATAGCCACTTAAATAGAAGCTTTCCGCGTATGTTAGAATAAAGGTTTGGTTGTTTGTGGGGGTTTTAGGCATCTCACAGACATTATGAAAAATTAAAGTATTCTTTGGGGCATGAATTTTTTCAGTCAGTCGACTGGATGAGTTAATAGCTTAGAGGTTTGATTCCAGCAAGGGCTGGGGTGGGGTTGTTAGCACAACCCCTGAAGAAACAGGAGACTCGTAATTCTGGTACTTACTCTTGCCTGTTCTATGTGGCAATTTATCAAAGCCAGCCACCACTGCAGCATTACAAGTCTTTCACACGTCTTCCTTCTCCTATTACTCATTACTGAAGCATTTTTCTCCTGCAAGGATACCCTCCCTAAAACATGCTCGGTGAAACTTGGCTCTAATTTCGTATGTCTTTAAGAGGGATAATGGAAACGCTTTTTGCATTCTTACGCAGATGGATGTGAAGAGTAATGATTTAACACGATGTATGTCTGAAAATATGTAGGTGTTGTATTTGGATTGGAATAAGAGTTAATTTGTTTAGGAGAAAATGGTGGTTAGACCAATGGCAGTATGCATCCCATTCTGAGTGGTTTCATTTATGTTAGAAAAATGGCAGTGATTTATAGTAGTTCATCTGGTAATTCAAACTGTTCCACTGAGCAAACAACCCAGCAAATCAGAAAGACAAGCCTGCTCAAAGAAACTCATCGTGTTTCTTTGCTTGCTTACTCTCTATCTCCAGTGTTCTTTGCTTTGGTTTCCAACAGGATGCTGTTCAGACCTGCCTAGGTTAGAAGGGATAACTGTCTTGGATACTCTTCAGAATAATTAAAAGGAATATCCTATTTGTCTATGCATTTCCAGGAAACTTCCTGGGGGTATTTATTTCTAATATGGTTTGTTTCATAGGAAAGAATTTAAAATCTCCCAAAGCAACATAAACAGGCTGACAGTAATGTATCACTTCTAAGTAATGAGATGGTGAAGGAAAATGCCTTATCTCCACACTGTGATCTGTAAATTTCCTGGTTTAAGCAAATTGCAACAAATAATTTGCATGGAAAAAAAGCTGTTGTATAGCTAGAAGGACACATTGCTGGATTATATCATTGTTATTTGTTATGGTGTTTGGAAGCTTCTATGAATAGCACCCTTTTGATGGATCAAAGCATCCTCTCATTTTTCACAGCACTAAACCTCTTCCAGTGCTGAACAAACAGATGGTCACAAACCAAGGAATGTACACTTTAAATAACTCTCTGCTGATTATTTGCATGTGTACCACACTGCACACTCACAACAAACCCTTGTTCTGTCATGTCTGTCTGTGTTTTGAAACGTGTTTGATTTCTAGGGTTTTGTAGGATTGTGTGGTCCCCAGTGAACCAGATCTGTTGTCAGACAGGTTCTGGAAAGCAGTAGTGGGTCCTTCACAAGTAATTTTTTTCAAGCCTCTGAGTGACTGATTCCTAACCTGAGGACTTTGCTGTCATATTTATCCATACTGTCCCTGTAGATGGGTGCACTTTCCACCCTTCTTCTTGAACAAAATAATGTGGAATAGCACCTGCCTCCTCTAAGAGCCCTTGGGATGGAGTCCATACATGACAGCACTTGAAAAGCTTTCCAGGGAGGAATAGACACTGGGTTCCACACAAAGTGAGACCATCTGAGGAATGGTTAACTGCTTTCCACAGATGGCAAATACATGATAAAAGGCTATGTGGATTTATGTGGGAAAAGTAAGTGGTGTTTGATGGAGACAAGAAAATATCCACAGCTGGCTGATAAGAGGGAGCATATACAGAGTTAAAAAATATCTCCCCTCATGAGTAATCCTTTACTTGGGAACCATAAGCTCAGCTTATTAATGGGTTGGTTCTGCACATGTTTATTCACACAACCACCCAGGTGGGTGAACAACTGTGAAAAGGAACATGTATTCAGCTCAGATTTTTTCTTCTCCTAATTCAAAAAGGTATTCACTTTTAAAAAATAGCTCTCTGCTAAGCTTTAGTGTGCACAAGCACCTAATCATCTGTTTCCAGTTATACCACTCCATTTCTGAACTTTTGTGGATTCACGAGGCTGTCTGCATGTACAGTGGCTTTAAACATTCTCTATTCATTATGGAAATGAATAAAAGTCCCATTTGTGATGTTCACAAGGCTATCCTACACTGGTAGCCATTAAGTTCAATATTACCCTCCCAGAGTACTGAAGGAGGTGAGGATATGTTATGTGTTCCAGTGGGTGCACAACCAAAAGGAGCCATTCACATCTTAAGCACACAAACTGTAACTATTCATATGTAACATAAATAATGTTCTTTTCCAGGAGTATGGTTTTCAAGACATACCTGACTGAGGGTAAGATGGTGTCATTTTCACTGTTTATGAATAGGGCAGTGTGCAAATCCACAAGCCATATACCTTATGTGCAGCATCTGCGTCCTAGGAAAAGTTCTCTCCCTCTCACAATGTCACACAAGGGTTACCATCATAAGCACTTATTCCTATTCGAAATGTTGAGTAAATAGGCAAATAAAATGCATGCAGTGTTTTGCCATATTCTCAGCTGTTTATTTCACAGATCTGTAGTTAATGGAACATGAGATTTTATTAAAATGTTTGAAATATTTGTAACCTCCTGTTTTAATCCCATTTTAGATCTCTTTTTTCACTGATGCTTGTTGGTAGTTCTGTGTATTTTTTCAGTTTGGTTTGGTTTGATTTTTTTAAAGAAGTATATGTTTCAACAGGACCAAACAAAGAGTTTCAATGTATGGTCGTGCTGGGTCTGTGGCAATGAATTACATAAATAAATTCTACATGGAAAGATAAAAGCCTTTTCTAAATATTTTTGAAAGATTAAAGGCTAGAACATTTGCATTGGCATGTGCATAACCTAATTAACTCCTGTGAACATATTCCTAGTGTTCAAAGGATGATATACTGGAGAAAAGGTTATGCTTTCTTTCATACTGTTTTCATTATTCAGGAGCTGGTGAGATACCGGTGCCCACCTGATGTCTGTTTCTCAATGGTACACAAATAGAGCACTGAATTGAAAACTTAGAGTAAGATTAATTTTTAAACACTGATAATTATGTGAAAGAAACTAGTGACTGCATATTCTTCACTTATTAATAGAATTATGAGTATGTATATATATTGGTACTACACAGCAGACTGCAAAGACAGTTCTCTGCAGATGTGTCTTGTGACAAAATTACTGCTCTCATCAAAAAGGATCTGGAACTCAGATCCTTCTATAGTGACTCATGTGTTCAGCTTTCTCGCGGATATTTAATCCAGCAAGTTACTGGCCTGCCAGAAAGCCATCAAAAGACATTTGTCACTGGATCAAAATCAAATATGTATCCTGGCTGTTAAGAAGGGCTTTGTTGGACTAAATGACTGTACCGTTTTAGACAGTGCTGCAAGATTAATGATGACACCGGTTGTCCAATTTTCACCCTTGAGGCAGTATTACAGAGATGTGCCCTTTCTGTGCACCTGATGTTACACATATCAAATGCATCATTCCTTCTGCTGTGAGTCTTAGTAATGGTCCATGTTTCCTGCTCCCCCTCCACAGAGGAAGATTAACACGGTGTGGGTGTAATTTATCTTGGGAAGGGGGTTGTTGCATAGCAGTGTACTTGCTGGAGTTATATAATAAGGGTTAATCACCTAATCACAGAGAACACTTAGCAAGTGCATGTCTCTGACAGAATGAGGCCTCTGGCATATACTTTTGAGCCAATGCAAATGAACTGTTCCTTCCCATCATCATTCTTCAGTTATAAATGGTATCAGTGAGCAACTTATCTTCAATAAGCCTTATATTCTTTGACCTAATCTAAAGCCCTTGCCTCCTGCCTTTATTTTGTGGGGCCCTAATAGTAAATGTAAGCGTAATTTCACAAAAGAATTCAGAAAATAATGCACTTTATGAGGGCATTTTGCCCCATCCATACACTAGAGGACTGATGCATAAGCAGCATGGCTTGCACCATTCAGTATTTGTGCAGTATTTTTCTCCTGGGTCGTACGCTGAGCTGCTCTCCAGTGTTTCCATTTGCCCTGATAATGACTTTACATGCAACTTCCAGCTTCACAATTTTCTTTTCACACGGTACTGAGCTGCTTGTTCTCTCCTGCTGCTCATGTCAGAGACAGTTGAACTTGGAGGTCAGCGTGAAGAGAAAAGAGCAGTATAATTGCGTACCACAGAGGCCAGATGTTTAGTAAAATCATAGGGAATCTTGTCAGGAAGCACCATTGAAGTTCCTGGGAGATTCACCGCTTTCCCAAAGGAAACTGGAAAATTGTATTCCAAAGTTGTTCCTTAGCAGTAAAATGCCAGGGGAAATAACATGTCCCTATTTTTCCTATTTATTCTATTATACATCTTATCTTTCTTTTCTCCTTAATTTCTTTCTATTTCTTTGTTATCCATCTATAGTACAAATTATACCTGACAAACCAGTAAGTGCTCTTAATTTGTGGAATGTTTTTGTTTCTCTTTGTTGTTATGACACGTAATGAAAATATCACAAACATCTTAGACATCTATTACACAAATGGATAGGAAGCCTCTCCTTTAGGCATGGTCCTCCAACAGTTTGACACAACTAGTCAGAGGGTTTGATATGTTTTCTACAATATTATGTTGTTTTGTGCACAGTAGCTAACAGAAGTTGTGAGCTCTGAGTTTGAAAAACCTGTATGAAATATAAAGCTAATAAAGCTAGACATCGGCTTCTTGAATATTTGAACTTAACATTCACTTGTTATCATGTCAAAAGAAGCATCATGACTAGGAATGAAAATGTGTGTGAATAAATCTGAGTTAACAACCGATGAGCAGTGACCAAACCTATGACATCACAGAAAAGAATTCATATCAAATGTAATTTTTAAGTGGTTTCAATCAGAAATATATAAATATATGCATGTGTATAAACCCAATACTTTTGCCATCAAAGTGCATGGGAAAGAAGGTACTCACGCTCATAATTTTACAGACTCAGATTTAAAACAGCTGCTGAAGCAGAAAGCCTGAGGTCAACACACACATTCGGTACTTCATTAGTGAACTGGCCAAGTACAACTTGTGAGATGGGAATTACAGTTTAGTAAGCACCAGCTGTCATCTTCATTGTTACGAAGGTACAAATTAGTGCACAAGCAGAACAGATTTTGGTGCTGACCAGATAACTTTCTGTATCTCTAAAAGATAACTTTTAGACACTAAGAGCAATTAATTGAAGCTAGGCTGGATGAAAGCTGGTATTTTCCTGCCTTTCCCACCTCGATACAATTTCTAACTTTCCTTTCCCTGCTTTCTGTTCACATTATTACTATAGCAGTGGTAGTCTGAAGGGGAACTGACTTTTTCAAATGACAGTAGTATCTCACCTTCTTCCATTTTCATGGTTGTGAAAACTTCCAGTGGGAGAAACTTGGAGGACCAGCTTGTATGGACACCTTCTTCTTATTCAAGCAGCGTTTAATTACTACTGGATGAAACTCTCTCAAGTAGATGGATGTGATAAAACCTGTATCTGCGAAAATTTTTTTTTTCACTGTAATCTCCAGACCCAGACATGTTTTTAAGCCTTCTCTTCTGAAGTAATTCTGCTTTAGCTTCTTATTATTCTTTTTACTTTTAATTCTGTTAGTAATAAATTTTCTTTATACTGTAACTGTTTAAGTATGGACCTGTTTTGCCTTGAAGTTTTTTCCGTTTTCCTCCATAATCCTTATTTCACCTTATGAAAATGAAGTTTTAATTTCCCCTTCTCTGCTCAACTATAGCAGAGGCAAGTAAATAAATAACATTTTTCATGGTGTTTTGTGCCTAACCAGCATGAAACCACAACAAATGCTAAAGCTGATATTCCTTGGGAGTCATCAATCAAGTTTCTGCTCCCATCTTTGCAAATTAATTAAAATTAAATTTCTTGTTTGGTCTGACCAGTCTTCAGTATATCATCTGAATAGCTCATTGTATGAAAGCTAAATCATAACATACAAAACTTAGGAGTTTCTTTGTCTTGAAACAACATTAGTGCAAGTGTTGACTTTCCTGGAAATGTGTGCCGGGAATTTCTTGTATGGAATAAAAGCTATTTAGAAGAAAAAATGCTGCAGAGTGGTATCTATGAGAACTCAGATATCTTTCTTGACACTACTGAATATGAAACTACTTTATCTTCCTGACCCCAACACTCAGATCAAGTAAATTCAGCTTTATGTTGTTGATTCCAGTAACAAATTAATCAATGGCAATCTCATCTCTGTAACAGCTTATTTTGTCAAGCTCAAATTTCACTCATTTTGCTGACAGGACAAAGTTGTCCATTTCAAGGGGAGACAGAACTGAACTGTACTATTCACTCAAGAAGCCATTTCTCACCAAAGTTTGGATGTGTCATATATACTGCTGGCACAATAGTGTCTACTGCATGTGTTTGACTAGCTCTTTGCACTAAAATGCGCTTGTAATAGCCTTTGTCACTGTTCAGTTACCACAAAAAGCTACTGGCAATGTTATGCTCTTCCTCAGTTGTCAGCTGCTGATAAGTTGGGCAGCTTCTGTCTTCACTGACTCTGGGTATGGGAGGATGTATCATTAGATTTTCTATGTAATGTAGATATGACAAGACTTTTCAAATCATTTTAGCCTCCACATAATTTAATATAATTTAAGTCTCTCATTTCCCACCTTGTAATTAGAATATATTAAACTGTTTCAGTGGTCCTGAATATGAAAACTCACAGGCACTAAAGTATTTCTCAGCCTAATGTTACCAAGTCTGTAATATTTTAACAGGAAAAAAAAAAACAAATGTAAATTTCCATTCTCTTTGTATAACATTTATGCAGTAAAGAATGAGTTGAGTATACAATTTTTCATTTCTAGATAGATAGGAATAGTAATGCATGAGCTGCAGAAAAAAACATTAATCTCTCAAGCTGCTAAGAAATGAAATGTCATATAGAGTGACTTGTTCTTCACTGGTGATTTGAGATTTTTGGGTTTTTTTCCTTATAGCATTCTTCATCAAAAGAAAAAAAATCACGCTTCTGATTATATTAGATTAGAGGAAAAACATAATATCTCATAAATTGATTCAGATACTGTTTTTGGAGTGCTCATGTATCATTCCTTTCTTCTCATGGGTAAGTAATTTAAATTTGTAGTTCCCAAAGGCAAGTGTTGGACAAGTGGAAGAGGAAGGATCTGACAGTTTTTTACATTTATTTCATTATGTCACAACAGTGCTAATTTCTAAACAGGGCAACTTTTTTTTTTTAATGTTTTCTATGCTTCTGTTTTTAATTCAAACTAGCAACAGTAGCTATGTGATGTTTTGGTTTATTTGCAGGCATGAGTACACATAGATGCATGCTCGTGTTAGTTCATTTGAGTGAGCCTGAGGATACAAATTTCTGTGAGAAAAACATTTGGTTAGATCACCTTTCTCACTCTCCAAGCTTAATGTTCACAGGGGATCAAATCCTCCTGTGTTTAGTGGTTCTGTAGCACTTTTTTGACACTGTTTAGCACTGCTTTTGCTTTTCTTGGAGGATCTAATCAGAACTTGAGAGATGTGGAGACCTTGAGTGAGCTTCCTGCATGGAAGGATGAAATTCACTCCTGGAAAATAATTAGTTTCCTTTAACACGGGACTTTTTTATCAGAAGTTGTGAATTCTATGAGGTTTTAGGAGCTCCCTGTGAGCTCTGCACAATGCTAACATCCTCAGAGATGTAATCCTGTCAAGTGTTGACACAAAGCTCCAAATGAGTTTTGGAATCAGTTTTGGATCAGATTATACTATTATTATATAATAGTATTATATACTGATCTGACCCCACGTATATACAATGATGATGAAGTAAGAAATCTATCGTCTGCTGATGTGTCATGTTTTATCTATCAAATTGCTTTTGCTAAATTGCAGAAATTTAAGATACCACATTAAGGCACTCTTTAAACTGAACTTCGTTTATTTCTGCACATATTCTGTACCCCTTACATAGTTCAATTGTAAAAACTCAGGGTGGCCTCTTCTGTTTAATTTTCTGCTCTGTTACTCAGAGACAGCTCCAGAAATCTCTGTGCACTTTAGAACATTCAATAACAGTTTTGGAAATCTTGCTGTCAGGATGTCTCAAATGTCATGGCAACGCAGAAACTGACCTGATTTCACAGAAGGAACTGTAGAAGCATTCGTGTGCACATTAACTGCTCATGTGTGGCTCAGTGACCCCCAGAAGAAAAATTGAGACCTTAGAGAAACTGGGCCTTCGATCATATAGTTTTGCCTTTAAAATAGAATCAGCTCTTGCAGAAGATCTCTATGAAAAGACAGAACATTGACAAGTATTGTAGTACATCACGAAAAGAGTGAAAGGCAAAATAACGTGTGTAAAGGAGAGCAATTCCCCAAAGCAAAAAACGTCTGAGATTTTTTATGTGAAAAAGGAAAACCAGTAGGTTTGTCAAGCTGCTAAAACTTCTTTGTATGCACAGTGCTATTGCCTTATGTTTGCTTTTCTCTTTTTTTTTCTTAGGTTTCAAGTGTTTACAGTATATTACTAAGACACTGTGGGTGTCTTCTTTAACACCCACAATGGTGTCATGAGCTGTAAAATAGATGACAGTTTAAGGATGTGTCAGAGAAGAGCAAAATCCTGAGCAGGATATCAGACTTCATCTTGGGAAGTTGTATCTACTATTACTGAAATAGATGGAACTGCAGTGATGTGCTTGTCAATGTGACTGTTACACTTTTTGCAATCTATCCTACCTCTGAATTTAAAAAACTAGCAATATACTTGCCCCTTAGACTTGGATGAAGAAATATTCCTCTGCAATAAACTGTTCTTGCTTGTTCCTACAATAGTCAACTTGATGCCACATCACCTCCCTTCATACCAATAAATGCCATATCTCAGATTTGCTTTGTTTCTTTAGCTAGTGTCAAGCAATGGGGAAATTTATAATGCAATGCTGACTTTTCAACTGTTGCTGTAATTTAATTCTTGCTTCTTCTAACACATTGTAAACAACTGCAAGAGACAAAGCTTATGTCTGCATTGCGTTGTCTTTGTGGGTGATAATAGCAACATTAATTTCATATCTATTCATAGAATTCCATATAGCATTCATATCACTCTCCCTTTTGCTCTAAGTGAAAATCTCTTAGCCATGCTACAAAACTTTCTTCAGGATATGTTCTAAATCCCTGAAATTTAGAGCCTTTCCATTGATTGCTCAGGATTCTATGTTAGTTTTCAAAGACCAAAGAACAGAGTACTGCTGAAGAAGAGAGGCAGGTGCAAATTAGCACATTCTTTTCTAATGCCTTTCAAGAAATTTCTCCACATGTTTGTCAGTGGATGAAAACACCCATAGAGATCATCATACACCTATGAATTGTTTGATGTTTTGTAAGAAATTATCCTAGATAATCAACAAAAGCAAATTCACTTATCAGCTGCATGATGCTGGTGAATTCCTGTAGAGTTGAACAATTCATTGCTTTTATGGATGCTATTTTATGTCTTATCATTTGTCTTTGAACAGCGACTCATTCTGTAGGAGACAAACTTGTGTGTTCCTCTTTTATGCTTCTTAATGTTTTCACTTTCTAGAAAACCAGTAAGTATATGGGGATGGTATCACTCATCTATTTGCATCTTCTTTCCATTACTGTTTGCTTGCTGGATGGTACAAAATGTAACATATAATTGGGGAATTTCTTTATACTTTATGACTGTGATGTGACAGTATTGTCATAATGAATCGAATTAATAGAAAGGCCCGTACTTTTCTATGTGGTGTGACTGTAAGGAGACTTTGACGAAAATGGAATCAGTTTTATAAGAGAAAGCATTTAGTTCTGAAATTAATTTCACAGTATCTAAAAGCTGTTCACTACAGCTCTTGACCATGATGCCCTGCTTTACTCTCCCTTTCTTGTAGCACTTGTGGCTCCTACATTGGTATCCTGAAATTACTATTCTGTCTTCTTTTCCAAACTGAATTCTATCTTGTATCTGTTTGTCAAAAGGATAAGAATCTTGTAAGCCCTTCTGTGTCACTACCAGGTGTTAAAAATACATCATTTACTCTAGAAGAGGGATCTCTTCTTATCATTACCAGCTCATTTTTATACTATGTTAACTACTGTCCCAAAAATATTTACTGTCAACAAGCTAGTCATGTCTAAGTGCATGAGTAGTTGGACCTTTGGAATTTAATTTTTTTAAACTATCTTATTTTGTGTTCTTAGTGCATTTATTTTTAGGCAATTATGAGTTGAAATTTTGCTTGAGGTGCTGGTGTGTTAAGAGCACCATTGTGAAAGAGAGAGGGGTATGCCACGTGGAGGATTTCAATGGCTATTAAACTGTTGTACTTCTGGTTCAAAAAGGCCACCTTAACAAGGCCAAGCAGGGAAAACATAGTGTCAACAGTCTCTGGAACACAGCACCTTGGGAGAGCAGAGGGAATTTATCTCCTAATTTATAAGCTAAAAGACATGACAAAGCAAAACATTCTACTGTAGTTCCTGAGGGTATGCAGGGGTTGAAAAGGGAAGAAAAAGAATTAGAGGTGATTTTCAGAGAGGAAAAATGCTTATTCACGCTATGCAAGAAAAGTACATTCCAAACAACTTTTGAGACAAAAGAAATTGTCATCAATTAAATAGCAATTTCGCTGTGATGTTTATGTACATGTATGTATATCCATGCATTCAAACATAATATAGATACACATAAACATACACACACATATACACATATGAATATCATATATGCATTAAGATATATTTGTAGTTCTAACCATCCAGAAATCTCGAAGTATCATGCAAATGTTAACCAGAGTAATCCCGTAAAATCATTTTCTAATGAGGAAATTAAGCTACAAAGAAGTTAGCAATCTTCCCCATGTCGACAAAAACCAAGTGTGTTTATTCCTTGTTATTACTAAACATAACACAGCTATCGTCATCTGTTGCTAGTGAAGAGTTGTGCTGTAGGATGAAAGGGAAGAGGGAAGCTACTTCAGGATGTGAATACCCACAGAACAAAAGCTCTATTCTAAGATGGTTTTATGAAGGGAAAATAAAGTAAGCCGAGATGTGTTGAGTAGAAATTACTTAGTGCCAAAAGATTAAAAAAAAAGAGAGAGGAAAAAAGAAAAATACAAGAAGGAAAACATGGTGAAAAAAAATCTTCACGTTCAACAGGGTCACTGTATCTTTACTTTCTTTTGACCTAGTCACAGTTTTTTAATGTCATCGTGGTTTAACTGTTTGACATATGCATCCAAAGTTATCAGGACAAATAATATGCAAACAAATGGTGTCACTGGAGTTTTCTGTTCACCTGCTTTTCTGTGTCAACTCTTAGTACAAAAGTGAGGCATCTATCATGCTAAGGGTGAGCTGAATCCAAAGCTGGGAATTATTTGGCCTTGAAATATTAATTTCAATCATAAAAGAACATCACAGCCTTTTATTTTTTGAAGCTGTGTTTGTATAAGGGTTCTAGAACACCATTTTTATGCACAGTGACGTACATTTGTGTTTAAGGCACATACTTGTCTGGCCTTGTTTGCACCTTTGCATGGAGGGAATTCCGGGTAGAGGACAGTTGTGCAGCTCCATCATGAAGTAAAGGGTTTGACCACATTATATTTTCTGCTACTCAAGTTTAGGGTAGATGAATGAGACAGGATTAGAAATAAGATGTGTATTCGACTTGCTCTCTTGAAAGGTATATGTAAAACACATCAAAGTTTATGCCTGTGTCTGCCAGAAGGCCCAGTCAGTTCAATCCAGTCTAGCTGTCAGCAGTCCCACTCCCAGGTTAATGTGCTCTTTTTTTGTGCTGTGATGACACTGGGAAATTTATTTTGCCGTTTCTTTTTCCTGAGCTAAATGGAACTGCTCTATAATTTTCTGATCTGTGAAAGAGTGGGAGGAACCAGGGGATTACATGAATCCCCAGTGAGACTTGTGGGAGAGATTTTTGCAAGTATATGAGAGGAACAGAGATAGGTGTGAGTTTTCTCTGCCATGGACTTGGAGATCTTTAGAAAATTAAATCAAAATCCAAGTTTCTCTATTAATTTAAGCTCTTCTTGAGACAGTGCCTGGTTGGCATCTATTTTCCATATCTTTTGCCTGTAATTTCCTCAGTGTCTTTCTAAATTGATCAGTTAGACTTTAAACTGAAAACTTCAGCTTCTTAGACTATTTATATTTGTATCTTTCTTGAGGCATAGATCTAGCCACATAAAATAAACTCTCTGCTATTTTTTTCTTTCATATGATCTGCATTTGAAGTAGCAGAGTAGACGCTTTCTTCTTTTTTCCATGATCTGTCAAGGATTTCTCAATGATCCTTTCTGCTCTTGTATGCAGAAATGGGGCCAGTTTATGAGACAAAATCAGGAGTCCTTAGCAATCATATTTATTACTTTCTGACCTAGCATGGGTTTTGTTTTTTCAGATTGTGTTTGTTTTGAACATTTCTAACTTTCTTTGTGTTTCTAAATAATATTTCCAGTGTTATTATTGTCTTTTAATACATACACATGATGCTTGATTATGTGGTCACTTACCACTTCCTTTTCAGGATATTATTCCACAGTCTCTGAGCTTTCATATCCCAGACCTAAAAAAGCCTTATGCACTTGTTTAAGTTTAAATTACATGAGACAATCTAGGATTATAGGATAATTCAGGTTGTGAGGGACCTCAGGAGGTCTCTGGTCCAGTGTGATGTTCACAGCAGGGTCAGGTCTGAGATCAGAGCAGGATGCTCAAGGCTTCACTCAATTAGATTTGAAACCCACCAGGGACTGCGACAGCACAACTTCAAAACTTGACAGCATATAAAGCGAATCAGAAGTGTACATTTTGCAAGACAGAAGTGCATTGTGTTTTGGGATGTCGTGTCATCAACACTACTAAACAAAATCATACTTGGAAGTTGTGTGTTGGAAATGCTCAATGAAATGTACGAACGAGTAAAAGCTAATTAAGCTTGCAGAATATCTTTACCAGAAAGGCCTCATATAAAAACAGCTTTTTGACAACACATGCAGTTAAGACATCCATTTTTTTCAGTACTGTTCTGTGTCTGAGACAGCTGAGTTGTTCTAACATCTCACTACCATTGCAATGAGTAGGTCTCGTCCTTCCACTCGTTTCATTTCCTTTCACTTTTCTGCATCTGGCTGTGTAATCCCAGCACCCCCACACACCCACTCCAGGGCATTCCAGCAAGTTAATTTAGTTAATGATATACTCTCTCACCCCCACCAAGTCAGTTTTCTGCAGATTTAGTGAGCTGAACTTACTCATGCACATGGACAGCAAAAAGAAGAATGAGGTATAGAGAGGATAAGGCTGCTCATTTCCACAACACCATATTAGATTGCTCATCTGGTGGTGATCTGCACCTCTATAACCCTTTACTTCTATTTTTAAAATAAGTTTTTAATAAAACTTTTTATATAATTAAAAATACTATCTAAATTACATTAAATGGAATAAGGTCTACAGATATTCATTTTGAATCAAGCCCCCTTGACAGTGTGATTTCCAGTAAAACTCAGGGGTTTTTTTGCTGTGGTTTAAAAATGTCACTGGTATGTATGTGCGCACATGTGCACACTTTTGTGTGCATCATACACATATGCATAACCATACATGCATGAATAGTCTGTGGAATTTTCCAAACACCTTGACATTGTGGTTATGCCCCGATCCACCTGTACGGAGTGTATGTAGCAACAGCTGTGGTGTATGTCTTAGAAACCTTATAAACTTCTTGGAATACCGTTGAATGATAGACCTTGCAGTCTGGAATTCAACTCAGTAAAATACACAGAATTATCATATTAAAATAAATGGACTGTAAAATATTGGGCGGGGGGTGGAATTTAACATATGTTATACACAAACTGAAGGAAAAATTGCTCAGTAATTCTGAAGACTAATTCCATAATTAAGGACTAGTATGATTAAAAATGTTCATGGCACAGAGCTGAGACTGTGCATTCTAACCATTGAATACTTAACCACGGTACCACAATATTCTCCTAAGCATAGATTTTGAGCAGAATAAAAAGAAAATCCTTAATGCTGTAAAATAGTTAGCTCAAATAGTTGCTGATAGGGGTATGTTCTTAGTTAGAAACTCCACTCAGGTTGAAAAGCCAAATAAGGAGAGATCTTCATGTCAAAATCAGAAGCAGAACAGAAAAAAATGTCAGCTGGAAATGTTTTTTTTACTGCGTGATTTTTAACTCTCTTCATTTTCCTTACAAAATCAACTAATTTTTTTACCTTTCTGTCAAGAACCAAAAGCTTAAAATCTCTAGAATAACTGAGGATTTAAAGGCAAGAGATCATATTTTAATAATGAAATACTTGAAGTCTGCTTCAGCTGACACATCCAAACCGATGCCAAAACTATCAACAATGGCAGATAATTAATGAATTATGAAGCAGTTCTATCTCATTTGTTGGTTCCAGATGCAGGGAGTCCATTGTGATTTTTTAAGTTCAATGAGACACTTATTTAATCATGTTTTTAACTAGATCATTAATTGCACTTTGTTTCATTGTTGTTGAATATTGTTCTCATACAATATCATTAAGAGTTAGAGAGAAAATAAAATGTTTGATTTTCTAACTGAGAGTAGGAAAGCATGTTTAAATATTCTCAATTTTTTTACTCAATTTTTTTCTTTACTTCTCTTGTCACCCAGTATTCTTTTCCCATATTTAAAGGTACCAAGTGAGAGATATTAATCAACTAAAAATGAATATCTGATTATCTTCTTCTGTCATTGTTTCCCTGATGGAAAAGAAAATCTCTTTGTGACAGTGCATAATTATAGCAAGAATAGAAATTAATTTCATGAACAGTTGTAAGTTGCTTTTGCCCATTTGCTCTCATTAGTTTATTTCCTTGAGCCAGTGGGAAAGCGGAGATTTGTAACCAAGTGATAATGTTGGGAAGACAGCATCAGTAGACACCACGATCTAATCAAGACCATCAAATATATGGGTGCATTTATCAACTGCCGGCCATCAGACAGAGGACTAGGCGAGCAGTAGCTCCCGTCAGGACAGTCCAGGCAGCTCCTGCTGTCTGGGCGGTGTTAGGAGCCCTCTCCTGCACCACCCCCCCGCTCAGCCCTGCCAGGTGTTGCCCTGGCCAGGAGCACGGTCAGCTTGTGCTCACGGTGCTCTGGGGCACTCTGGGGGACTCCATCCTTGTCAGATGCAGAGCTGCCTTGCGTGATTGAAAGAGGATATATGGGCCAAGGACGCTTCTTCTTTTCTTTCATTTGAATTGAAAACGTCTTCACAGGTCTATTTGCAAGACAGGTGAGACTTTTGCTAAGGCCCCCAAATGATGCTACAGTATTCTCCTGCAGGAGGCCAAAGCGGTGGCGAGAGCAGGGGGCCGAGAGCTCGGAGCCATATGGCAGAGCAGAGCGTGCACAGAGCAGTGATTTAGGAAGAGGAAGGCCTGTGCAGACACATCATCCGGCATAATCTGCTCCAGTACAAAATTATTCCTGATCCAAACAGAACTAAAATGTCCACATTTGCACAAGGCGCTGTAGCCAGTTTGCTCCAGGATAAATTGCCTGTAGAGGTGAATCCCAGCTAAGGGATTTCATGAGAGCCTGCTGCTCGCTGTGCCTAAACTCACAGTGTCAGCAGCTTTTAATCATATTAGCTGAGGAATTAGTGCATGTCTCAATGCAATCTGCATCATCCACCGTAAAGAAATCATTATGAATGTGTAGTTTATTCTTTAAGGGAAAGACGGAGCAACAGAAGGGATCAGTCCGCAGCAACTTAGAGTCCCGTGTCATTTCATCACAAAGTCAATAGCTCTCTTCATCCGAGGGTGAGAATGCTGCAAAAACAAACTGCTTTCTGTTCTGTAGCGACGCCTGAAAGAGCTTGCGCTGCAGTAATCCCAAATCCAGGGGCAATCTATTAAGAACTCAGCACCACCGACCCTGAGAATCAACTGATAAGCACATTCTCCCCCTCTCCTCCCCCGCTTTTTTTTTTTTTTTAACTAATCCTCTTAAAGATTGTGCTAAGTAATGAAAGGATGGGATGAAAGAGGCCTTTTTCATTACTACCACATAAACCGCTTGTGTAAATGTTTCATTAACACACTGCTTGACCAGTGTTTGGTCCTCCCCGCCCCCACCGCCGCTATGGTTCTGCGGCAGCCTGCGAGGCGAAATGTGTGATTTACACATGTTTAAGAGAAACATTCCCACACTTGAATGCCGCACTATTCTTTAGAGAAGGAGAGACCTACAAAAAAACCATTGTGGAGGACATTTTAATTTACAATTCTTTTTTTCATATGTGCTTAAAAAGATCTGTTACTTCCAACTACACAGGGATTTTGCTTTATAGTTTTGCGAGGTTCCTCTAATACACGTTTGTCTCTTGCAAGAACCCTCAGGCAAGATGACATTTATTAAACATGATGGGTTTGAAGAGATATTTATAAGTTTTTATTTTCTTGGTGAAAAAGGCAAAGGGGTTCAAAGGAGGTTTACCCTTTTGTATGCTGAAATACAGGCAATACGTTACCTTTTAACCCCGTGGGTACAGTCAACTTCTTCAGAGCAGTGTAGAGAGAGAAAAAGGTTTTAAATTGTCAGGTTAAGGCGTACAGCATATATTTGAACCATGTATTTGGGGCAATTTTGCAGTATTTCCAGCTTGTCTTATGACTATACACATGAGATTGTCTGTCCTGCAGCTAATCCTGTATACTGACCATTTTTATTATATTATTGAAACAGAAATAAGGTATTATTTTTCACATAGTTGTTATTTCTGTAGAAATAAACAGCACCTACAGCATGCACTGCTTTCATGCTAACAGCGACCGACAGATAGGGCCAGCTAGACTTGGCACATCAACATCAATGTCAACTAATTCTGTTCAACCAGTGTTGTTTCTCAGGGAAAGCTTTGCTGGAATTTCACTAGGTTTACACAGATGCCATCAGGAGTGGATCTGGCACATGTTGAGTAACATTTGCATTAAAAAAAAGAAATGCAAACAAAAACAATTTGTCTTTTAAACCAGGCTTTACTTAGTAAGGAAAAGGAGAAAATAACAGATCTGCTATCACAATCATCTCTCTTCAGGTGGAATATGTGAAAATGTTATTATAATTGTATTCTACTGCCACTACCTTTAACTGAAATTACAAAAATAAATGGAAAATTGAACTAAAATACAGCCTTTATACTGCAATCAGGAGTTTATTTTCAACCTCATTTTGTTGCATTAAAAATAATGCTTGCAGTGCTGTGGGTTTGAAAGTTCCCATGGTTAGCATAAGTTCCCCATTTAGTTCGGTATATGTAAGCTTGTTTGCCACCATGACCATGATCCGGTTTCAAAGTGAATAGATTCATTTGGATCAACAGTCCCTTCAGGGGTAAATGCTTAAACATATTCAACCTTGGCAAGAGCTGAAAACATCAATACCTTCATAAAGCCACTTTGATTTTTATTGACTAAAGTTGCGATGCTAATTCACATACATCATTGTATACTTCACTGAGCTTTTAACATGGTACTTGATTTATAGAAAGAGTGATTCAATTTCTACAGAGAAATGGTAGGGTAAGATGTCCCTCAGATTCTTTCTTTACCTCAGAAATGGAGGAAGTCAAAGGAAGACTACTATTGCAACACAGAGATTGCTCAATAAATGCTCATGTGCACTACATATTTTACTTGCTTGGTAACAGCTAATAGCAATGTAGATGTGTCAGATCAGGGACAATCAGTTCTCTAAGCATGTTGCTAATGTGACTGCAGCAAAACCGTTGGATTATTTCTCATCAGAAAGTCTCTCTGAAGTGCATTTCTCCTGCTGCACGCTGTATATGTTATAAGGAGGAAACATTTTTTTAATACTTTTTTCTTTTTTTTAATATTGTTTTTTCATTAAGAAAGTATAATCGTTGATCCCCTACAGGAAACCTTTAAAGCACATTGGTAAACCCACATAAATAGCACAAATACCGCCATACAAAAAATTGGAGTGCTTACATTTGGTATGAGTTTGCGATGTTTGTTTGATGTTGCACCAAACACGGGCTTAAAAATGTCTTCTGTAGATAATTAGCTTCAAGCAGTTACAAACTGATACTAATAAACAAAAATTTAGTCCAATAAACTGAAAGGAAGATTTCAATTACTTTGTATGTATTCTTATTTGTATTTTTTCACAATAAGAACAATCAGCATCAGAATGATCTCTTCAGGGAAATGGTGAATTCCCCAATGCTGGACACTTTCAGAGATTCAGCTGGACAGGGTTCTTGTCTGGAGCACGTTTTTGCCAAGTAAGATTGAAGAAGATGGTCCTTGAGGTCCCCTTCTAACCTGGTATTCTATGATTCTGTAATTTTATGATTGTACGTCTTAGCAAAGTTTTCCTGAACTATAGTCTTTCAAATTTTTCTTGGTTTGAAGCCAGATCTAATAAGTGCATATATACACTGTCTCACAAAAGCAGCTCTGTTGAATGAAGCACAATCAAAACGACACAGTTTTATTCCCAGAAGTTCGAAAAATCTTGCTTGGACTTATCACTTGGGCCTCGGTGAGGGTAGGAATTTTCTCCTCACCATTGCCACTGGTAGCACACTACCACTACCTTAGTGCAACCTTTAGCATAAAAAAACCTCACATACTGCAAAGTTACCCTGTGCTTCTGGGGAATCTGAGGACATGCCTTGGGAATAGCACATTTCTCATCAGTGAATTTCCTATCCATCGCTTTCAGGGGAGAAAGAGCGTTGAATATTGAAGCCATAAGGCAATCTTTTGTAGAATTTGTAAACTGTATAACTTTTGCAGGGGACAGCTGAGCTTATTTAGGGACTGAAATTGAAGGCTTGGATCTTAGTGATGGTATTGACAGGAAAGCAAAGCAAAAAAATAAAGACCTGTAGAGCAGTTACTTTGTCAGGATGGTATTTGCTGGATTAAACTGTTCATAAACACAACCGTTTTGCAGCTGCAAGAGAATTCACTTTTACAGGGGCATAAACCTAGGAAGCTTAGGCATACTATAGGGCCAATCAGCATCTCACAGTTAATTAAAGGAGCGACTGGAAAGCATCAAGGCTTGTCCCCCTCTGCATGAATAATTCACCGCCTGTATCCTTTATTAAAGCCAGTTACTGCACCACAATGATTTCCAGCCTGCGATGCACTGGTCTCAGAAAAGAGAGATAAATTGCAACAAGGCCTGCAGCTATATTAATAAATTGAAATGAACACTTATTTGCTCATCTAATTAGAACTGTAGTTTTTTCCAAATGGTGTAGTAATGCATTACCTTGGCAGCCAATACCTGCTGCAAGAAATAATTAACAGAAACACTTTCTTAGGGGATTCTCTTTCACTGAAGGCAAAAGTTTTCCTCCTGATTTTTTTGTCTTTCAACTATTTGTACTTAACTATTTTGCAGTAGAGATCTCTTGTGGATTTTGCACTGCTAAAGAGGAGGAAATTTTTGTGTTTGAAGTGCCTGTAAGTATTCATAAACTTGCAAATAAAGTATGAATGCATAAAACTACTCTCACCAACTCTCTTTTAAAGGTGTAATTGCATGATATACACTTTGAATAGTACTTGAATAATGTGATAATTTTTTCAAAGCTTTGGTTAACATCACAGCCAAATAAAGTACTTCAAAATTAATAATTTGCTGGTTTTCCAGCTGTATTTGCCTTATAAAGTCTGTTACCTCTGTCCGCAAATCTCATCTTGAAGTTACTAACTTTGTACCTTTTTACTTTCAAATATATTTGCTTACATTACCACTTAGAAAAACGCATTGTCAGATTTATTATCAGTGTGGATTTGTCTGTGAAAGTAACAGAGCTACAATATCTCCTTCTCTGTAGGTGTAGTTTGAATTACCAAAATTTTAATATTTCCACTCTTCAGCCACTCAGACACTATAACAATATCTAGGTCTCTGCATTAGGTTTGCAGATTTATGCTTGTCAGTCCCATTTTCATTATCACTGGTGCCAGCCTGCAAATTTAGTCCTCTCATCTTCTCCTTCCCAGAGCAGTAGGCCAACAAGAACTTTCCTGAGTTTGGCTGGAAAATGACATTTGAACCAAAGGGTTCTGATAATGTGTGTCAGTGTGTTCACGTAGGTTTTGACAGAGATTTCCCTATAGGTTTCCACAGATACCTCGATAGGTACAAAAGAGTGAAGTACATGTGGGAATAGATCAAATGATATGAAGCCCAGCTATTACTCAGACAGGTATCACCGTGAGGAAAGATGCCCCAGAGCAGCAGTGTTCTCAGCACAGTTTCAGCAATGCTTGGCAGTGGGGCATAGCCACCATAGGTCAACACTGGGAATGTCTTAGATTATAGAATGGGGAGAAAATGGAGATTGCTGATCAAAGGAAGGATCTTTTCAAACAGAATAATTTTATTTTCTTTCTTATTTTTTAAATAACATTGGCCACTAGAAATGTTACTTCAAGAAAAAGCTGAAATTTTCTGTAGTAAATTTGATAGATTTTTTGAATAATCATTAAATGGTTTTAGGGCAATAATTAATCCATGGATATGGAATTAGACAGCATGGCTGAGTTTGAGCTTGCAATTGTTTTTATTTGGGGATTCAGGCACATAAAGAGATTTGAATGTGCAGTCTGCTTCCTCCTGGCGTGCATTCATCCAGCATGGGAATGCAAAGCTTGTGTGTTTAAAGAAGCATGTCAAAACTGCTTTGTAAAGAAGGGGGTAAAAAGCCCCAGTCCAAGTGACAGGCCTAAGTTTAGTGTGCTAATCATATTCATTCTTCTTGTAACCGAAGGAGCTCCACTGTAGAACTTAAATGAAATGAATGGTGTTTCAGACACGCGGTTAGTGATTTTATATGGTCAGTGTCATTTTTCTTCTTCTGGGAATTCAATTTGTTCCTATTATGCCAAGGTCACAGATTGGGAAATCTCAGACAACATTAGTTCTCTGCCTTTGATGCAAAGGGTCAGTGGATTAGTACAAAGGAGCATTAATCCAGTGTGCTGGATCACCAAATTATATTTAAGTAATTTCTAATGAATGACTAGGTGTTCCTATTAGTTTTCTTGAAGAAAATAGAAGCAAGCCTACAAACAACTGCTTCATAAATGAATATTCAAGGAAAAGTATGACTTCAATGTCAGCTCTAATTGCTAGTTTTACCTTATTAGTAGGAGCTTTCTGTAGCTGAATTTGACATACATTTGTTTGCACACTGTTATTAGTCAAGACTCAGTGAAGTCGTGTAATTAACACCTCCACATTATCTCATGCAGTGAAAGCAAAGAGTAAAACAGATGACTCACTTTGTTTCAGCTTTGCTCTTGTTTTCTGATACAGAAGTACTTAAGAAGTGTGAGCTCATCAGAATGCCATATGGAGTCAACAGAAAGCATAAAAGGGTTTTCAGGAAGGAGTTCATCAAAGCCCATTAAGAGCTAAGCAGTAAGGCCTCACCAAGTCACCGTGCTACTGCACACCGGTGGGCTAACAATTTACCAGTCTGAGTGCGCTGGTGTCAGCCTTTGCGTCTGACTCTGCTGATGTCAGTCAAAAGACATTGTGTCTGCTTGTGTAGTTAATTCCCTACAAAACGCGGGGAAATGTTGGGCCTGTACAGTCACTCTCTCCTGTGCGTGACAGTGCCCACGTTAAGGAAATTGTGCATTTTAAGCCATAGACTGCACAGCATGTGCATGTTGTGAAGTCATGTTGTGGGTATCAGCATCAACTATGATGTAGAAAATGCTTAAGTTTTACATAGGAATTTTCCATGCTTATCAGTCATGTATTATTTGGGGTTAGAACACTTCACCATTTTCAGGTACCACAAGTCTAATATTTTTAAATACTGTTTCACAAATGGTCATAGGACAAATTCACCAGATTGCAGGAACATGCACTTTAAATGAAGACATGATTTTCTAAGCATCTGGTCTCAGGAAAACCGTCTTTTTTAGGTGACATTTAACTTGTGTAATATGTCTGCTGAAATTTGAAATTGTGTATAAAGAACCATGCCTCTTTTTTTTGCTCTTTTTTTTCCACATTGTAATCAATGTAATCAATGGTGGAAAACAAAAATGCAGCCCTCAAAATGGGAAAAAGCCCCACAATCCAAGATGGCTACAAAAATATTTTATTTCAACATCTCAGTGCAGCCATTCAGTTAACAAGTATTCCCAAAGCAATACGAAATCCAGTCATTAAATTATTATTGAGAGCTCAGCTGACTTAAATACTCAGATAATAGCAACCTTGTTTACTGGAAGGAAGCTGGCCAAGAACATTTGAAGAATTAATATGCACGTGAAATTTCCTACAATTATGAAATAGCCATTAGAAAAGGAAATGGCTGAGTGCAATTGAATCCCTCAGAGCTGCTGTCTTTGGTGGTAAGTATTTGCAGTGCTGGTAATAGAGCCCCACAATTTGCTACCGCTTGCGTCATTACCACCTCTATTGATTTAACCACCCCATGTGCTCCTGCTTTATTATTTTGCTACTCAAGAGTAACTACCTTAAGCGACTGGGTCACAAATGTTATCGTATTACTGTGATTTGGAGAATTATTAAAGATGGGTCACTTCATTACTGAGATCCCAGAGGTGCTGTGTGTAGCAGAGCTGCATTAGTTAAGTTCAGCGGAAGCTGGCAGGGGCTTATGCATGACTGGGGCTATCTGTGCTTTACCTCAAGACTAACAACGCTGCTACTGATGCACTTTTGGGTACATACTGCTGTGCGTGTTCAGCCAAGCTAAAATGTGTTTCTGAAAAACATCAGTGGGCCACCGCAGGTTCTTCAGCTTTGTTTGCAATAGGTCATGGCACGGTGTAGCTTGTCCTGAAATAGCATCCTGCAATGGTTTGTGACCTTCAAACAGGATTTCTAATAACAGCGTTGCTTCTCACTCTGGGCACTGTCCCAGTGACTACAGACATCCAGAATGAAGCTATACGCTAATCTAATCAAAACATTTCTAGAGGGTATAGGCAGTAATCTGGGACACTCTCCATATTCCAGAAATACTCCTGCGAGAAATGTTGCTGAACTGGTTACAGAGTAAGTACATTCTCTTGTTTGATTTTCCTGAGACTGAAGAGAATTGAGTACAAATCCCAGCCAAAGGAATTACTCACACAGGAGTTTTGCTCTCTCTCTTAGACTTGATGTACTAGTGGACTCCAGAAAATCTGCAGTGAGGGAAAAACAATAAGTGCAGCTGCCTCAGCAGAAGACTAAAGGATGGACATATCCGTTTATACATGGTGGAGATTATCTTGGCTTGATTAGGAAATTACCACCAGAGTAAACTACAATTTAGTTTTATATTCTCTATGTTTGTACTGGCTGATACACCAGCTTCCTGCTACTCCCTACAGAAATAAAGATTAGCCTTTCAGGTGAAGCAAGTCTGTCTTTTCTCATGGGTAAGACAGATGGAGGGCAAGTTCCTCCTCTCATCACCACGAAGACGTACAACCAGCTGTTACAGTCGCAGTGGATCCCATGCCCATCTCCATCATAAGGACCCCTTATGTTCTTTATGTGTTTCACCAGCTCTCAGGACTTCTGTGGAAAGGGCTAGGGCTGTAGGGCATATGCACTACATGAGGAACTGAGGGACTATGCCAGTTAAAAGCCAAATTATACCTTTTTATTTACAATATCACTCTGCATCTGGAACGGAAGCCCTTTCGTATTTGCTGCTATTACCAATGCACAAGCTGTTATAGACGATATACTAAGAAGCTTGTTTGACATTTCAAACACCTGGATATTAATATTGGTAGTATTGGTTGTTACAGATAACTTACGCCCATTTGGTTGGTTAACCTGCAGAAAAAGATGAATGGTTTAAAACCTGGTAATTAAGTAGGGCAACAAATGTTTTTCAGTGAGGTTATTGCTGCCATAAACTTTAATCAATGGTTCATAAGCAGCAGCCCCTGGTTTCAAGTTCTGACTAATGATGAATTAACTATTTCTTAGTATTTAATAAAGACTTTTCGCCAGTCTGCATACAGAACATGATTTCCTCTGTTGGTAATTAACATTGTCTGCTGTGTGCTAAGTCCATATATCCATACCAAAATCCTTATTGTCAGAGATGAAAAGTAGTAAATTTACCACCATTTCACTAGAGATTTATGGTTTTTTTCTTTTAAACTGGCTACTTATAGCAACCAAAACAAGTTTTAAATAATAGAAAGTCTGGCTATTTAATGGCCTATTATTTGCTAAATTGTATCAATCATACTGTTGAACTTCACTCCCTTTATTTTTTAAATACACTCAGATCTCAAAGCAAGAGTCTGGAAGTAGTTAATGATCTACAAAAGTGAAAAGGATAGTAATGAAGGTGAGATTAGTTTGATTTTTCTAAAAGCTAGCTAGAGTTGGTTGGAAAAAAACACCAGAGAGCACTAATAAATATATGGCTTGTAATACTAAAAGGAAAAAGGTATACCTAACCTTTCTAAATAGCCTAAGGGCAGAGGTTTGCTTTTCAACGAAAAGGTCATCTAGAATGAATTAAAGTCATTTTCCTGCTCTGGTCCAAGCATGTGGCTTCACTTTGAAGGTTAGAATGAACTTGTTCTTACCCATGTATCTTGTAGATGCAGTTTTAAAAAGTGCATTGGAAAAAGCTGTCATAAGTTTTCAGTCTGTCCAGGGAAACAAAAATTCTGATAATTGATATATTGCCTCCCAAGATGAATCTTCTAATTTGCTATTAAAGGTAAAATACTTTTACAAGTTAGTTATTTTGTGCTCTTTTAGTGACACTCTTCTATCAATTAATGCTTCTTATATTTAGCATTTTTCATAATTTTTCTATGTTAAATGCTTTAGTTGATATCTCTGCCTGAATGGAATCACCCCAGAAAATATAACAGCAGGAATTTTGTGCTACCAGCATGACAAGTAGAGACAGTGGGACAGCACATGCGAAAGAGAAGACTTCTATACACCAAACTAAAATGTATTCAGAAAAATTACAGAATGCACTGTTTACATTTTAAGGATTTGTTTTCAAAAATCTCATTTTTTCAAAGGTCTTACCCGAAAGACCATGTCCACAAGGACATGTACTCAGGAAACTAAATCAACAAAACGTAAAAGAATAGTACTTTGCCTTTCACAGGGTTTAAAGACATAATTAAAATTTCCCAAAGAGCTATCAGTGCCAGCAAGATAATGAGAAAAAAAGCCTAGAAGAGGAATCAACCGTCATCAGAATTTCTCAAGAGATCTTTACAAAACAGTCCAACAGCCTTTATCCTTCATCCTCTTTTACCTGCTGTGGCATCAGCTGAAATGGTTACCAACAGTTTGTTTTGCATTCGTCAAAATATTCATGAGGAAAATGACTGTTTTTTTCTTCCTTGAGCAGCATCAAAGGAATGCTAAAAGCACACACCCATGGCTGAGACAGGGGTTCTTGAGTGCTCAAGAAAGTAGTGCCCATGGCTGAGTTCAAGGCTTGAAGTGTAAGGGTGAGAGAACATCAATTCCTCCCTCTCTTAAAATCTCTTATGACAGATATTCTCACATACAAACCATGGGTTTCAGGTGTGCAAGGGAGGAACGCTAGTGGAGAGGTGGGAATCCACTGACTGTCTGAGCATGGCAACTGTATCCACTGTGATTTTGGTGGGGCACATGAGGTTAAGATCATAATGATAAAAGCAGCTACGGAGCTAGACTTCTTCATACCTGTGGAATATGAGAAGCGTGACAAGTACCAATCGCAACGACAGGTAATTGTCTATTTGGAAAATTGTTAAATATAATTTCTCTTTCTCCCTTTATTTCTTTTCTCCTTCTTTTTTGGAAATTTGCCCTTTCATAAAATATATGTCTGTGTGTTTTCATTCCAAAGCGTTCCTCTGTTGTGGTTAGGTTCCACAGGAGGGTTCCAGCTTGTAAAGGTTAACTGCAGAAATCAAGGCTTTGTGCATTTCTGTAAAGGTCACACTCATCAGTAGTTCTGGGAGGACTGCTGGGAAGGGCTATAGTAAGTATCCAGTGATTGAACCACAACTCCAGGTTTCATTTCCTTTAAGAATACTGTTACAATCACTGGTTGTGTCACTAAGAGATAAAGAGGCTGCTCGGTCACTTGAAATTCAATTTGTACATTACTCAAATCTGCTCCACCTCCTTCCTTCACGGTGCCTGGCAGCTGCTTGCTGGCACTCTGAATTTCAAATGCCTGAGCTGCAGGAAGCAGTTTAATAAACGGGATAGGTTTTGATTAATGTAACAAGCTGAAAATAGACAATGATGCAATGCATATCTCAGCAAGAATCATGGACTCGGATCAAATCTTTGTGTGCTGAGGAAGGCTGCTGTGGCAGAGAGTTCACCCAGAGATGAATATTTATGTTTCGATAACACCTTGAAGGTTCAAAAACCACCAGTATATGAGATTTAGACCTGTAATCCTGTTAAGTCTCTAAGCGTCTCCTACAGGTGACTGCACAGTCATGAAGTTCAAGTCTAGATTAAGTATTTGACATTGACTGAGTTCCAGCAAGGGCACTGTGCACTTCACCACAATGTTCTTGTTTTATCTGGAAGACAGAAATGCTGGATTTCTTTCAGCATTAAGAATGTAAGCAATCATTTGCTGTGCTGTGTACGAAACAATGACTTACATTTGTCAAGATTCATTAGTAATTCACCACCCTACAAAAAGCTGACATGCTTTGACACAGTTTCAGACAAGCACTCAGTACAGAGTTTGCACTCATCCAGTGCTGATCTGCAGCTTTAATGCTAGGAAACCTATTCTTTCCCAGTTCCTGCTCCTGCAAGCCACAGACATTCAGAGCACTCAGAACTGGCATTATGTTGAAATTTCTCTTTAAAAACTTGCAGAATCACAGTTTTACACAACAGTATTTCATCAAGGTACTAGGCAATGGTGCCTCACAAAAGGAAGGAGCTGAAGATTAATATATATTTACTGGAAAGGTCTAGATTATGACACTTTGATCATTTTTTCTTGAGGCCTTTCAATGAGATACAGCAAGAGGTTGAACCTGGAGAGGCAGGTTGCTTCCTGAGGTGGTAGTGGGTGAATGTCAGGTCCTTGGGTTTGAGCACCACTCCCTTTGTAATTCCCCACTTTTTTGTGAAAATATATTCTATGTTATGATTAATCAGAAAACCTTGGATTTATTTTTGTTTTATTTTCTTAACTTGAAAATCTAATTATGCTCTCAGTTGCCTAATACAATGTTGTGCAAGTTAAAATTTTCATCTGTTTCATTAACATGTCCAGAGAATAAACTTCTGTGTGGATAGTTCTGTAATATTGTATGAGGTAGCAATGAAAGCAGACTGGTTTCTTAATTGAAAACTATTGAAAAATTTTTGAAAATTATTGAAAATTGAAAACTATTACAAAATTTTATGGGATAGTTATGTTCTCATAATTATATAGTGTATGTTCGTCTCATTGATACAAATTATTTTTTTTAATCACTACTTGTGAATAATTAAATAAACACAAGTTCTGTAATGAAAGCTTCTGACCCTAAAATCAGAGAATTTAATATTTCAGTGCATATAAGACATTATCTTGAAAATCCGGAAGTAGCACTGA
Source organism: Rhagologus leucostigma (assembly GCA_013397725.1). Lineage (NCBI taxonomy): Eukaryota > Metazoa > Chordata > Aves > Passeriformes > Rhagologus > Rhagologus leucostigma. Next base: position 432,982 of record VZTD01002932.1, read on the forward strand.
TAGTATATTCTGGCACACTGGGTTGTGGATTAACAATGTTGTTTTTTTAAAAAGTTATTACATTTAAAATGTCTTTGTTTATTTACCTGCATTCTCAAAGTCAAATATCCTATGATCCTATAATTTCATACATTTCATTTTATCCTTGCTTCATTTTTGTCTGGGTTAGCTATGCTTCCTGTCCTCTCACCCACTGAAACCACTCCCCATACACTTCTGAGTCTATTGTTGTTTGTTTAAAATTTAAAAACCATGAGGACTATAAATCAATAAAATGTTAACTCTCTGATAAGTCTTATGCCATGAATAACAAACATTTTCAGTCAGCAGTTTGCAAACAAGACATGGGCTAATATTTGTTTGTGTAAAGCATTCAGCACAGAGGCATAAAAGATGTTTCGTAAAAATCAGGATTAGTTTGCAAATTATTCCCATGCAGGGAAAAAAGCTGGAATCACCATATATTTCATGCACAATCAATAACAAAACCGGTTCTTGTAAGGATGTCAAGAATATCAAGATGCCATACTTTTCCAGTGTTTGGGGTTTGGGGTTTTTTTTGTTTGGGGTTTTTTTGTTTTGTTTTGGGGTTTTTTAATAATTAAAAACAGGGGGGAAAAAACCTCAGAAAATTAAGTTATCCTGTTTAATTGTGATATGAGTCAATAGCGTTATGGGTAAAAACCAGAAGAGCAAAGCAATTCTGATGAACACGCTTGGACTTAAACATGAGTTTCAGAGCTGCTAAGGGTGAAACAAAAAGGTGCATTCTGGTCTTGCCAGAATTTCTAAGGAAGTTGTTTGTTGGCTTGAGCTAATTTTTTAGGGGTTTATTGAGAGAAAGTGAGGGAAAGGATAGATCTGTTTTCATCTCATTAGATGTATCTTTGTTGTCAGTGCGACACACATTTCTCAGAGAAGCAAACTATCCCAAGTCTGTGAGAGAAACATGCTTTATCTAGGAACCTGTGTGGGAAAAGAAATGGAAAATAAAAGCATGGTTGTGGCCTGTTTTTCAAAGTTTAGGAAGTAATTTCTTTCTGTTGGTGTATAAACAAGGACAGTAGACAAAAGAGAAAAAGAATTTATGAGAAGGAGGAAAAAGGTAGTAAGAGAAATGTAAATAAAAGACAAGGTGTCCTCAAAGAAAAGTATCAAGAGCTTTGATTTAGGGTTGTATTTCTGTGTGGATTTGATCCTGGTAGTTGAAACACTGATCTAAACTTTTTTTTATGTATGTTTATATGTATCTATATTTAATTTTCACTGAAATGTAAATAATGAGGAAGCATTCATTGCAATTTTCACAGGGAAAGGTAGTAGGTATCTGCATGCACGTTGTGATTGTAGGAAAAAAATTAATGGATTTTAGAGATATTGTGAAAGGATACCTAGCAGGTTCCTGAAATGATACCCATGAATACAGGGGATGACGTGTGGAAGCGCAGAAATTAAATTCACAATTTAGAAGCCCTAAAGGAAAGAAACAAAATGAATAACTGAGTCACCAGCAGTAACAGACAAGGGAGGATGAAAAGTGCTGATGTGTTTCACTTTGCCATGTGAAGGTTGTCCTAGTTTATAGCTTCCCTGTTACTTGAAGTCACAGCAGGAGATTCAAGAGTGCAAAAAGTTGTGCAGGCATGGACGACACCCACCTGAAAGAAGCTGGACTGGGTTTGGCCTTAGTCTCTTTGTCACTCTTCTGTTTATGAAGGTCCCATCAGTGTGCATTTTGTGAGGTCAAGTTTTCAGTGACTGGATGTACACAACTACATCAGTGAGCATAAAAGTAGGCTTTTATTTAATCTGGCTGCTTGTAAAAATTTTTAAGAGTTTCTTTTTTTGCTAAGTGATGTACTTTATTCCATTCTCCTTTCTTTCTGTAACTCTTTATATTTCGTGATATGTGCTTTGAAGGTACTGCTATATGAATGACAGGAATTATATTTATTATACACATACCCTCCCCATGATAAAGTACGTAATTATGAAATATCAAAATTGCTCAAAGTGTTCACATTTTAAAGTGAATGGATTTAATCCACTGATATAAAAGACAGATGAAAAGTTCAGCTATTAATTGCATTCTGCTGCTTGATTGGTATTGAATGTTCCACCACCAATTGAGTTCTATATGATTCTTTCAGTGATTTATTCCATTTGCTTCAGATATAAATCAGCTCTTTGCTCAAACATAGAAGGCTTTGCTGTCCTGTGAACTTCAACTGTTCTTGGTGTAACACCAAATAGCCAGAGGAAATTCTGCATTTGAAAAACTCCTGTTTTGTTTGGTTTTTCACTATAATTTTGCCAAATACATCACCATAACAAAGAAAGAATAATATATATTAGTCTATTAGATAACACTTGTTTGCAGTGCATCCATTTTATCTCCTGTACTTCCTATAATACTTCAATTAGTATTTCATCTTTCCAAATACTGACTACTCAAACAACAATAGAGCCAGAGTGGTTTGGGATTTTTTCGTCTTTCTAATACTAGAACTGCTGTCTGATCTTCATATGCTTTAAAGCAGAATTCATTATCTTAATCTTGTTAGTGTTCTGAGGAACTTCTTTATATAGCTGCAGTTTAATGTAGATCTGCAAGCGTTATGTCTTAATACAAATGCCATCTGGTTCAGCTACATATATTTGTATAATGGCAATACCATGGAAAATCCTAGTTCAGAGTAAATGCATTAAATAAGATCAGAGTATTTCAGCAGGTCAGGGTCCTGCCTGTTGTCAAGCACCAGCCAGCGTTTACCACAGAATGTAACAGTTCTCTTGCATCTTTCTGTACAAATTTATTTAACTGAGTTTTATTCAAGGGGAAATAATATAAATTTTCATTAAAGAAAACACTATATTATGACAGCACTAAATGAATCATCTTCAATCACTTTTAAAACAGGTGATTTATTGTCTGCAGTTGGAAGGCTGTAAGTTAGGAAAATATTTTTGTTGTCAAGAATGAAATATAGTACATACATAAATAAAAAAATAAGTATATGTCTCTATCTAGAGAGAGTGTGTATATGTATGTGCATGCATTTGTCATACCTGTAAATGTGTAGGAACTATGTGCAAGAACACATGCATGTTTTGGCAACATCAAGAAATTCTCAATAGAAATTGCTTCTCTAAAGTAAAAGGAAAACAAATTAACTAACCAGCACATACTAAAATAAAATCCATCATAACAGAAAAGAATATTTTCTTGGAGTGATTCTTATTCACACATCCTTCTGTGAGACTTTCATATATTTGGTGACATTGTGAAATGTCATCGAAGAAAAGGCATTTCAGTTTAGCCTTGAGCAAACATACACGTACTAGAAGAACTGTGCATATGTAAAGGCTTTTTCTTCTTCCAAAAGAGACCTGGTTTTGCTATACTCGTAACTGAAGCTAAGCTTAGGCTAGTGAGGTGCTGCATGATAAGAACTTGGTTAGCAAACACACTGAGCGGTCGAATGACTTGAATAACAAAATCCCCAGCAGTGTGTTTCAGTGCAAACTGCATTTGTACTCTGCAAGGAGATCAATGCTTCACCCTCATTGATTTTCTTCAGTGGCAGAACCAGGATTATGCACGATGTGAAACTGTATCCCCAGACATATTCAATCTGATTTCCTAGTCAGTGCTAAAAAGGCATAGTGTTTTCCTGAAAACATAAGGTTAGAGAAGTGTAACGTATCAAATTTGTACTTCTGGCAAGCCTGCATATTAAATAGATTCGTCATAATATATCCTGGGTGTCACGCAATCCATTCTATAAAAATATTAGATTGGTGCTATAGAGTTCCTATACATATATATATATTCCAAAAAATTGTGCAAAGATGCCAAAGAGAGAAATTGGAATGCATTTCATACACATCACTTTAAAATGTAGTATAGCTTTTCTCTGGTAGACTTCAGCTTTATTGTAAACACATAAAAAGAAATAATTTCTTCAAAAACTTCATAGCAGGAATGTAGTATATCTTCAGAACTTAAATAACCCTGTAATTTACAATGTATGCCAGTTTTCAAGAAGTAATAATTACAGTAAAATATATCAGCAGAAAATGACAGCTGACAGGAGCTTTGTTCTGATCTGCAATTTCCCCTTGTTTGTAGATTCTCAGAGAAGCCATGGGAACACTATCAAATACTGCTCGGCTTTACATCAGTTTGAACATAGGGATGAATTAAATTAGCTCAGCTCAGACTTTTCCTAAGCTATTCGTTGCTGGACACAGAGAGAAAAAGAAACAGAGGAGCAAGAAAAAGCAGCGATAGCTCCAACAAGAAAATTTTCAGTCCTCAGCTTCTGCCATTCCAGTCTTTAGAGAAGCAAACACCCTTCCCAGACGCTGTAAGCTGCTTATGGAAAAGGGTCAAAATAATGCATGTCCTAGAGAGGCATGCATATACTTTATAGATGTTTACCTGGAAAATGAGCACCGCCTATATTTTGTAACTTAAGATCACAGTCATTTCCTTCCACCTGTGTTTATCCATTGCTACCACCCAGCTAGGCATGTATGCACACCTACATCAGGTCTCACATCATGCAAATTTAGTAAGTTGCTACCAGGAAGTCTGAAATTACTGCTAAATAAAAATTGGAGCTGATGAATCCTTAACAATTCTTGGCTGAGAAAGTGGATAGGGTTTTTTAACTTACTTAGACAGGACCATGTGAGTGGATAGACAGAGCAACACTTGAAGGCATTACAGAAAAAGTCCTGATTTCTTTAAATTGGTGAAGAGTGTTGTATATTACTTGTGAGCTAAAGGACGGCAAGCAGTACACTGGAATACTTTTATCAAGTGCTGAAGATCTGAATAGATGTGATGAGAGTAAACAGTATCTTGTGAGCAAAGTGTTCTCTTAAACTTGGGGAAGTATTCTTTTGTTTTAATGTAGCATAGACAAAAGCCTAGATACAGACCTCATTGTTTGTTGGTTTTTGTCTGTACTTAGTCCTGGATATTTTAGTTGATGTTGAATATTGGATCAGGAAAGCACTTTTTAGTCTACTTGACCTCTATTCATGAAACAAAATCCACTTGTCTGTGCTCTTAAATGGTTTTGTTGTAAGGGGGCAGATATATGCATGTATTTAAATACTTTCCGAAAATGAGACCTTAGTTTTGATATAAAACTCATTGGAACAATTGAAAGACTTTCCACTGTTCCCAGTTCATCAAGCTTGGTACTTTATTCTTGAAAAAACACTTTCAAAACCTGTTTCTAAGGTGACTCTAGTTCCACGCTGAAAATAGACACTAAATTGGTTTGCTGAAAATTATCTTGTTACTGGGGAAATCGCATTTTTAGGACCTGGTACACTTGAACTAGATTATATCAGTCTAAACAAACAATGTAAAGTAATTTGATAATGAATAAGTAGGAGGATGCACAGAGAAAACTAACACCATTGTTTAACCTCAAAACTACGCTAATAAGTAGGGTGATAGACACGAAGCTCCGAATAACGGAGCTGTTATTCTAGCCCACCACTCTGTCTCAGGGGACTCTTAAGTGGATTTGCTATGCCATGACTAAACATAGCTCCAGTCCAGTATTTTGCATAGCCTGAAGTATCTTGTTGCAGTATATTCTCACATTTATCTAACTAGATCAGTTTTAGAAGGAAATATATTCTTCCAGTTAGAAAGAAGGCATATGTGCATGTTATTACATACTATTTATTTGCTTGCACATAAAATGGAAGACTCTTCCAGAAATAACCAGTTGTGAAAAAGACTGCCAGTACAAGAATATCAGTGTGCCTGTTAAAAATGAAAAGTATCCTTTTGAAAAAAAAAGACAAAAAATGAAAAATATCATGAACTAATAAACGCATGCATATGTACATGTGTTTGTCTGAACCAAAGCTGATGGTAATGCAGAGCATACTCCAAAAACTATCTGAACCCAGTTTAGGTTGGATTCATCTACAGTTACTTGGCATTGACTGGTTACTGTATTTCATTTATTTTTACAACAGCCACACTCTGCCAATAAAAGATCAAACAATTTTGGTTGCTGGGTTGAAGTTTTTAAAAGTACTTGATGTTACTCTTGAATCTGCTCTCAGTTACAGCTCTCTAAAGGGTCTGGCCCAGTGGTGGATCTATAAATACAAACATAAGCTGAAAAAGCTGCTCCTAAAGCAGAATGCTCAAATCTGAAGTTAAGTGATTTTCACTCCACTCTATCTTGTTTGTTCAGTTTCCAGTTCTGAAAGTGGGTGGTTATGCAGAATGAAAAAAATTAAAAATCTTGTTTATGTACTGTGTCCAATTCTCTGTTGGCCTTTTACAGCAGAAAAACATACAATTACATTGCACTTAAAAAGCACTTAGATGAACTCATCCAGTTTCCCATACGTACAGTGTAACGCGTTTTTAGATAAACGACATCAAAATGAAGACAGACAAGCAGGAGATTGTGTGTTGTGATTTTATTTTGATTACTGCAAGTTAACTTTTGATCTACTTTTTTACTTCTCCTTAAAAGTATCTAAATGCAGAGGACAATAAGAGCTAAACAAACCATACAGATTCTTTGGAAAAAAAATTATCTTTTATCATCTTCTCATACCTGTTATTGTAGTATCATTTTTGCTGGATAGAAACCTGATCTTCCAGTCATTCATAATCATTAAAATCCCTTTGTTTATTCTAAGAACGTGGGGCTCCATGGTCAATGCCTGGCATAATTCCAAGTTAAGCACAGTGAAAACCCTTGTAACAACCATAAGCCAGCCTAGTCCTAGCTCAGCTGCTATAGCAGGTGTCCGCTCAGTGAAAGTTTCACTGTCCTTTTGTTTTTAATTTCACACGTACACACCACCACCATTTAACTAACATGCTGTATATGGAAGTCTTTATATTTGAAAGCTACACAAGAGGGTGGTCCCATGCAGTGGCTATTGGGAAGAGCATTATTCTAGTCCTGTCCCATGTCCTGGAGGAAAATTTCTTTCTCTTTTGCTTTTTTATTCTGTGACTGGTTTTTGCCCTCCCTATTTACTATCATGCTTCTCTGCATTAATTCTCACAAAGCCTCTTGCTCAGCCACATGGTTTCTTACCCTCTATATTTCCCTCATCCCTTTATTCTTAACATCTGACCATCTTCGTGGTGGCATCACTGCTTCTTCTCCTGCATGACCTTGATTCCTTACTGCCCTCAGCTTTCTATCGCACTCTCCTTGTTCCTACACCTTGTGCAGCTCCTCCTCTTCATATTTCATGTTCAGGTTCACTTCCATGTCCTTTTGGCACCAGAAGCACAAGTGAGTACCTGGCTTTGCACGTCCTTCACATCAGGTTCTCTTCAGACTCTCCTGGAGGGATTACTTGCCTCATGGTGTATTGGGTAGCCATGTCTCCTAAAAGCAGTCCCAGTCTGGTGACACAAGCCTGCACACGAAGTTCACTCAGGTTGTGGCTCACAGAGGGCCCCAGGGACAGGTTGGAGGGCAGTTACATTTGCTCTGACTGCATTTACTGTGCCGTTCCCTCAAATGTAACATTCTTCATTTTAGTGTGCTGAACCTGACATTGCAGACAGAGAGTATTCATTAATGTTCCAAGTATTAGCTAAAAATTGCTACATATGGTTTTGCCACAGTTTTACTTTTATCTGATCAAAGCAGATGATGGAAGGAGCAGTCTGCACAGACTGTGGGTGGTTTAGAGATTCAAAGACACGAGGCCAAAGTCTGTATGAAAAATGTGAGCGCAATTGCTCAAGTGGTTCTTTTATTCATGTATACAACCACCTCAATTGCACCTGCGCCGCAGGTGCAAGTCACATATGCAGGATAAGAAAATACGACTCTAAGGACCGAAAAACCACCAGCTACCTGGCATGGCCTGCTCATTATGTACTGCATTAATGAAGGGAAGCTTCCCTTTACATAAATTGCCTTTGGTTGAAGCAACTTTCTCCATTCTGCCTTCATTCTATCTACCTAACCTCTTCTGCTTTATAACACTGCAAGAAAATCCTATCAAATTTTGCCAAAAAAGTCTTTCTGAACTACAGCTCAATTAACAACCTATATTTCCAACCAGTAATGTACAGGTGTTCTAGTGGCTTATTTTGGTGATTTACAGTCTTAGGAATTATATAAGGAAAGTCTTAAGCATACGGTAACAGTAAGGATCTCTGACTGTAGTGCATTTAAATCAAACAATATCCTCATTAGCATCCAGGAAACAGAGCCGTCCTTTAATGTTCAACAGTGCACCACACAGTGAACGGAAAGTCACTATGTCCCAGATGAAAACAATTTCTTTCACTTTTTTTTTTTGCTCAGTATGCAGTTAAGCATACCAGTGTAAATGAGAGAAAAACTAAAAATCCAGGTAAATAACCACACATGTCAAATGACACCAAGATCTTCAAGTTTTTTAATCCCATAATGCTCAGTAGCATTAATTATTCCCTAAATCAGTGTTGAAGTGTGTTTAAATCCCAGTTCTAAGTTATTTAGCATTATATTTCTACCATTCCAGAAGGTATTATGAAGTCATTACCAGCCCAATATAAATAAAGAAATCCTGGGCATGGAAGTGGTGATGCTGGAGACATAAGTTGAGATGGGTTAGTTAATTGTTTTCTTTGGGTGTTTTTCTCTTCTTCATTAAATCAGTATCTGTTCTAGGTGGCAGGAAAAATTTGTACAGTATTTGAATCAACACAATAAATTTAACTCATAGGAATTTGACTGCATTTCTATTGACTGCATAGGCCTTCAGTGATATCTCCTTACAATATAAGTGGCCATGGAGCAAAAACTGGGACAGAACGCGAAAACGCTGCATTGCCCATAATTCACATTTCTGTAAGTGGAGGACTTTCCAATAAAATCCAGACACTTGAGAGGCATGGAAACTGCTGTAGCTCAATAAAGTTGATTGAGTGCCCTCACCCCCTTCATATAGTACTGGTTGGGGATGGGGGTGGGGGGGGAGGAGAGGAGGAGAGATAGAGAGGAAATAAAAAACAAAACAAAACAAAACAAACCACCCTAGAGATAAAAAAGATTTAACTGTTAGGTCTCCAGATTTGATCTTCTGGAAATTACCAAAAAAGTCTGCAAATCTCATCATTCTGCAAACAATTAGAGGCAGCACTAAATGTAGTGAATGAATAATGTACTAAACCAAAATAGAGTGGTTGATTGATTTGATGTATGACTGAAGGCTTCTCTTTTCTGCAATCAATAGCATAAACCTTTTCACTTTCTTGTCTCTCCTGCAGCTCCCTAATATTGCCTCTCTGCTGGGTGCTACACTGTTGTGGGAAAAGTTGCCCAATGTATTGTTCTGAGATTAGTTTCCTCTGGGACCTTGATTTTGCAAATAATTGCTACCAAGCTTAGTGCCAGACTGAATGAAATTACCCTTCATGGAATTTAAGAAAACCATTTTGTTTAATTTATTTTCATGATCTGACTCTTAATTTTCCTTAACATAGCATTAGGAATGCTGCACCTTAAATTACAGAAAAATTTGCATAGCAGGGCTTTTACTTTTTATGTTAAGGCATAGAGACAGGTAAGAACAATAAGGGACAGATGCCTGAATAGAACATCACACAAAAATCTTCAGTTTTGCCTAAACCTCTGCAGTGACTTGACACTCGTCTTGCCACGGTGGCTATTAGTTCGTCTGATAGCAGAACAAGGTTATTGTGGATTGCAGAGAGGAAACAAATGCAGCCCTTCTGGAGAATGCAGCCTGTTGAAAGATAGAATGAACATCAGCAGCAAAATTAAAAGAAAGACTTGTGTGGGCCAAGAAAAGATTATGGGAGAAGGCAACACAACCATCTCCTGTGATGCTCGAGTGGTGCCCAGAAATGCTTTCTCTTAAGTAGTCATACAAGAGGAGAAAGAAGGCGGAAAAAAGATACATTTTGAGACGATGGTAAGTGTTGGAAAAGGAGGATTTGGTATGTGATTTTCAGGGATGAAAAATCATTCTATTTGATCTGTGTGTCCTCACATAGATAAGTTACAGTTGAGAATCTGACTTTTGTTTCGTGTTGGTGTTGAGGAAGGAAATCAGCTATGTCATCAGTCATACATGCCCTCAACAATCTTGCTATCAGAAAAAAGAAAAGCAAACCAACTTTCAAGTCTGCCATCTGTATTGAAGGAAAAATACTTTATCTTATAACAGCATTATCTTGTTCCGCTTAGTTATTCCAATACTTAGCTGCAGGGAAAACGAAAAGAATTGTTCTGGGTTTGGCTGGGTTGTAGCTAGTTTTCTTCACAGTGGCTGGGATGGGGCTATGTTTTGGATTTGTGCTGAACACAGGGCTGAGAATTCAGAGTTGCGGTTGTTATTGCTGAGCAGGGCTTACACAGAGCCAAGGCCTTTTCTACTTTTTGTACTTCCACGCTGGTGAGGGAGTTGGGGGTGCATGGGAGGTTGGGAGGAGACACAGCTGGGACAGGTGACCCAAACTGACCAAAGGGATATTCCAGACCATATTGCATCGTGTTCAATACATAAAGCTGGGGGGAAAGGAAGAGAAAGAGGGGAACATTTGGAGTGATGGCGTTTGTCTATCCAAGCAAGTGTTATGCCTGATGGGGCCCTGCTCTTCTGGAGATGGCTGAACACCTGCCTGGTATGGGAAGCAGTGAAATAATTCCTTGTTTTGCTTTTCTTGTGTGCATGGGTTTTTTTTCCCCTATTAAACTGTCTTTATCTCAACCCATGAGTTTTCTGGCTTTTACCCTTCCCATTCTCTCCCCGATCCCACCGGTGAGGGAGTGAGCGAGCAGCTGCCTGGGGCTTGGTGTTGGCTGGGGTTAAACTATGACAGAAACCCAAACAAGTTGTTTTGAAATCCCTGCTTTCAAGGTGAGCTAGAAGAAACAATGTTGTGACTTGGTCAAGCTGAAATGTTAAGCTGCTGTCAGAAGGAGTTGTAAAATGTAGTGTTCCCATTTACCTCTCAACTTCAGAGAAAGAAGCATGCTGTGACATAGTGAACATTTTGATCTCTGAGAACTTTCTTCAAATTTCAGAAAATAACCATGACCTCTTTGGATCTTTAAACTACAGTCTGGATAAAATGAAATGAACATGGAGTTGAATTTAATTTCTGATCTTTGTCCAGCCAATCTCAACATTTTAACCTTATCTTTGTAGTTGAGACATCTGAAGAACAGTGTCTAGGGAAAGCTCCCAGGTGGTGACTCTGTGCTGGCACTTTGTGTGCCCTTTCAGTCATTTAGGTCTCACAGCTCAGCTTACAGCAGAATATTATCTAGACTAGAGCTTCAATGCAGTTTTCCACATTTGCTTCCTCCAGTTCCTTTATCAGAAGCCTGGCATGTATTTTGTATGAATAACCCTCCTTTGCACTGTCCGTGTTCCTCTGCAAAAAAAAACCCCATCATTAAACGGAGTTTCTAATTTCCACATACATTTCTGTGGTCATTCCTCAGTACATCGCTTTTAGTACACACTTCCCCAGTAGTGAGTGGGGAAGAAGATTATTTGTAGATTGTTCAGCATTTATTTCCTTCCCTGATTGCTTTCCTGACTTTTCTGGTCATAACTAATTGATAATACTACTGACCTGACAGATGCCAAAAATAGTTTGGATATTTGGCTTCTGACAAAGGAGCTTCTTTGTCTAGGTAGAGGGAGGCTCCTTAGTATGAAACCAGAAAAAAAAAAAAGGTTAATTCGTCCCCTTCCTTTGCAGGGTAGTCTTTTGTTTGCTGTGAGCTCAAACGTGTTTCAAAATAGCATTCACTTAGACCTGTCTTCTGCTAGCATTGTTTTTCCTTTCAACACTGAGCTCCTCTTGTTGTCCTGCTGTTCCAACCTCTCTTTTGACTTTGCCTGTCTTCCTATCTGTGTCTTCTGGTAGAACGTAAGAGCTAAGTCTGCATTTGTATTTATAGCTTGCATTTAATTGAAAGTTTTGGATGTTTGCAACGAGAAACTGAAAATTAAACAGCTGTGTCTTGACAGCTTTGGAAATGCTGCTCACTGAACTCCCTGAGCAATTCATAAAACATCTCAGCTGAAAAACAAAACATGGCTTATGTGGCTGTGTTACGGCAGTTGGAGGAAAGTACTAATACTATGAAGGCTTTATATTACCTTGCATAACTGGCATCACAACCTTTGTTTAATATTCAAGCAAGATTATACAGATAAAGAAGGAAGGCAAGAGGGAGGAAAAGTTAAGCAAGCCATGGTTAAGGCAGTCTAAAGGTCAAAATTGTAATATTAAATAAATCTTACATGCTTTTATAAACCCTAATTTATTGTCTACGTGCAACTGACATTTTAGCTTTGGGTTTAATACCAAGTACTTCAAAGTATTCTTGTAGAAGAATAGTCGATAACCCTCTTACACAGTATAATTGGAATTCTGCATGTTAGAACATTTGGTTTCTTAAAGATTTTTGTAAATGTTAATAGCTGTCTTTTAAAATAGTGTAAGTGTGAAATGCTATGAAAAGCAAAGGTTTAAATGTCACCATGTCTATAATTTTCATATTGTAAAAACTAAATAAGCTTTTACAATATGAAAAACCTAAAGGCCTGCTGCAAGTTTGAAGATATAAGCTAGCTCATTATTAGTTTTTTGAAACTGATATGACAGACATATTTTGTAAAACTGTGCATTTTAGTCTAAAATGTATAGTTGAACATTTAATTGTCTGGAAGTGTTACCTCTGCCAAGTCTTCCTATTTACTATCCATGATCTGACTGTGGCAATAAAAGGACTTATCTGGGAAGCCTCCTAGAGTGTCACCAGAAGTATTCTCCTCATATGGACTCACTGGCACTCAGATTGGAAAGCTATTCATATTTGTCTTGGTTGAGCATTATGGTTTGTACTACTAACAGGGTGCTCTGGTACATCCGATACAATGGAAAACAATGGAAAACCCAGGTGTTTTAAAGTAAAGTGTGCGAGCTTTTGCACTCCCTTGGGTGAAGCATGGTGCCATGAATTTTGGAATACTAAAACTTGAAAAAACTGGTTTTCATAGTCTAACCCTCTACATTCTTTGTTAACAAAGTCCATAGTGCAGTAATGAACATGCCACAAAAAAAGAGAAAAAGCAACTATTTATGACTTATTTATCCTGTCATATTTCAATATATTTTAACAATAAAGAGGTGGCTCAAGACAGCTACAGTCTCAACACCTTTTAAGTGTTACCAAAGGTATAAGTTTGTCTTCCAGCCTGCCTAAATCAAAAGGACAATAGCATTTAGGAAAGAAAGAAACCAAACACATTATAAAGAGTAGATAACATAAACAGAAATCAAACCAGGAACACCTTGTCTTCTCATGTGGGTTTTAGAAAGCCAAAACAATCTTTTCCTAACGTACTGTAATAGTAAGGATTTACTCTAAGCAAAACAAGATAAGATAATCTTTGTGAGTTAAAAGAAAGAACTCTTTAAAGTCTGATTGCAAAGCATGTGATTCCTCATTCCCCAAGCTGATTCCTTTAAGTAAACTTATTTACAATATTTTTATCAAAAGAGTGCATCAAGTGTTCCCACAATTTTGGCACTCACATCCAGGAATAAAACTTAACAGGAACAGACAGCACATCCTACAGCAAACAGCTACAGAGTAGGGGACAGGAGCGTCTATCAGGAGAAACTCTCACAACTGGTAGTTCATAGATTTACCACAGCAGAAAAACTTCTGTAACTTGAGTTGCTGGAGGTTGTTAAGTACTTCCAGATCAGAAAAAGGATGTTGCAATGATTTTTATCACACTGTGTGGATCTCAGGTCTGAAAATTCTGGGAATGGAAGGGGACGCAGGGAGAAATCTGGGAATGGGTGGCAGGGAGCAGAAGAAGAGAGAGCGTGTCAACCTGCATGTAGAGAATGTCACCATGAAGGGTTGGACCAAAAAGGACGTTCTACAAGACGGGAATTAGTATAGCATCATAAAAGCTACAGCTTAGAAGAATACATTTTATAGGTTTTCTGATATTCTTGTTTATGGTTTCTTACTGCTGACTGCTACGTTGCTTCTATGCAACACAAAGGTCTGGATCCATTTTTGTATTCTTCTCATTGTCCTACAAATTAGCAAGAAATAATACAAGGAGAAAAGAGGTTATAATTTGGCAAGGTATCTTATGCCCAGCTGCTCTAGAAAAGTGAAACTCAGTCAGACAGAAACTGAAGCATGGTTATATTAAAAGGGATTTGAGATACATTCATTTATAATTTGCAGATTTCTAATTCTCCTATTCTGTACTCATATTATCATTCTAGGAATTTACATCACATGAAAATATTATATTACACATCCTGAAAACCAAGCCACTGACCTTGTAAAATGGCCCATTTTCTCCTGCAAGAAAATATTTATCAAAAATTACAGGGGCAACATAAAAGACAGCTGCTAGCACCAAGTTTCTTACTTACAGTTAGAAGGGGAAACCTTCATCACATATAGAATCCAGTAGGCTACTATGAACATACAGTAAATGTTAGCTAAAGTATATTATGTTAGAAAAAGACATTTGTTCATTTCACATCCTGAATGATGCATGATTTTATGATGCCATTTCTCAGTCTTTGCAGTTTCCTTTTTTTTCCTCCAACTTCCATCTTTTCAGTTAAAGGAAATCATCAAGTGACCTTGAAATCTGCACTGGTACTTTCCTGGCAGAGAAAGAAGCTCACTTTTCTCATTTGCAAAAATGAATAACAATTTGATCATTCTTAAAACTTCTAAAAGGTTAATTATGCTCTCTCCATGAGCACTGAATAAAAACCTGCTTTATCTCTGCCCAAATGAAACCCACAGGGCTCTCATTCTCTCTAACTCTGCCTGGAGATGAAATCCTGCAAGCTGTCAATTAACTCCTATCAGCTCATAGATCTGTGTGAGCTGCGGATGATTTTTTCATCCAAAAACTATGACAGCTCTCATTTGCCAGAGCTGTTGGGTGACTTTAAAAAATTCACAGCAGGAAAGTGTTATCTGGCTTTGGGCTTGCTGGAGAGAAAAGGAAAGAGTGAGAAAATGAGAGGCAGAAAGGTCCTGGGTTATAGAGAGTTCATTGCTAGCTCTAAGATTTCCTTCTGGTTGCAAAACCCCACTTGAACTTGAATTGCATGTTTTAAACAATAATAGAAACTGAACATGGACATGTACCACAGAGATGTTTTTTTGAATGTTTGAGTTTGGTTTTGGGTTCGTTTCTTTGTATTGCTGCAAAATAACAGTCAGCCATGGAGGAGATGATACTGGCAAAGCATAGAATTAGTAGAACAGGCATCCCAATGTGAAGTATTTAGCCTGCTGATATTATTTCCTGTTTGAAAAATGGCCTTTTAATTTGGAAGTGAGAATAGTGATCTGAAAAAGAAAAAGTGAGAGATCATAAGAGTACTGTTTCACTTACCTTGCAAGATGGATGTTGCTTCCAAATGAATAGAGAAAGAAAAAATTGCACTGAGCATTTGGTGATCACCGTATTTCTGCCCACTTATTTTATTTTTGTATCGTAGGGTAAATTCTTGAAGAGTCAGCTACAATAACTTGCAACAAAGCCATAGGAACGAGCACTGATGGCTCTGTGTTAGAAACTGGAGTTGAAGTAATTAATTTTAGATCTATTATAAAGTGATAGTGTTACAACTAGCACATGCATGGGACATGGAAATCTGGGTTTTGCTCCTGGCCCTGCTTTGACCTGTGGCAAGCTGTTCAGTCTCCCACTGTGATATTATTGGGTTAGTTGCAAATATGAATGCCTACCCTTGTAGACAGACAAAAAAACAGCTCAGGTGTACCTCAGCATCCACTGCTAGACACTTAGATCATTCAATTTGTAACTGCAAAGAGCAAAGAAAATTACAAATCTTTACTGCAAAGAAAAAGAAATTGATCAATCTATTTCATTCTAGATTTCTGTTAATTAAAATGGAAGCTCTTTGGGACAGACATAATGAGACCTTATTTTGGAAGTTTTTATTCTAAAAACTGAAAGAAGGCAAGAGTAAATTCATTACTCTTTATTTATGAAAGCAATCTGAGAGCTAATTTTAAAAATAAAATTCATCCTGCTCCACATTTATAATATTTTCCATTTCTATTTCCATCTTTTTCAAATTTTCCTGATGTGGTGAAGCTGTCACCAGGTAAATCGCTCTCAAGATTAGTCAGTTGACTGATCTCAGCACAGGGCAGGATGCATTTTCCACCAGAAGTATCTGAGTTATAATAAACTTTTACTCTGAGAGTACTAGGAGAGTCCCACTGTTTTTAAATACACCAGGATTTCATATCAGTTCTAAAAACATTAATAAATGAGAGATTCCTGGACAGCCTACAAGCCTAAAATCAGACTCAATTGATTAACAGAAAGTGGGAATCAATAGTAAAATAAAGTCAGCTAAAAGATAACTACATTGAGAATAACTTTTGAAAGAACAAATGTACCTACAGAGCTACTGTTAATGTGGTACCTGATTTTGGGGAAGGTACAGGATTCCTTTTTAGCCTTGCAGTTTATCTTAAAAAAATATTAGTATAAGTACTCTGATATTTTTGGCTGTAATATAATTAGCAATGTGGAATGAAATGATGGATCTTTTATTTTTGACAAATTTCTGAAATAGACTTCAATGTGGTGTATTAAAACATTTCCATGAGACTCTCCATCTTCTCATGAGGCAGCGGAACAAACCAACTGTCATGGAATATATGTTGTTTATAGGGCAATATTCTTCTACTTCTGTGAAAAGAACTAATGAAGGCTGCAAATTCACAATGATTTAATTACATTTTAAATGCACCAAGAAGCCATAATGAAAAGATTTAAGCATCTTAATTATGCTATCAGTATTACCTAATGCAGAGAGAAAAGGAAAACCTACTAGGCAGTAAGTAACTTAAATGGCTGAAACATTGTGAAATATTCAAGTATTGTCTGATTTTGCTTTCAGGTTCTAAAAAGTAACCATAGAAATTCTCACTTTAAGATTCTCTGTAGCAACACATATTTTTAAGTTTTCAGAGGACGTCCTGGGCAACACAGCTGAGAGCACAATATCACTTAACAATGTTACAGTGTTAGAATAAATATCAGAAACTGGAATCCAATACGTAAAACCTCTGAACACATAGTAAACTACTACATATTTTTATTTCTTCACCTGTCAGTCTATGTACAAGCAACATTTATTCTTGCTTTTTGTCTGTTACTTTCCTGAAGGTTTTGTGTTTTCCTTCCTTTCTGCTCATTTCTATCACAGTTTCTCCAGTTGCAGTGTATTTGTCCCTGGCCACTTTCTTTGAGGTAAGCATAGCTTAGTTTCTACCTAAAATAATCAAAATTCAGAAAGATCAGTAGTTTTTTTAATTAATGAACTAGAAAAGTGACAGGAAAAAATAGATTAATATGGGAAAAAACATCAAATTCTTCCAGAAGATAAGTGTTTAAAAGTTTCATCTGCCAGAGGCACATGGCTCATCACTATAGTATATGCAGCTTGTTCATTAATGGAGTGATTTTGGGACCAAGTAACCAAAATCACAGGTAGCATGATCAGGTCAGTTCAGTCAGCTGAAGGAGGTGGCTTTGATCAGTCTGAGAGCAAATGGACTGGCTGAGTCTCCAGATGGTTCATGGGAGACTCAACAGGACAGTTCACGCCGTGGGATAAGCTGTGCCCTCCAAGAGAAGGCCTGACCTCTGCCTGATGTTTTAAATGTCAGAAGGAAAGAACGTGTACAGGGAACAAGGGAGCTGCTTTTGTATGGAAACTAATACTTCTTGCTCGGTTACAGATCTAAAAATTCTCCTCATTACAGATGAACCAGTGTCACTCTGGAGTTCTCAGTGTGCTGTGTGTGCACAGAAAGATGTCAGCAGGCCATATCTGGGAATGGCTGTTCCACTTCCATTGTCACCAGCGTGTCTCATTCCTCCACTGAGTCACTGGACTTGCAAGTAGGTTCCACTGTTATTTCCAGGCACTTGCAGGACATTTCTTCAATATTAAACATAGTTGGAGCTTTTAGGCAAAAAAATTTGAAAAGCTCTGGGCAGCCAAAAGTAGTGTCAATCTACTACATATCTTGTCCTATGAAATTAGCATTTTCATGTGCTTTTATCTTGAAAGGTGGGGCAGAATTTGGAAACAAGGGCTTATATGCAGAGTTTGCTGTAACAGGAGATGCAGTGCGTCTGCAAAGCCCTGCACTTATATACACCTGCTGGGTGCAAACATGGACTCATGTGAGAAGGTTTCAAATGTTTACCAATACTTGCCAGTTCAATGTTTTTAGCTTTATGCCAATGCAAAACCACCCTTTATGCAGAGCTCAGAAGTGCTGGGGTATATTCAAGTTTTTGTTTTGAATTTGCATACCATTTTTTTTAAATGCGAAGTAGGAATATATGTACCCCTAGAACATTTCTGCAAGTGCTCATAAACAGCTAGTAAGTACACTCAGCTCTTTTGCCAATGACAAGCTGGTTTTCCTAATTTTCCATTTTTCTTATTCTTGTGGTTTTTTTGTCTAAATCACTCTAATTTCCAGATAATGATTTATCCAGATAATGACTTATGTAATATTCTATGTTTCTAATGAATAGCTAGATTTGTTGAATGCATTAAGGATGTAATCATGTTGGTATTCACATTACATTTCTATCCAGTTTCCATTATAATCAGGAAAAAATTCCCTTTGATTTCAAGGACAGTTATATCAGACCAGGAGCTCTTAATTTTTTAAAGCAATGTTAAGTGCTGCTGTTTGATGACATTGTTTCCCAAACACCAGCGATTGTTCACTGACCCAGATGTGAACTTGGTTTTTTTTCTGCCTCTGTTTATAGACACGCTTTCTCTGTTGTGCTTGTCTACCCTAGTCAGAGACCTATTTGACTTACTGGGAAATTGTGATGGACCAAATTAGAAAGCCTGTGAAAATTGTTTATGGCTGAGTATGTCAAAACCAGTATTAAAAGTGGCACAAAAGTAATATTTACATAGATTATGGACCCCTACTTTACATTCCTACCATTACTCAACTGTTGGAAAGAAGCGTGGTACTTGGAAGGGGGAAAAAAAGCAGCTCACTTTGTGATGCCCAGACTTGGGAATGGATGCCATTCTCTGCAGCTCAGTACTTCAACGTGAAAAGGCAATGCACTAAGTTTCAGGATATTCATGGTCTTTAGCAAAGGCCTGTCTATAATTGTGAGCAACGTTACCTCTTGCAGGACACAGAGACCCTTTTGCCGAACAAATTAATCCCTTTTTTTTTTCCCCTCCTTTTNCCTGTGAAAGCTGGAAAGGAAACAGAAACAAAATAGAAAGAGAGGCATTCCTATCTGCAGTCTGCTTCGAATGTAATGGTTATGATTATAATCAACAATGACTTTTCACAGTACAGTATTTTTGACCACAATTGGGTTCTACATGAACTTGCTCTTATACACATAAACACTGTTAATGTGTCACAGGAAAGCTGCGTGATGTTTCAAACTTTCCATGCCAGATGTGTTAGCAACACAGTCCCAACACTAAAAAAGTTAGGTATACAATGATGCTAAAGACCTCCTGACTTCAGCAGAGTTATTTTGTCTGTGTAAACAAGGTCATGTTTTTTTCCTCTCAATTATTCTTTTCATGCATGTTCAGAATAATTAGGGACAAATAATGCTCTCAGGAAATATATCAGTTCAGAAACCAAAGAAGCCTTCCCTTGTCTTTTGTTCACATTACAACTATTTTTAAATTATCTCTGAGCTTTCTAACTAAGTGAAAATTTCAGAAAAGTCAGAGCTCACTACCAAATAAGTACTTTTCAGTCCAAACTCATCACAAAAGGTACATTTTATCAAGAATAAGATAACGGACAGAAAAAAAGTATATACTCCCTAGTGATAGATGATATGATATCACCTTTGAGATCTATCTTGTTTTCAGAATACTATAAAACTGATTATCATCTGTGGTCAAAGCCCAACGGTTGTCTTGAATTTTTGGAGGGTTATCTTCAATTATGAGTGTTTTCCCGTGACGCAAGGGACCCAGAAACAGCCTCTGTGTGGGGAATTCTCTAAATCCTCCATCACTGCCTGTAGGGTAGCAGTGTAAAGCAATCAGTAGAGAGTTTCATGGTAAATGTATGGATGGATATTTAGGGTTTCCTTTTTTCCCTATTAATCTCTAGACCAGATCAGTGCACACCTGATCCTGTATGCTCACCAAAATGTATTGAGGAACAGATCTGCTGACTGTGGCCTGTGCTGGTTCTAAGAAATTACGACATTTATCCAACATATATTTACTATACAGATACATTTTAAAACATGTTGGGTGAACAGTTGAGCCGACACATTTAGGTAGTGATCTCCAGCAGGAGAAAGGAGGAGAGGTGAACCCTGAGATAAGACACGCTCTTGAACTGGATCTGCCTTTACATCACTGCTCTTTTTGCAAATATCAAATCACAATCATTCTGGTAAGTGATATGCATGACTGGCTTGGAAGCATAAAAACTGAAAAATGTAAAAATAAACTTGGTCATTGTCCTGGTGCTTTCACTGATGCAGAAATCTGTGCATTTAGAAACTGCACACTTGAAGGTACATGACAGCTTATGAGCTGCACAGATTTGTGTTCCACTGTCATTCAATTTTCTGTAGACTGATATTTATAACTTCAAATACCAAGAAAAAAGATTTCAAGAAAACATTTGAGGGATAAATGTCTAAAATAATTGGATAATTTTTGTCCTGAAATGCATCACAATGAACAATTTTCAACTTGAATGTCAGTAGATTCTTTGCTGAAGTATTCAAAGGCTGATCAATAGTTGCCTCTGCAGTTAGCTTGCTGATAACAGCAGATTAATATCACACTGTTTTGGCCTGACTTTGCGCTCAGTTGATTATACTTATTGCCTGGTTCTTCCATCTTTTTTGAGATGATTTCAGGCAGATCTACTGCCTGAAAAATACAAGCTCATATCACTGTCCAAACTGTGGTGATAGGAACAACTTAGAATGCCACATGTTCCACGCTCAGTAAAGCAAATTGAAGACAGAACCCTCACAGTTTCATATTACAACCATTAAAGCTGCAGTGGATGGTCTTTCTCTTTTCTGTATATCTTGAAGCATTTGAATACCACAGGAGTTGCATCTGCCTTGTCTGTCTTGCACTCTGTTTTAAGATTCTGTTTGCTGAAAGGCTGATCACTGACCACAGAAAGTACCCTTCCCCTCTGCTGAAAAGTACATAGACGGTTTTACTGCACAAGATCCCCCTTGCCCACTAGATATTAATACACTTGTAGGCAGTCACTGCATGACATACAAGGTTTGACACTGTACAGAGCTATCTAGAAGGGTTTTTTAGCTAGAAAAAATGTTATAATGGATTTCCATAGCAACTTTCTTGCACAAAAGCTATTCCATGTGTGAAAGTATTGTCTTTAAAGAATAGGAAGGCTTACATTATATTTAGACTAGGACAAAGATAAATGCACCAGAGAGGCAGCACGGCCTCTTGGAAATTGTTTCTGTGTAGGCAAGAGGAGAATGTCATGCAGCGTTGTGCAACTGGACATAGGCTGTGTTTTGTGCTGTGCAGAAAATTGATTGTAGTCCTCTGAGTACATTTACAATAACATTTGCTGGCAAAACCATTAATCTGACTGTACTGACTATTGTGCAACACCTACCTCTTTAACATCTGGGAACAACACATATCATTAAATTACTGTGCTGTAAGAAATACTGTTAAAAGCAAATTTTAGTGGTTATTTCTTAGCAGCTCTGAGGGAGCACTGGCAATCATATTGCTTCTTCACAGGAGCTAGATGGCTTGAATCACTCAGAGAGGCTTTGCAGCAGTGGAAGATAGGTTACTGAATTTAAATGATCCAGGACAATCATTAGAATTCCTGAAAATGTCCACAAGTCATTGCACACAGGTATTTTCAGATTACCCCTTGAATACAGGAAGATTGGCAATGAAAAAAAGAGATGGATAGGAAAAGACTGCTAGGTAGCCTTTCTCTGTTACAATAATAGACCCAATTCTGGAGTTGCTAACTACGTTTTACTGCTATTTAGCAGTCACAGCTTCAAGAGAAATAAACAGCACGTACTAAGAAAAGCAAACCATTGTTGCATTCATGACCTTATACCAAACATCCTTCATACTGAGCTCGACTGACCGGCATGCAGATTTGTTTCACAAACAAAAAGTAGTGTTTTCTCTCTAAACAATTCATTGTGAGCAATTTGTCATTGCAAACAGCTTCTGGCAGTTGACCAACTCCTTTCAGATAATCCTTCTTTAAACCAACTGGCCATTAAAATCTTGCCTCTCGACAATGGTACCAATTCATTCCTAATGAATAATTTGTCTGGATTACTGTATTTGCTGGATGAGATGGAATGAAACTTGTATGTCATAAGCAAAATTGTTAACACTAAGTTATCATTTAATTGCCTTTCTCCTCATCTAAATAATCCTGCGTCATTTTTAATTCTCTTTTTTTTCATGGGCTGCAATTGAACCCATAACATTTACAAGGCCAGAGGAATGTGTTTGACTAGAGCTATTGATTAGGTCCTACATACACATACTTCAGATTTCAGGTCATTATTTTCCTTTTATTATGTGAAAAAAACATAGTCCACAGTCAATTAAGTTCACAGATGCAGTGAATTATTATGATTGAAATTTAGCACAAAAAGAGGGAAAGAACATGCAAACATCACAAGAAATGTAACATAATAAATGTTTGAGAACAGGTAAATAGACATTATGGGTCTACGAAGTTCATATTTGTGGAATGCGGAACTCCTAATTATAGCTTGGAAAGAAGAATATGACTATTCATATTTACACTACATTCTTAAAAATCTTAAAATATGGCTTATATTTCTTTCTTTTACCCTTTTTTTCCTCTCAATTAGCAGACTTTTATTTTTCTGTTAATGGCTGTAGGTATGTTGAGTGAAATCAATTTCTATTAGCTGTATGTGTCAACTATGTCTAAAAAAAGATTGTTAAAAAGAAGAAGCTGGATTGCAAAGTAGAATAACTGAAATGGAACTCATACTGTCATGATGATCAATTTTTGTTCAGCTTACTGTGTTCTCTGCGGTCTGAAAAAAGCCAGTTCTGCAAGGTGTGACTCCATTTTCTCATCTGAAAAATGAAGACACTAATCTTTCTGATCTCCCAGGTGATGTCTGATGCTAACCTCATTGGTTTCTATGAAAGCCATAGGTAATTTGGAGATGAGAGCAACAGAAAGGTCTATAAATAAGATAAAATAAAATTCATGAAGGAAGCATTGATTTTAGTCAAGACTGATAATATTTCTTGTCAATACTGACATATTACTTTCATTTTCCATTATTTCTAAATGTTTTAGTTAAGCTAAAAAGGTATAGCCTCCCAAACAGAGTTTGAGAGTTCTTATTTATTGGACTATAACCAAATTCCAGTGGCTATGTAACTCCAAGGTAAGTTACAAAATGTTATATTACACAAATATACACAAGAGGTGACTTTTTCTGTTTCAGCCTCCTACATTACAGAATCAAGAACACAAACATCAGAACTAGTAGAGAATGAGAACCAGAGATCTGCCCTTGTAGAGAAACACACACGTCTCACTGGTTGTCCGTTCCCTTGTCTGTGCCTACGACACTATGGCTTTGTTTACGTACTTTTAAAGAAACAAAAATGGCTCCCATGCATGAAAGGTATAGTACTTAAGATAATTAAGGCTGTTGTAATTTTCAGACTTCTCTTGCACTGAAGGTTAACAAGTCAATAAGATTTTGGAAGGTCAAAGGGCTGAAGATGAGGTCAAGCCCAATGTTAACATAATGTTTCTTTGTTCTTCTGCTCTCATTTGTTAATAATTACTATAGAATGGACCAAAGTACCTGGAAAGAATCACATTCTCACTACCAAATTCTATAGCAGTGATAGCCACAAAAAAAAAAGAAAAATAAAATTAGACAGTATGGAAACGAAAAATGTCAGTCTAACAATTTTTCTTTCATATTACAAGTTTGATCCTTGATACATCAGTGTACCTGTACCACAGGGACTATATTTTTATCCATGTCCGTAATCCTTTCTAGCAATTCCACAAGGTATCTGTAACAGAACAGTCAATCAAAAAAGATCCAGAGAAAAGCAGTGTCTTAAAGTGCAAGATAGACTAAATGCACTTGCAACAAGTGCTAATTCTCAGACCAAATGGGAACCACAAAGCTGCTGGAACTAGCAGCGGGGTTCACCAGGAAGTCAGTTGGCATCATTAAAAACACCTTAGCTGCAATCTCATTGCTAGGTCCTGAGGAAAATGGGTGAGTTACTTCTTGGATCAAGTGGCACTAACGTATCTTCATGTGTAATTAGTCTCAAAATCTTTTCCTTACAGTCAGCAAAATCTCATGTGTGACAAAACCGGTTGAGAGCATTTGATCCCAGAGGAATTGCATGGGATTCTCACCAGAATGAATACATGCAAAGAAACATACGGTCCTGATGCATTTTTTCTACTTTTCAATTTTCTTATATATTCCTGAAATTAAAGACCTTGTGGTTAAATAGACATAATTTCTGTAGATATGGATGCATAAATGCATATCTATTATGTGTATGTATGTATACACACATATATATATATGCATAAGCACATGCATACCCATACACATATACATAATTTATATTTATGCTTTACTGCATATGTGGCTTCCTTCTGTTATCCAGATACCAGTACTGTATGCAACAAGACTCCCAGAAAGACACTATAAGAATAATTCCCTAAGAAAAAATATCCAGTATGCATATCCAGGACTAATTTCTTCCCTTTTTTCCTGAGAGTAGGAGCTCTATGATTTTGTAAATGATGTGGAGCTTTTTGTCTTATTTACCTCTGTTGCTAATGTTATTTCAAGGACAACAGTGTGCATTTTTACTGATATTTATGCAATGTCATTGAAGGTGACAGACAATTGAAAACTTTTTATGAGCACAATCCCTTTCAAAATAGAATGCAGTTATGATTATAACTTTTATATCCAAACACAGTCAACTGACAGTTCAGAAGCAATTAGTAATAAAAGCTGATTATCATATAGTTTGCATCATGTCTCTGTGTGTTTTAAATCTCCTACTTCCTTCAGTAAGATCAGACTTTGGGGCTAATCTCTCCCACGTGAGTAATGCTATAAAATTGCCTTCACTACAGAGCAAAAGAGAAATTGTTTAAGTAAAGGTAGAGACTGTATAAATCATAAACCACTCTCTCAGATAAAGGCCATTAGGTAGGTCTGTGTACAAATTTGACACTTTGTTTCCTTGCCTTTGACAGCCGTTTAGAAAGGCTTAAATGAACAAGATCTGACTAAAGCTTTCAAAAATTCATCATGGAATATTTGTTAACCTTGTTCTCTGTGATAGCTGTAGAACAAAGATAATACTCTTCAAATGGAGATAAATTACAGTCTTTCAAAAGATTATCACCAGTCTTAATCGAGTTTGCTCCTACAGCTGAACGGTCAGTGACCTTGTTACTCGCACAATAAACATACTTGCTGCTTTACGCTTACAGGGAGCAGTTTACTCCAACCAGGCTGCTGAGAATAGCTCCACAGGTTTGTTATGGTTCTAACTTCTGCAGATAAGTTAGGAAATTCAGCTGGTTGAAGGACTTCTAAGTAATCTTTCAATTACTTAAATACCATAATCCATGAGACTTAGTTAAATTTTTAATGGAGCTTGTACATACAGATCAACTGTTCTATAGACATGCTGAATGCTCAACAGATGTAAATCAGCATGGCACTGGAGATCTCCAGGGTGCCATACCACATCTACTCCCACTTCAGCTGGGAGGCTGCCCAGGCAGCTGGCTGCCCTTTCCTTCAGCAAGAAAGGAGCTCTCGACAGATAGTGAGCGATCTTACACATGCAGCTATGTGCCTTTTCAACGACCTCTTTTTGGTTTTGTTTTATTTTAGCTAAGAGTACTCCTACAATTCCTTATTTGACATAAACATTTCAGCACCCATTTTTCATATTATAACACATTGGCTTGACAGGAACTGCACTGCAGGGAGTTGGCACTCAAGCCAGTTATGTCCTGGCTCTCTTTGTTTGCAGAGATGTTGGGGTGGAGATTAGATTTTCATTATCTCCTAATGGCATTGAATCCTGCACTGTATGAATTTGGGACTGTCCATACCAGGCCATATTCAGCAGAATCGAATTAAACATCACAGGTTTAATATGCAGTTTTTGCAGAGAGAGAACTTTTCTTTTTTTTTTCTCTCTATTAGCAACATGACCTTTATTGGAATCAGCACCTCTTGATGTTGCACAATGGCACAGCATGGTAAAGGATGAAGCTGGGGTGAAGGAACAGCTCTGTCTTCTCTGAAGCAGCCTGTGCACTAGCGGGCAGAGCTGTCTGAGCACAGTTCAGTCAGTCCTGACATGAAAGTTAAGCCAAGGCCACTGTGAGATGAAATATTTGGCATTGCAGCCACTAGATACATTGGAGCTATGAGACTCTCTGCTTTCTTCTCCTCTTTTTAGTTTAATAGCTATTGGGTTTACTGAGTATTTTCTTCATATGTTTGGAGGGGGAAAAAAGGCCCATTGTGAATGCTTCTGAGTGCTTCAACATCTCAGTGACAGTGGAGGTCACCCAGCACCATACAGAATCAGGCCATTAGCAAAGACATCCTCAAAAACTGAAGAAAAACCCCAAAACCCAACCCCCCCTTCAAAAGAAAAAATTCTTTTTGAACACTTCTTAAAATTGCAGCCAATGAAATAATAATATTTTGCTCTCACCCTAGAATTTGAAAAATGTTTCAAGGACAATAACAATAATTAAAATAAACTATTGTCACATAGCCTGATGACCAACCTTCATAAAAAACTGAAATCATATTTTTGCTGTTTGACATTCCTGTGCCCTCTTTCATATTTAATTGGTCCCCCCCTTCTCATGATTTCTTCTGCTTTTGTGATTATTAAACTGTCCCTGGAACTTTTCCTTATACAGTTCTACAGCAGGCTTTAGAGAAAAGAAACAAAAAAATCCTTCAAGGCCTTTCACTCATTTATTCACCTTGCTGCTGCATGAGATGATTATCCCAGGAAATGGTTAATGGTGTTAAGTGTTTTTATACACTACAGCAAACCCCAGGATTTGACTGTTGCTTTTGTAAGTGAGCTCATGTGATTTTGTTTTTTTAGGGAAGAGGAAAGAGTCCGTTTTAATCGTATGGCTACGAACTGAGCTTCATTTTCTAAGAAAACAGCACATGAGACTTCGTTCACAAAAACAACAGTAAAATCTTAGATCCACAGGGTGGGTTTTTTGCGGGCTTGACACAAAATTATTTTGCATAACCTCAAAATTATGCTTACAAGGCACAAATATGACAAAGCTAAGCAGATTCCAGTATTTATTTTTTTTTAGCTGTGCCTTTGGGTCAGCTAGGTTCTGCTTTATGAAGAGATAGTTGTGAATAATCTCTGCATCCTCCTTCCCTTGCTTGATTTGTAAAACAGCCCAGGGCCCTTGGCAGGACTGCTGTACTTACAGAGGTCACCGTTACTTGACTTGTTTTGGTTTGTAATTACAAGCAAACCCCACTAAGCTCTCTGGGTCTGAGGATTAGACTGGATTGCATGGCACACATGCAGGCACAACAGCTCCATGCCATCAAGGTACACAGAGCCATGGAGTCGGTCACAGGCCCCTTGTTCAGCTGCCTTCATGAGCTCAAAGCCCCATTCCCTGGGGTAAAAATCACTCACCTGCAACACTCTGGCTCAGGAACTGCAGTGGTGTCAAGCACTCCAGTCACAGCTAGCCTTTGCTGACCCTTTCAGGCCAGTGACAAATGTCTGATGTGCTACTTGAGGACTACAAAGCTGTCTTAACACAGGGCTTCTTAGGGCATCTTTGTTGTAGATTTCAGCTAGCAGATTTAGCTTGGTGAGGCATGTTAACACTGACATAAGTCTGTGCAAACAGGAACTTGCAGACCCTAGCTAGGTTTGCAAACAGAAATTCTGCAGGTATCTGCAGGCACATACATACTTTAGATATGCATCCTAATCAGCAGCGCTGACCATTCTTTTAAATTTACTCACAAAGGTCTTATTAGGTCGATTAATTTTACAGAGTAAAAAAGCTGAGCGTTTTCAATTTTCAACTGAAACCTTCAGTTTGAAGAGAGACCTCACATTAACAAGGAGCTGCTAGAGAAGAAAGCTTTGTTTTCTTTGCAGAGATAACTCTGAGGACTTCATCAGAGTGTACCTGCGCACTATGATAGCACACTATTGAATACTAGTGGATAAACTAGCAGAGGGAGCCAAAAGAAATTGTGAAATCTTGTGTAGTGGTGAGGCTTTTATTATGCTGCACATCTATTGCTTGTGACACCTGAGTTTCTGCAGGTTTCCAACCAGTACATTCTCTTAATCAGTAACCATAATAGTGCTATTTGTTTGCACTTCCATATAAGAAATTGAAATGGAGACTAGAATTGTCTTTGATCTCCTTTACTTGTTTCCTGTAATTTATTTTCCGATTGTTATTCTGTATGAAAGGCTTGCCACCTTGCTACAGCAAAGTATTTTGGGGCAGGTCATCTGCATGGAGGGTAGGACTCAGTGCTTTGTTGTCACCTGTAATCCCAAGGGAGGGGGTCATGGCCCAGGCTTCAAGTTCCTGCCACTTTCTGGACAAGAACTTCCCTTATAAAATACAGGCTGAGTACTCTGATTGTTTTAAAGAGTCACAAATATATTGCACATGTAATTGCATATGTTCTCTAAAAAAAGACTGAGCATGTGAATTTGATATTTGCAGGTGGGGAGTTACGTAATTGTCAGGAGACAACTGCATGCAGCAAGACTGATCCACTCTCAGCTATGGCAACTCACAACAGGTTAGACAAGCCACCACACGCAAGGTTTTTCTGCGTGATTGCACATTTGAACTTTCAAATTCTAGCCTGAAATGTCAGTGGTAAATATTTTTGTTTGTTACACAACTCTTGCGGTGTAATTGTTTTTACTATTATTCTTTGTTTTTATTATTATATGTGGTTAACCCCAGGATTCTAGAGGAATCCTTGCTTGTTGTATTACACGTTAATTTTGCTTAATGTGCACATTTTTCCTTTTGCATGACACAAAAATAAGGCACAGTGAATCTGTGGCGAGTAGCCACAGCTAAGAAAGAACCTGTGGCTCCACAGAGTTGTTTGTTCAAAGGATAGCCAGGACAAAATTGGTTTGCAGAGCTTTTTCTTTGACAAGAAAGCATTCTTTTACAAAAGTATTCTCGAAACCTGGACTGTAATCTGTCTCTCGGAAAATGCTTGTTTGCGTGCTTGTTTGTTTGATGGTTTTGCTTCCTTGTTTGCTGCTGCCTTCATCTGTTCATCTCTCTCCTTACTCTGTGTCTTCTGCTACCTGTGCAGGAAACATCGCCCTTTCCTGTTGGGAGAATGGGAGAAAAACCCCTTTCCTTCACTGAACTTTTCAAACCAGGACATCTGGACCATGCTAGCTTTTGTGTAGCATTCAAGTAGTTAAACTAAAAATGAGCTGGAACTTGAAAAAGTTACATAGAAGCGTTAAAGATTGCCCCCAGAACTTGGATAACATTTATTACAATTGTCTATTGTCACAATCTGTTTTAGGCCTTTCCCAGTCCTTCCAAAAGTGTGCAAAGGAAAATAAAGTTCTCTCACTGGATGTATGGCAAAATTAGGCCGTTGTTCATGGCTTTCTTCTTGAACAGTACCAAAAAGATAAAATTACCATATCACGATCCTCAAGTACAGATCCTCATCTACTATTAACATATCTAGCTAGACACAATTTTACATGAAGACACACCTTCAGCATTCCCTGAATCCTTGCAAATGCAAATGATAAACCATTTATCAAACTAGCCAATAAAATGACAGAAACCTCAATTTATATCTATAACACAAGAATTCCTGCATGATTTTCAGCATGGACAATTTATAGCAAATGCATAATTTGCATTTGGGATAGCCTGATTGGTCATGTTATATAAAACCTCCATATAGTGAACACAGTGATTCACCCAGTAAGTTTTTCCTTGGTAAATATTAACATTAGGGCTTCCTTTCTTCCATCAGTGTCAGCAGTGTTCACCCCTACCTGCATTTGCTCATATACAACTATTTGAAATGTTGCAGAAGAGAACACGGTTCTAATACCAAAGAGAAGTTGTCTCCTACTTCTGTGCTACTGCAATATCATATTAACACACTTCCTAAACAAAATGTACATTTTCATAACTATGACTACCACTCTAAGATCAACAGGTCAGGCATTTTATCAACAAAGTGATAATGGAATATCGGTAGAATCTAATCCCCCAAGGTGGCAGAATTTAAGGGCAGTATTCTTTATATATCATGCTGTATTTCTACCAAAGGTGCCTAAACTGGAATATTGGACTTCAGTAGGTAAGTCAGCCTGTTTAAGTACCTGCTTTGTCAGGCAGAATCTAATTTTCCTTGTTAATTTGGTAAGAAATGCAGAAGAAACAGCCTTCTAAAACTAAGTGCTTTAATTCAGGTTTTTTTCCAGATTTTATCGCAACACTTCTTCCCCACATTACGTAGGGCCAGATTTTCCAAACAGCTCTAGCCACAGCAGACAGCTTTAAATTGCCTGGGGTCCTAGAGAAGGGTCCTTGAGTGGGCTGCATGGTGTGCCGTTGGAGGGATTGGTGGGAGCTAGGCACATCTCAAAAGGGTGCAGCACAGCCAGCACACAGAGCACTGGAGTTACAATCCTAGCCGGACAACTGGCACTGCAGCCTTGTTCTGAATGTCCAGACTGGAATATCCTCCTGTGGAAGTCTACCTGAAAGCTTTCTTTTGAGGATCATTTCTCTCTCCTTTAAATAAGAAGTACAAAACTTGCACAGAAAGTAATCTCATCAGGTGTCTCTCCAGCCAGAAGGAAGTTAAACCATCACCTCCCTCCTCTTTTCACCACCCAAATCACCAAATGATATGGCATTTATGGTCTCTGGCACTCATAAACCTTCTTGCTGCAGCTATTTTATTTAAAAGAAAGTAATATAAGATTACCAGGACTGCAAAGTGGGAACAGATTGTCTAGAATTTTTTGTGATTCTTGCTTCAGATGCTGTGCATATAGGCATGGAAAGGACCAAAGACAGACACAATGCATCTCATTAAACTGACAATTTTGTTATATTGGTCCACAAAGGCAGAGTTAGAAGACTGTGGGAACACGTATGTGCATGAAATACTAACGTTAAAAAGGAGAAATATAAACAGGCAAAGCTAATTGCAAGCTGATGAGAGTACCAGGAAGAATTAGAAGACATTTAGTCAGAAAGAAAGGCGGACAAAGAAAAAGTAGAAAACTGAAAAGAATACAGAAGAGCAAAGCTATGGAGGCTAAAAGCTGTAAACAACAAGAAAGGAGCTAAAGAGAACAAGAGAGCAATTAAAACATTTACGAAAATTTATCAGGCTATTAGTGATTTCACTGTTAAAAGCAGGATTGTCTTTGTCTGATAAAATGAGGCTTACATCCACTTATTAAGCAAAAGAGAAAATGTGGATCATAACGAAAATTACACCACCTACTCTGTGGATAATGATTCTGTTTTTTCAAAAGTTACAAGAAAATTGTTGAAGGAAATTGAAGAAATACGTTCTCACTCAGTGATTGTTAAAACTCACCTGAAGAAATTATCCTGAAGTTTCTTTTCTTGTCTTTCTGTCTCTTATATACTGAAAAGGGAGGAAAATTACTGTTCCAGGTCCTTAGACTGAATAGCATGCATCATAGACAAGTCTGTCTATGATGCCACTGAATCCAGGAGGTGAGGAAATCATGCTGCAGGCTTGAGTTTCTAAATGAGCAGACCAAGCTTCATTGCACATTTTCTGGTGTATTTTCAATTCTACTTTTCCTCATGAGCAAGGCATAGAAAACTTGAAGATGGCAGATACACTCAGCCATTAATTGCTGTTTCAATTGCTTCTTGCTCAAGATATTTCAATAATAGTCTTATAAACAGCACCGTGGAACAGAAACTCAATTCTGGACATTTTATTGGGAAAAAAATGGAGCAAATCAACACAATAAATTCTACTGCAGTATTTTTAATCTTGACAAATGCTTTAAAGAACCACTGAGACTTTCTCCAGATGAAGTCTCCAGCACAGATTTGTTTTCCGAAAAGAAAAATCCCCCAAATCATATTTACTGTTTTAACTATTGTTAATTATTTACATTTATATTAAAATACGTAAGCTAATAATAAAAATATGTAACTAATAAATAATAAATTAAATATAGTTATATCAAAATATGATCTACAAATAAATAGTAAAATAAAATGTATTAGTATTTATATCAATTTTACCTATGTGCTATTAATTAATTGGCTTAGGGATAAGATGAATGTCCATTGAGTCTGAGGAAACCTCCCCCTCACATTCTGGAAAGCTCAGGATTCAATGCCCAGCAGGATATACTCTTGCCTGACATCCAAGTCACACTTTTGAGGAGCCATGCTGAGAGGCACCTCTGGCCTTTGCACATAAAAAGTGAATTATATTATTCCTGGATTTTATAAAGTCTTCAGAGGAATTTCATTTGGGACTAAAGAAAGCTGACTGAGAGAAACCAGGACAAAGAAGAAGCTGCAAAAGTTTCAGCAACCCTACAAGGAGTCACTGAAAAGACTTTAGCATCCTTGCTCACCTCGTCTGAAGCATTTGTGTGCCTACATTTATTGGGAAAAAAAAACAGTGTTTGTTCTCATGCAAATATGGTTTCACCTGGACACTCTACTCTTTCACAGCTTTTTCATTTTCCCCAAGACTTTGCTGATTCTTTGCTTTTATTTCTAATAAATTAACATCTTCTGTCCTGACTGCACTTCATGGTGTAAGAACTGGGCTGTCACTTATTTCTGTGGACTTCCTAGTATCCATAATAGCTCCTGCAGAATTCATAACAATCTTTTGTTCTACAATTTGGGGAAAACAACAATATATGGAAATCTATTTTTGAAAGGTCATAACTGTCTATTAAGCTGAACAACACCACCAGAGCAAATTAATCACAACTTTCCTTGATACACCACTTGTGAATTAATTTATTTAAGATGTATATTGCTTTTCATCAAACAGCCTTTAATTAATAGAAATCTTACATAGTCAGACACAATATGCAGATTTTCCCTATATACATTTTCTTGTAGGTTTACACAGCACTTTTCCTTAGCAGTTCTCCAGGTTCTTCATCCCAAAGGTAACCACTGCTTCTATCACAGCAATGAATCTGAAGGCAATTTTTTCATCTAAATATTGGAGATGTCCTCCAAACAGCAATTCTCAGCTTTTCTTTGTTTGTTTGGTTGGTTTTTTCCTAAATTATTATTATTATTATTACTATTATTATTATGTAATTTCCTGCTTGTGTGAAAGTACAAACAAGCAGCCAAAGACAGACAGAGGGAAGAACTTCTCAGCTTGTTTCACCATCAAACATGCAATGTAATTACAAGCTGTAGTACATGCAGGTTACCTCATCTCTTAACTTCAGTGAGGAAAACATGAGATGATATCAAGTCATGACTTGAAGCACTGAAATAAGCGTTGTGACAGCAGAAACTGGACTGTTTTCTATTTTAATCTGTACAGTAAAGGTGGCACTTTTTCTGCTGACAATATGCAGGTGAAACGGCAGAGCAGGATCAGTGTGAGCATATGCTGTTTATTATAGTGCTTCCAGATGTGTGTTCTTAGAAGCTGCATTTTCTTCCATGTGATCAGAGGTCAGGAATCCCTTCGAACAACAGCAGTGGGAACCAGTGCTGGCAACTGGCACTGTTAAAGCAAGTCTTGATGGAATTTATGGAGATTGAGATACTGTTGGAAAGACATCACTGGAGATTTAGGGATTGCCCACACAGAGATGTTTTGGAGTCATCCTCAAGGAGAATTTCACATCCTAGTTTTCTATAGGTTGTCACAGTCAGGTAATAATCAGTCTGAAAGGAAATAAGTTCAGTTTCAAGAGCAGTTTCCGACAATAAAAAACTTGACTTTGCAGAAGTTTAGCCTACTAGTTTCTTCCATGTCCCATGCTGTACATTCATTACTCTTTGGGGCATGCCACAAAGTCCTTCTTATCTTTTGTAGGTATTTAGCAAGTCTGAAAGTTTGTAAGAGAACAAGTTGAAGATTACAGGAGACTTTGCTGATTTTTTATGATGTGCTATTGCCAGATCTCCTTCAGGAGTCTGTGAGAATCTGTTAACAGGAAAATTCATAATAGGCAATTTAATGAATAAGGCGTTTTACCGCGAAATACTACATTTTCTGATTAAGTATTAAATTTTAGAGGATTCCAAGAAGTCTGGAGAGTTACCAGGAAATAAAATAAAATGGAATTAAATAAATAATTCCAATCAGTAAGAGATGAAGGTAAAAAATGAGGTCAAGTCTGTACTGAAATGTTTAACATTGTTTAAAGAGCTCAATCACTAACTCTTCCTTTGACAGGCTTATTCCTATAGCAAATATTTTTTGAAATATTTCTTTCCATGTGGCATTGCCATATGTTTTATATTGCTTAGTTTTCCATAAACAGAGCACATACACACATTTTACAGACTATTGATCTTTTTCCTGTTCTGAACAATGTCGATGGAAGTTTTTTCCCTGACTTTTATGGGAAAGCTTTTGGGTAGTTTTTTTTTGGTTTGCTGTTTTTTGGGGTTTGTTTTAAAGACTGAACTATACCATGTGCTGTTGCGGAGATTGGTACTTTTCTAAGCTATTCCTCTTATAGTAACTATGTAGAGTCTGATAGATTTTCCTGTTTGGAAGAAGTACTACTGTCAGTCAGCTATCCCAAACACTCATTTCAGTAAATGAGCTCTACCCAGAGCTCTGCTACAGTCAGTAAGTGAGGTCAGCTGGGACACTTCATATTTCTGTGGCTAGTCCACATCAAAGCCTTGCTCATCATCTCTTCACGTACTGAAGACCACCAGTTTGAATGCTTCTACTTTTACTACAAGACATATAAAGTAGGATGCACTTTTCTGAAAACTACATCTTGTAAGGTATGCAGTTAAGCAAGGTGAATCAGAGTCCTGAATGTATCTCTGAGCAGTTCTAATGCTGTTGTCAGATACACTTAGCCAATTAACAGTTGGATTTTGTTTGCTATAATGTCAGCTTCCCTTAAATAGAGAAGAGTTGAGGGAAGAGATTACAGAAGTATGCCAGAAGGTTAAAGCCTTACTATGAGGTCCATATGCCACTCCTGCTGCTGGAGAGGTCCCTGCCCTCTTAGCTGCTGGCTGATCCTCTCCAGACTGGTGTCACCTTGCAGGCGGAGCCAGCACAAGTGCTACTGTGCTTGTGCCGTGAGCTGGGATCAGGAAACTGATACAGCTGAAAGACAGCCCAGCATGAACTGTCTCCATGCGTTTCAGATGGATCAGTTCCCTCAGCTGCTTTTAGTCTCTGCTTCACAAATGCTGCTTCTGGCAGGCTGCTGGTCAGCACAGTGGAGGGAACGGGCAACGTGAGGCATGCATGGGAATGGCTGTGATTTTGGCAGCACTGCCAGTTTACAGGTGCCTAATCCTGCAGCGTAAGATTGTCAATAAATGATGAGGCTTCATGACACGGGGGCTCCATGGATTCTTTTGTCTAATAAATTAGACATGACTGAAAAATTCTGTATTCTACTGGTACAGAATTTATAAATAAACTAGGAATGGAAACACACAGGCAATTCAGACTTAGCAATAATTTACCAGAGTTGCATTTTTCTCCTTTCTATCTCTGTTCATAGCATTAAGTCATTCAGGTAAGCTCTCTCTTTAGTAAACTAATCTCTTCTTAGTTCTACAGGATGGCCTTTCCTAACGACCTGTTTTAACAATAGAAACAATACAGAATAAAGATCATGTATGGATGCAGGATCTCCTTTGTCAAGATTATCCCAGGTAATCCAGAAGTGAGCAATGAATATATCTGTTCAACAGAGAATATTTGCATCATGTCTATTTCTACTAATACAAAAAAAAGTCATCATGGTAGGGAAACACCTTCAAAAAGGGAAAACGGATGCATCTTGTCATATTCTGAAAGGATTGTGTGCAATTAGTAGAACAGTAATGAGAAAGTTAACATTTATATTCCTGTATCTTTCTCCACACTGACTATCTAGCTGATTATAATTGGAGGATTGTTACCAGTGGAACATTTTTACAAATGCCTTATTTCCCATTGCCTGTCCAGGAAAGCCCAGTAAAGTTCATTTGTACTTAAGAACAGAATTTTCCCTTACAATACCATCCTAAACCCTCATTTTAAGGCCATGTCTTTCACGGTGATACACCATGATGATACACGCCACAGAACTCCCACTTCATATTCTTCTAGTAAATGGTGGCCACTGGAAAACAAACAAACACACCAACCAAACTAAACAAACAGAAAACAACACCACCCACAGTTGCAAAAGCTTACGTGAACCATTCGAATAGCATTTGTCTCTAGGAAATATCACTTCAATGAAGGAAAAAATGGTGCCAATTCATACA
This sequence comes from Rhagologus leucostigma, assembly GCA_013397725.1. Lineage (NCBI taxonomy): Eukaryota > Metazoa > Chordata > Aves > Passeriformes > Rhagologus > Rhagologus leucostigma. The sequence goes on from VZTD01002932.1 coordinate 469,722, forward strand.
ACTGATTTTAACCACTGTTCCCAATGGGTCAAATGTTGACACGGCCAGGAAGATGTCAGAGCTGGTAGGGAGATGTCAGAGCTGGTAGGGCTACAGCAGTGCAGTCCACTGGGATTTGAACAGCTTCCACCACCTAAACAAATCCCTATTTCATGTTGATTCAGCTGCTCTTGAATCCTCAGTTTGTTTTGCCTTGGTGAGGTCTAAATTTTAGGACCTTGCCTAGAGCAATGCTCTGTTTACGTGTGATTTTAAAGTGTTGGCTACTAATTGTATTGTACTTGAAGAGACCTGAATTCAAAAGATCTTAAACAAAATTTTACGTCTCTTTTTGTCTTGCCATGCAACAGTAACACTGCAAAAAAAAAAAAAAATCCTGTTACTTGTCATGGTTGATAAAATAAATATGTTTTTCAATCCGTTAGTGATATAGTGCTTTCAACAGAGGAGTGAATAATACCAGGTGTTCTGTGGGATAGAGACATTGTACTCACATTTCGTTTCATGGGAAACCGTGGAATAAAGCCATGTTTGCACTCTATAGCTGGAAACAAAGAAGTGTATACTCTTGAAGTGGCTGCCTTCAGTGTGAAATGTGGAATGAGAGAGGCTTTGTTTACTGTGAGGAATGTCACTACCAAGTTTCTTAATCCTTTGTCAACACCGAGCTAATTCAGCTTTCATAAAGACAGGGTAGGGCAAGGAGTAAATGGATCAGTTACATTCTTCTACTATCGCACTACATTAACATTAGAGTTTACAGGTTGTTCTGCTGAAAGGGCTGTCTAAAATTTATGTTTCACAGGGATTTTTTTGCCTAAATCTTTGGCAGACTATGCTTTAAGAATATAAGGAAGCAACTGAAGATGTCTGTGAAACAAACATGATGCATTTTGCAATCATCTCAGATATTCAGTAATAGCAATTAAAAGCTAAAATACCTCAATGGTCACTACAATTAATGGCATTAAAATAATTAGGCCCAGCAGCTGTAGGGTCAAATAAAGACAGCTTTGTAAATGACAATATAGCAAATGAAAATTACTGACATTTTCATCCAAATTATATTCCCTAAATTATCATCTTAATACTAAATAAATAAAGCTATGATAATTCAAAGACAGAGTACAGATGGAAATTAGCGTAACTACTTGCTCCAGAGTTGGCTAGTGTTAAAATTTGAATGTAATTAATAGCCTTTACTCACTGTATCTGGTTATACATGGTGTTTCTCATTTACATTCCTTTGCAAGATGCTGACAGCACTAAGTGTCTGAGAAGAAAGATCTCATCCACTGGAGGAAAATGGTTCTTCACGTTATAGTGCTTATAATGGACATGGTTGCTGCGCTGTTCTAATAATAATGACCAGAAAAAGGAATGTGGGAGAGAGCGGCTCTATGCTGTTTTCTTTTCAGTTTTGTGTTCCAAGCCTTTCCTGGAGTCAACGTGAAATGTAATTGCTCTTTTGACCTCTATCTTCTCTCTCCCCAGGTCTGAGGAAGAGCTACACTGGTTGATTATTGCAGGAATGAAAGGCACTCTGACCTTGCCCACCGAACGCCTTGCTGCTTTCAATGTTGCCCATTATGCTGAAGGCAGGCAACTCCTGGAGAGAGGCTGAAATCTACAGGAGCGCTGCTCGCCGGGAAGGCTGCCAGCAAGGGCCCCAGCACACACGGGAAGCCAGCTGGGGGAGGGAGAGGGGGGAGACTATATCAAAACATTGTTAGCACCGCGTATAAAGAGCTCTCAGATGCTGATCACAGATTGCTTCTCCATTAATAAGACTTTGCATCACCCACCTGAAATGAAAAGGAGCAGAGATGTAAGGGAGAAAGAAGAGTAGAGTGATAATGTTTTTGCAGTGGAATGTGGCAGTCATTAAATTTAAAAAAAAAAAAAAATTAAAAGGCCAGCCAACCAAACAAAAAAACCTGAGCCCAAACCCACAATTTTCACAAGAATAGAGAGATTGTTGCTGTATAAGGATCCACTGAAAATACTCCTCCAAGGAAAATGGGTCAAATATTCAGTTACTATAACTATGCTAGATTGCAAAACATTCACCATAAAATCTTCCACAGAATATTTCTGGAGCTGTAAAAGGCTGGAAAACATACCAACTGGCAAACATTCTCTCTCTTTTCGTGTGTGTGTTTTTATATTTGCATATATTTCAGAAAACCAAAACCTCAGAATTCACAGAAGTAATAAGATATTATTTGAAATTATTTCCTATTACTCTGACTGTAACTTTCATTGCTCTAAGCCAGCCACAATGACTGGCTGAATGAGGTTTGTAATTTGACCTGAAGATAATATGAAGGCTCAGGTGGAGCTCTTGAAGGGCACTGATAGTTTGAAGCCAGCCCGTTTTAAATGAAGTTGTCCAAAAGAGATGTTCAAATAACATGGGCATTTAATTTAGAAGACGAGTTTATCCCAGCAGGGTCATTAGTATTTCAATGTCATCATGACTTAAAGACTGCCTAGTGACTCATACAAAATGAATTGGTGCTCTTTTGTTTGGAGGTTTTGCTTTTTTTCTCTCAGTCATTTATCCCTATCACAGAAAAATTCAACTAAAATACAGGCAAGAAACACACATGTTGTTTCCCCAGGCTGATGCAAGGATTGGGTGATTGCTAGACCACTCTCATGGAAGCTAATGCTGCTTGCTTTAGGATGGGAGAGCCGCTCCCTCAGGATGACAAACATAGCACATATCATGGATCCAGCAGACAGGAGTGATGGCTGCTCCTTACAGCAGCAGGGCCAGAATATGCTGGCAATCCCTGAATTGCCTCCTGCCATTTCCCTTCTCTATTCTAGAAAGCAAAGCATGTGCTGTGTCTTCACAGGCACTTGCTGCCTTGAGAAGACAGTCTAATCAGGTTGCTGCTGCTCAGAAAGAGAAGCCCTGCACCACACTGATGCTGTGCTGCTGATGAAGAAGCCTGGAGGAAGAAAGCTAAATAAATTGGTTTTAAGTCATGATTAGAACTGGGAATATATTCCCCTCATTGCTTGGGGCAGGGTGTTTAGATCAGCAAAGGAGAATCTATCAAAAATCCTTGCACATAGTAAAAATAGTTAATGGTGTCTATTTTTAGAAGGAATGCTGCCCATCAAGATGGCACTGAGGTGATCTGAGTTTATCTAAGTTTATCACCAACACATTCCATGCAGTTATGTCTGTAATGGAGCTCCATATCATCAAATTTCTGTTTCTTAATAGGAACTTGTGACTATGACCAATGTTCTCATTTAACGTCTCTATGAAAAATAAAACTGAATGTACACCCCAAACCTTTCACAATGATGCTTGTTTTCTAGTCTTCAAATTTCTCTTCTAATTCTTTTCTGCATTTTCTCTGGGATATCAACAGCTTACTTGAACACAGTGCTCCTGTACAAACTATCCTACTAAAAATATCTTGAACCTTATATGAGAATCACCCAGCCTTGTTACTCAGTTGGCTGTTCCCCACAGGCCTCCACTCATTTGCAGAGCTGCTGAAGTCCTCTACTCTGAAAGAGTGGCTTCTATTATTTGTTCCAAGCTGAATTGCTATATGGTATGTCTGGTTCTTTTCTCCTTCCTTTTGTTGGAAAAAGAAAAGCCATAGTGTTGTGTCAAAATGAAATAAGCCGTGCTTTAAAACAGTCTGTGTAAAGAACCTGAGTGAGCAAATACAGGCAATCCTTTCATGAAGTTACCACATCTTCGATAGTTTTTCCATGGAATAAACACAGATTATAGACAAGAATTGTTATATTAACGCTCCATCTTATAGTAAAAGGGCATTCGTGTCGAGTACTACTTTCGCTATTATTTTTATTAATACCTTGTACATTTCAAGAAGCCGTTGCCAGGATTAGTGTGGGAAATGAGAGCATATTGTACAGGCAGAATTGACATAGTAACAACAATGAAGTCAGGTGAGCAGGAGTCTAACACACAAATGAGAGTAAATATATTTTCTCCAACACACTAAGGAGCTATGTGACTTTTTTCTCCATTCTTTACAGAGTTCAAATCCCTGGCAAACAGCTTGCTGCAGCTCAAGTTATTTTGTTTGGAGAAATCTAAAAAGGTTAAGCCAACTAACACCACGAAACAAATGGATCAGAGGTATTTGAGCTCTGGAAAGTCAAAGTATTAAATAAATTGTAAGTTCATACTGTGCCAGTTCTTAGTTTTCATTGCTTTAATTTGAAGGATGAAGTAAAATACAGCTGTGTTAGATAAAAACATAACAAAATAAAAAGGTATGAGTAACGTGACATGACATATATAAAATAGCAAATGATTGTTTTCACTCAGTCAGTTCACACAGAACCTCAGCAAATCAGCTTATTTTTCCTGAAAGCAGTTCAAAGAACACAAGCTCCCATTTGTACCCTGCATTTTTTGCATCTTCCCTGCTTGCCACCTAAATGCCTTGTATTGCAGATACAAAACAGGAGTTTTGACTGCGAACCTGACAACATACTCAGTGTTTTTTGGCAGTCTTGATGGGTGCAGTTCTACATAATACAAGTACCCGCTTAACACAAATGGCTTATAAACATAAAGACCTGCACGTACTTTCAAAACCAAATATTGCTGAACACTGAGCGTGCTTTGCACACATTGGCTTGAGGCACAGATCCTTGTTTTGTCTGCAAATGAGGCCTAGTAGGTATTCAGAGAGCCTAGAAATGCATACATGTTACACTACATGTTCTCCTGCCCACCTGGACCTTCACCCTATGAAAAAATAATAAGTGTCATTTTTCTAAAGTATGGTGGTATGTTCACCATGAAATCACTGGTAAGTTTAAAAAAATATATATAAATTACCTAGTATAGCTCTAAAAACAACTTAAGCAAGACTTTGTCTTGGTCCAGAAATAAAAACTGAATAATAGGAAATTGAATACAAGCAATTTTCCTGTGTGTGTGTGTGTGCATTTTGGTGCATAATATATTTGGAATTATCTTTAAACTTTTTGGGAGGTTTTTCCTCTTTATTTCAATTGCAATTTTTCTTATACAGATGACACTTCCTACGCTTAAAGCTCAAGAGAGAGGATGTTAGTGAACCACATAAAGATGACCAGCATGAAATTCCTGAAAAATACATAAAAATGTTGATTCTTTTCCTATCTGTCAAACCCTGTAAGGTTCTGGAGTTTTACTGTTGTCATTGTACTGACCTGGGTGAGATGATAAACCCCTGGAAAAATCATGCACCCCTGAGGCCTGAGTGTGTCTATGGGTTCGACAATTGGGCCTGATGCAAACATGCAATCTAATGCTTGCTCTTTGCTTTATTTTAAAGGTTGAAATGTGGCATTTCAAAAGCATAATGTCAGATAAGTAATAAGTGTGAATGTTGAGGGTTTACTGAATATCAGATTTCATCCAAGGAGATGAGAAAGACATAATTTCTGTAATATCTGCTAGATTATGGCTTTTAGTTTCGTAGGAAGGGTGGCTGGCAGCTCCTTGTCAGCAGACGGGTAGGAGTACAAGAAGCTTCCTTGTGTTCAGTATCAGCAACTCCTGTTTAATTTGCATTTTGAGGGAGTTTTTTCCATAGTGTATTCATTTGCCAGTGAGTTAATATGTCCCTGCACAATCAGATAAGAATGGAATAGAATTACTAATGATAAGAGGAGGTGGAATAAGGGCATGCCAGTAGAACAGCTTTTCCTTCACCCACTTAATCCGAGTAGATCATAATTTCAACTATCTCAAGTTTAGGTTGGTCTTAATTCTTTTCCCAAGGTAGGAAGGTTTGTTGTCTGTTGTTTGATGTTTGTTTTTGGGGTTTTTTACCCCTCAAAGCTGAGTTCAGAAAATTAAATGCTATGGATTGGCTATGACAGCTACTACTTCATTTTGTGAAGCTGGAGAATACACAACTTACGCTTGCAGCTAGAAAAATACCTCATCTACCTCCTAAACCAAATCAAAGAGCAAACTAATTATAGCAGAGTAAAAAATATTCTCCATGAAGCACGTAGTAAAAACAAACAACAAAAAAAAACCAGATAAATGTTGGTCTCAGTGCAACATAATCTTAATGTATGCAAGTCAACCGCCATACTTGCATTAGAGTAAATGCAAATGTCATAAGCCTTTAGGGTTGTAATGTGCCATTCATGGGGCAGCCTGCACAGAGAAGGAAGGAGGGTTTCCAAACAGCTTTGTCAGCTGCTATTGTGCCCCTGGGGCTCAGCAGCTATGCTGTGAGCAGCAGTGCGTGAGCTGCCCTGCCAGACTCGTTGGTGTTCAAGAGGTGGTGCCTTGACCTCAGCCGGGAGGTCACGGCTGCACTGCAGGGGTTTGTGTTGCAGCCAAGGACAATCCTCCAGGCTGCTTAGCACTGCACTTGTGGGCCCTTCTGTAGCCTTTGGAAACGGACACAGTGACCAGCAAAAGGCTGCAACGTGAAGCTGCAGCATGTTAAAACACCCCACAAAACCCCATGAATCTACGGCTAGTAAATTCATCCCTTACAGTGTCTCTTGGACAAAGCAGCAGTACAAACACCCTGGAGTTTTACGTTGCATTATTACTTCTAACCTTCTGTAACTCGACATCGATTATCTCTTTTAGCTGAAATACTTTGTAATGTAGATGAACCTACTTTTGAATCAAAGAGACAGGTGTTAATGGCCAAGATGCAGGAGGCCCAATTTTAAACTTGTCTATGATGTAATTTCATTTGGATTTACTCAACTCCTAATTTGGTTTTGTCTGTGCAAATTGTCAGTGAATTCAGTGAGCTTCACCATTTAAACACAATAGTTAATGTAGAAAGTGAATACTTCATATATTTATTAATTCTGCTTTACAAATTTCACTGTGATTTTAGTATAGAACTGTGAGTATATAAGCCACGATATACTAAAGTGTTATGAATATCCATAGTAGTATATGAACAGTTTGAAAGAAAAGGAAGGGTGAAGAACGGGGAGGAAAAAGAAAATGAAAAAAAGAAAGAAGAGAAGCGCATGGAAGGCAAGGCAAAGGAAACAGTCTCTGAACAAGTATTATGTGCCAAACCAGTTTCCTCAGCCTCAACAGCTCCTTCAGCCTAAAGCATTCCTGTGGATTTTGCTTGGGCCCCTTAAAAATCCTCTTATACCCACTTCCTATTTGAATATCATCTGCTCAGCAGGACAGATATGCCAACTATAAACTATTCTGCCTAAGTGACATAAACTACATGACCTTGCACTGGCCTTTGCAAATGATTTGGACCAATGGTGTGTTTAATTGGGAATTTAATGAGCGAAATAGATGTTCCTGTGCTTTACCAATTCACAATTATGTTCTTCTGCTTTTACTTCCAGATAACTCTACTGACTTTGAGGAAGTTACAGTTAGAACACAATTACAAAAAAAAAAAAGTCAGAGCAACAGGCCCATGAGAATTTTGCTGCTAAAAACAAGCAGGATTTACACCACCATGAAGCAAGCAGATCCAGATGTAAAACAAGGCAAGTAATTAGGGTGTCTGCTGAAACAGCCTCCCCTAAAGCAGCACCAGATCGCTGAGAGATGTTTCAGCCACTGTCACTAAAACTAAACTTTGTGATTGCAAAGCCTGTTGAGCATTGAAGAATGCTTGATCCTGTCATTGAAATCACAAGCATCTCCCTCAAGCAATACATCCCAAGAATCACCTTACAGATTACAATACTATAGACTTTTCTGAAGAAAGCTTGCTCTTGGTGCTACCAAGGTCAGCATTTCTAGTTACTTTTCTTCTAAAGTAACTGGAAAGTTTCTTCCTTTTTTAGTAGCATATTTGGAAAAAATTTATAGCTATCTCAGCTGAATGGGGTTTTTACACTTTGTCCGTCACTGTAACTCTTGAACATTTAGCACTGTCTTGAGAAATATAGCATACAGAATTATGGGGTTACTCATTCAAATAGAAATATGCTTCAGAAATCAAACTCAGAATTCAGATTACATTAAAAAAATCTAGGTTTAATTACCTTCAAAGTCACCTTATCATTAGCAAACCAAGGAGAAGATGCAATATGCAACAGGTGAAGATCTGAGATTCAACACAGACCACAGAGCAAGAGGGCTCATCCTAGACATTATTTAATGAAGAAGTGCCAAGCTAAGGACATCTAGCACCTAAGGTAGATACTCATACAAGATGAACAATCCAAGCAGGATGCTTATTCTAAAGTCTAAAACAGGGAGATTCAAGATATGAACAATGTGTTCAGATCACAGGCACATCAGGAGGAAAAAGTTCTCCTTCAAGTACAAACTGCTGTGCACAGTTTTTACTTTTCCACTGGCTTCTACTGGTGCCACTGAACTTCACTAGAAAAAAAAAAAAAAAGCATGTTCTGGCTATGCCCACACTAGTGTGACAATGATTAATTGCTAATTCTTCATTCCCTCATGGAGTTTATTTATGGTAGGCAACTGATAAAGTGACAAGAACTACATGCCTCTGATTTTCAAATATCATTTTGTTCGCTTTGTACTGAAGATTCTTTTCAAGCACAATACATCATTTAGTGAATCAGTAAACTTATAAGAACCTCGGGTCCACACAAAATTTTCCAAGAATAGGTGCAACTAGCTTTCGTACTTCAACTTTCCCTCAATCCCCTAAGGGACTGGTGTTGCCCTTCAGGTACCCAGACAATGTCTGGGAATGTCTGTGATCTTTAGAATATAAAATTCCAGCTCCACTGTATTTGTATGAAAGCCAATTCCGCATTTTTCCCTAAGCCATAGAAAATGTCAAAAGCTGTAAGGCATAATGACAGAGTTAGAGTCCCTGCTGCATTATTTATACACATTAAGACGTGTCACAGCAATTGTCCTACATAAAGAAGCCCAAGAAGCTTGTATTTTTAAAGGTCTTCAAGTGGATATTTACATGACAATGCTTGTGAAGACCCAGTAGGTGTGTTCCACTAGGAAAACCTCTGTGAGTCACTTGTTTCTGCAACTGGCAAGAGGTTGCTACAAAATATTGTAGGAATGTCTACAAAGTTGTTGTCAGGTAGCCAGAAAAAAACAATCTGCATTTTAAGAAGGATTTATTCATTCACATAACTAGACTTCAAAGCTGTAAGTGGCTCTGCCATGCTGTATGCTTGCACTGGTCCCAAAGCTGCTGCACGTACTCACTGAATTGGCCCGTTACAGTTTTTAGTGCTGGTCAGACCTGTCTGGGTTTTTAGCACAAAGCAGAACAATTAATTTTGTTTACACAAAACACTAAGCTAGGGTCCCAAGTTCATGCGAGCACAGATGTCTGTTTAGGATCTATATTATGAAGTCTCTTCCCTAAACTCCATCAACAGCATAAAGGCAATGAGACACACAGTCTTCAAGAAAGTTATGCCAAAGGCTCTGAACCACAAGGATTTTGATTCAGCAACGAAGATGAACATTCGTTCCTGCCTATTTGTAAGCTACCAGAAGGTTTCCAAAACAGTGGACTTGTTTGGAGAAAAGCCACACGCTAACAAACTAGATCCTCTGTGGAAACAGGATAATCTCAAATAATTGAAAGGCATGGGCTATGGTTTCTGTGACTGCACAGTAAGGTGGAAGGATCAGACTTCCAGTACATGGGCAATCCTCTGTTGCTTTGTATCTGATCGTTGCTGCCCAGACAGCTTCAGGGACCTGCAGGGCTGCTGAGCAGCTCTGTAGAGATTGTACAATAGGTCCAACAGTCCCGAGGTTGAGCTTCGTGCACTGTCCGTTGGAGCCTCTGAGAACGGAGACTTGCAACCCCACGCTCTCAGGTGATCCTGCATAGGAGCAGTAAGAGTGAGAAGCAGCCAGAAACAAGATTCATTACCCTTTTGTTTTGGTCAATTCTTACCGAGTTGTGAAAAACAAACAAAGTGATCACCTTTATGCTTTTGAAATGTATGTGGTGATAAAAGATGCACATAAATTCTGCCAACAAAGTTAATTTCCCTTTTTCTGCTTTAGCCTGTCATGGTGACCTATAAAAACATCCAATGGGCAACAGGGAAAACACTGTGAAAAAGAGGAGATGGTGTTAGCAATCAGGTGTTCAAATATTTGTTCTTTTTTTCTCCAGGTTTTTGTCAAACAACTGCAAATCAGAATTGAATTATTTGATTGGAATGTCTTGTGTAGCACTCTGTATTACTGGTCCTATTGTATTCCTTCAGCAGGGCACAACACACATCAGTTACTATTTGCAGGTATAGAGATTTATATATTTATTACATCTTTCCTGAAAGGCTTGAAAATAAAAGCATTTTCATTTAGCTTATTAACATTATGCAAATGACAACATAACTAGTCTTGATTTGCTGCCACTACCTTGGAAATATTTAAATATTATTATTACTGAGCTCAAGCTTTTGGTTTTATCTTTGAAATTTATGCTTTTAGGCTCAATTTATGCTTGTCAACAAATAATGATCATAGATGTGAGCTGGTTCATAATCCAGAGGTACTAGGTTACAATGTGTTGCCATGGAAACTGTGTTTTATTGCATTTTCTCTACTTGATTTAAGATATTTGACAATCATAGCAACTGTTTGCCTGTCTTCCCATATCATAAAATATTCAAAAACACAAACAACCAATAGGAGACATTCACACAGTTCTTAGACCTCACTATAAAACTAAAAAAAAAAAATTATAACCTTATATTTAATAGGGACCTTTTGTGAATAGTTTATCTCACAGAATGTCAAAGAGTGTTGGAAAATTCAATCAGAGGTTAGTCATCGAATGGACCTGTCTTGCCTGTGGTTCATTTTGTTTATTGCATCATATATCTTTTATGATCACTGGGACTTTAGCCTGAAACAGCATTTTCTTTAACAAGAGCCATGTTTCCTCTAACGTTGTTTATTGCATCTGAAACATTACTCTTTGAAACCACAGTACATTTTCAATTGAGCAAAGGTCTGTAACAGAATACAGCATGTCTGTGTTTATTCAGGATCGTGAGTAAAAAATATCCCAGTTCATGTAACATTAATCACTTTGCCAGTGTTCAGCTGAGGTCATTGCCACATTCCTAGCAGTATTAAGCCAAGTCAAGATTAATCACGTACATTAAACCCTGCAAGGAAAGCACGTGCAGCGGATCTGAAATTAGACATTTGGTGAAGAACTAAGAGAGCACTGTAACAAAATATGTTAGCAGTGCCATAGTGAGCTTTCAGAACAATTTGAGATTTTTACCTCCTATGTTCTTGTCAGCTCATCTATATTTAAGGCTTTGTTGCTGTCTCCTTCATTTAGCCCATTTTTAAGAAGTTCTAAATAAAACCACTAAAATCCTTTCTAGATTGTAGGAATGATTTCCCCCCTTTTTTACTCATTCATATATTTTAAAAATTCATTACTGTATTCTTATGTGACTCAAATTTGGCTTCTGAGATTTTTAAAAAACAAGCAGTAAAATACTAAGATATTTTCAGATAGAAAAGTTAATAATCAAATAGTATCGTATATCAATTATCCTTTCATACTTTCACCTCTTTTTGTATGTGCACATACATTAGTGCCATAAAGCTTCACATTTTGTGCTGATGTTGCTGGAAGTGTAAAAGACGCATTTTACACTACGCCTTTATGTTTTACATGGTAGACAGCTAGAATTCCTTTGTCCATTCTTGTAAACTTCCATTAAACGTTTGCTTGGTTTTTTATGTCACACAATCAAAAAAGGGTAATTGAAGGACAAATAATTTCCACTGAAAACCCCAAGGAGAAAACCCTGTTGTGACATGACGTTTACAGTCAGTTATTTCTGTCTTGAGAATGTACTGACATGTCAAAAAGACTAGATTCATGTTTTAAAAAAAATTAGGAAACTCGGCAATTCAGCAACATAAATGGGAACTGAACTGCTGAACTATAAAATTAAAGGAAGCAGATTAACATTATTTTGCCATTCTACAACGGCTTAGCGATGGCCTTCAATACCAAATGCTTTTTTTTCTCCAAAGATAACAGAAAGTTTTTTCATACAGCAAACATCCAAAATCTGGGCTTGCCATAACTGTAACTATGTACGGCCGTGTCCTTACACAGCTGTACAGGGTCACAGAAGTATATAAAACATGATCTCACACCACGACTCATCCAAACATGCAAAATACTCCTAGCTGGGGATGGATGGACTGTACATTGAAGGCAATCCTTCTCTGCTTGGAAAGTTCTCTGCTGCCTGCCTGACTTCTGTGCTGAGCAGGAGGGATATCTCCACCTCAGGGTACTTAAGAGAAAGGCCATGTTCTACAGAAAAGGTAAGTGGCATCTCATCTTGTCAAAGACTCTCATCTGGAAAAGGACACCTACCACCAGTTTCTGCAAGAATTCAGACACTATAGCATTTTTTTAACTTCTTCTTTATGAACTTTCACTCAGGAAGAATGGGCTTTTTGTAGTAGACCAGTGCAGAAAGCAGTGAGAAAGTTTAATGCTTCCCTGCACTTAGAGAACATTCCTCTTGTGGATCATCAGAGGCACTGGTCACAGCTGAAAGCAGGAGATGCTTCCAGTAGCAATGACATTTATGAGACATCTGTGTCATGTGTGTTTGTCACAACTTTATGCTAAACTGATGTCTGGAAACAATCCTTATTCAGATCTAATTGGCATGTATTCTCGATGTTCTTCTATAGAATTAAACTTTTTCCAGTGGTTTTGTGTGACGTTCCTCTCTGCTGCAGAGGCTTACAACACTGGATGAAAAATCTGCTGCCCTCCTTAGACATACTATAGCTGTGTCTTTTCATGTTTGGATATAGGTCTCATATTTGCTGTAGGACTTGGGAATGAATTCTGTGGCCTATGATGTTTCAGTAGTATGCAGAATATATTCTGTGAACCTCCTAAAATACTTACTGCAAGGTTTTCTGCAGTGGCAGGGATCTGGATTTCTTACACGGTGTCCTCTCCAAACCCATACTCTAGGGATTCAGTGATTTTGACTGTTCTGCCACAGATGTCATGCATGACATTTGAACTTGTTCTTGTCCGTATTACCTGTCTATCTAGCAGTTTGTCTACTAGGTGTTTCCATAATATTTTGTCTTCTGCCTCATAATTTAAAAGGGTATTTATGAGAAATAAACACACATTCTTGGGGGTTTTTTTAACTCTTTGTGGAAAATAAGAGCTAAGAAAATTTTTTTAAAAACCCAGAAGACAACAAAAAAAGAAGTTCTGGTCCTCTCTTTTTTGTCTTTTGCTCCCCAAAACTTTATTATTGCAAGTTAAAAGCCAACTGAAAGGATCTTGCATGTCTACAGTTTATCAAACTGCATATGCAATATTTTCCGTGGAAATCAGTTTACCATTGTACCATTGCCTTTTTCCAAGACCAGAATACGCTGAGTTGGAAGGAAGCCATGAGGATCATTGAATTCAGCTCCTGGTCCTATGCAACACACCTCAAAAGTCACACCATGTGCCTGAGAACATTGTCCAAAGGCTTCTTGAACTCTGTCAGGCTGGTGCTGTGATCACTTCCCTGGGGAGCCTGTTCTGGTGCCCAACCACCCTCTGGGTGAAGAATTTTCCTGATATCCAACCTAAACCTCCCCTGACACAACTTCAGACCATTCCCTCAGGTCCTGTCACTGTCACCAGAGAGCAGAGATCAGTGCCTGCCCCTCCTTTTCCCCTCACGAGGAAGTTCTAACTGCAGTGAGGTCTCCCCTCAGTTTCCTCCAGGCTGAACAGCCCAAGTGGCCTCAGCCACTCCTCACACGGCTTCCCCTCGAGGCCCTTCACCACCCTTGTGCCCTCCTTTGGACACTCTCCAGCAGCTCAATGTCTTTTCTGTATTGTGGCACCCAGACCTGCCCCCAGCACTCGAGGTGAGGCCGCCCCAGTGCAGAGCAGAGCGGGACAATCCCCTCCCTTGCCCGGCTGGCGATGCTGCGCCTGATGCCCCCCAGGACACGAGTGGCCCTCCTGGCTGCCCCTCCTGGGCACTGCTGACTCATGTTCAACTTGCCATCAACCAGGACACCCATTTGTACCATTCCTGTGCCACTGGCTTTAGGTGATGCCATAGTATTATGCTAGGGTAAAAGTATTAACACAGTTAAAGTTTCATCACTGTGACAACCTGACAGCATTCTTCTGAGTCTTTTTTGGTTTTGGTACATGTTTTTGGGTCTGGTTTTTTTTTGGTTGCTATTTTGTGGGAGGGATATTTTGTTGTTGTTGTTGGTTTTGGCTTGTTTTTGTTTGCTGCTGCTGTTGTTCTTGTTGTTGGGTTTTCTGTGGGTTGGTTGGTTGGTTGCTTGCTTGCTTTTGTTTGTTTGTTGATTGATTGATTGATTGATTGATTGATTGATTGATTGATTGAAGTACTGATACCCCATTACAGATTTGGAATGAATAGTAAATCTATGCCAGTCCTAAAAGTAGGGATACCTCTTAGAAATATTTATCCATGCTCAACTTTAGAGCTGAAGAGACAAAACGAATGTGTCAATGTCAGTAAACGGTTCTGGGTTTGTTAAATCCATCACAGCAAAGATAAGACTGTTGAAATCTTCTGTGAAAAAAATATGAATCTGTGGCTTCATGTGTGTGCAGTGAATTCCAAGGGAGATACTGCACAAAGTATTCCTCATAGGTGAGTCTGATCAACAGATAAATAGCCTGCCTGAAAGACAGGGAAAAAGCCAGTGGGTATAACATAGCAAGAAATCAGGTCACTTTGTATTGAGCCCATGTATCTGAAAGAAGTCACACAAATCATACCAAGGTTTACTTTGGATTTCTAAGATTTCTTACAAATTTGGAAGACCATTTTGTGGTCAACAGCCTGAATATTCTGTGACTTCTCCAAATAATTTGTCTGCCAAACCATTTATTGCCTTCAGCTCAGCTCATCATCTGTTGCATATGTGGATCTCACAGCCAAACCTCCTTAGTCTGCTATGAAAGCATGTTTATATCTTCCCTTCATTTGCTTAGGATTTGCGAAGTGTTTCCGTGAGCGCTGCCTTAATTTCTCTGACATATTCTTTTCACTGAGAAAGTTACTGCAAAGTATACTGTTGTGAATTTATAGCACAGTCATTCTCCTGCACTAAATCCCTCACAATGCTGATGCTCTAAGGACAGAGGCAGATAATTTCTTTTTCCTGCAGCTGTGCCAGAGGAAGGGGTTTCTATCCCCAGGTACCAAAAGTTTTTAGCTGTTCCTTTGAATGAGGTGCTTTCATGAGTATGTCTTAGCCTGCTCTTGGAAAAATGAATGGGAGTGGGTTACTTCTAAAATGTCGTAGTTTTGGGGCTTTTTTTTGCAATTCAACACACAGATCTGGTGATGGTAGGTCTCTGTCCTTATGGTACAGTTGTATTAAATGGTATAGCCCAATTTCATGGTTTACTGCAATTAAAAGGGGTCATCTTGAGCTGTTCAGGCCTCAATTTCCTCTCCCTCACTCCCACCTAAACTTTATGCTACCACTGACCCCCTTAAGAGGTGACACATCTGGTCCTCTGACTGCGGAGTGCACTCATTCAGTTCACTGAGCCAGCAGCAAACTAACCCCGCACAAAACAGTCAACAGTTTTTGTTGGCTTAACAAACTCCACCGACTCACTTAGGGGTCAAATGAGTGCCAGATCTGTGCAATGGAGAGGATGAGACCACACAACTTGAAGTGCTGGAGAAAAAGTGGGAAAACGGGGCCTTAGAGAAAGGGACTTCCTCTTTTGGCAGCAGCGAGCTGTTAGAGCAGCTGGTCTGTCTGAACTGCACCCTCACCGTGCACAAAGGATGCCCATACGAGAAAGAGTGCAGCAGCGTGCTGTAAAGTCACACCCCTGCATACTTTGCAGTAACTTCACTTGAGCCATAACTCTTTTGTTCTCTGTTTGTTCTCCAAATTCCCTCCCTGCAGGCAGGTAAGGGAAGCAGCTTCAGCTAATCCCCTTAGCATACCTATTGTCTGTCTAAAGTACAATCATTATGTTCAACAAGCCTCCATTGTAAAGAGTCTGGGGGACAGAAGACACAATCCAACCCATTTGCCAGGGCATTCAGAAATACAGCAAACCTGTAAGCTCACCGCACCAACCAGAAATCCTAAATCTTACCCATTCATCCCATCGCTGCACTATGTCAGAGTTCAAATTACTAGACATTGATTAGGTGGGAGAAAGGTTTGCCAGAAAACTTTTCTGGCTGAATGCACATACATTGCACAGCAGAACATGTCGGGGCCCCTTATCTAATTAATTCTGTAATTAACAGACATTGCCCTGTTTTGGAGAGATCAGCCTTTTTGTGAGCACAAGTAATGCCAGTGACTGGGACAGAAAATGTGGGTTTGAATTAAATTTTCAGTGACCGGTTTTGACCTATTCCCTTCAGTAATTAGCAAGAATATTCTACTAGAATCAATGTCTTAACAACAATAGAGGCAGCTCCAGGATATGACTACTGGGCTGTAAACAACCATTGCAGATGAAATGGAGTTATTTTCTAAGTCTTTAGTGACTTGTTTATCACCGCACTCCCATGTCTCTTCCCAGAAGTAACTAAATATCATCTCTTCCAGGAAGAGCCCCTTCTAAACCGCTTCTGCCTAAATGGATTCAACTACTTAAGCAATGGGGAAAATAGTTTTGCTAATTTGCCTCATTTTTGTTGAAATTATCTAGAGAGTGCTCAGGTGGAGGGAATATGATGTACTGTCCCCAGGCAGATGATGAGCTGTACCTCTTCACTGGCACAGCTATTTGCGGAGTACATTGTTTACCTCTACTGCTGCAGTCTCCCAGGGAGACAAACCAGGGATATCTTCAGTGTAAGAAACTTCTAAGGTGCAATTAGATACATCCTGGATAAGCCATTAAAACATTATTTCATTTTAATGATTTGTATCAGCAAGAGGACATAAATTAGTTATGGTTTATCAAACTTTACAGTTAAAGTTACTTAAAAAGACTTCTGAATAGTAGGTGATAACTATATATATACACACATGTATGTATATACATATATTCACACACTTATATTACTACAGAACGAGCTAAAATCAACTATTTTTTCATCTCTCACAAAAGAAATGGTTCACACATGTTGTCCAGCTTGAAAGTTTCCAAGAGAGCTGACTGCCAGCAATTATTTTATGTTTTATGACACATTCTTTCACTCTATATTTAGTTTTATTCATATGGAGTGCTCAGTGCAATACAAAGGTTTGTACAGGTTTGGAATTCCTAGATTTCTCCTGAAAGCTTGCTGCTATTAACATAGACTGCTTAAAAAAACTTTTCCATGGCTGCTGGCTGCTCCTGAAATGCATAACAAGATTTCAAGGAAAAAAATCCAACCCGTAAAGAGAAAAAAAATGAGAGGACACTAATTTTCCTCATTCTGAGTAGGAGGTATAATGTCTTTATAAAGTAATAATTAAAAAAACACAAAACAATGACTGGTGCCTTATCTGGACCTTGCAGCTGTACTTCCCCCTTTTGCATTAGCAGTGTGTGTTCTAAGGTTATGAAAAACCATGAAAATTGCATCTTAAGAGGAGTTTTATTCTTTTTCCTAGGATTTGATTGAAACAGACAGCTACATTTTGTGTATATATAATTAGGCAGTAAAATAGGCTTTGAAGGCAGATTTCTGTTTAGTATGTGAGTCACACGCACAACAGTCTTTCATTCAGCAACGAAAGACTGATCTTTTTAATGCCTCAACTCGCTCAACATGTTTTCTGAATGCTACATCTTGCAGGAAAGAAAAAAAAAGGAGAGAAGGGAAAAAAAAAGACAACCCAAGCAGCTTTAAAACCATATTTCTCTCTTTCTTTCTGTTTTTTTCCTTGTTTCCCCAAATGAAAAACAATCTGAAAAGCCAATCTAGCTAGTCTGTAGTGATTTAACCTTATGACAAACTGATTTTTATCGTCTTTCTTTCCAGATTGTTGTCCAGGGCAGCACTGAATGCTGCACCAGCTCTAGGCGTATCTAATCCCTCTCATAAAAGGCCATTGTGGTAGTAAAACTGAGACCAATGGCTTTTTCATTCTCCACATCTCAGCTCTCCAACGTAATGGCAATGGGGTGTCCTCTTCATGTTTTTCTTTTCAGATGCATAATTTCTTCTTTTAATACGGCTAAAATAGAGAGAAATAAAAGGAACACAATCACATTTTCCTCAAAGCTCTTTCTATAAATACCTTCTGGATAACTGAACTTAGGAACAATTATCTGCATTCTGAGATGTTGTGACACTCTGTGAATACAGCAAAGTATTCATGGAAGTTTCTGATCATTATGAAGTATGTGAACATATTCAAATTTTGGGCAGATATCACTTAAGGCTTCATATTTTCTGCTTAAGGTCACACTGGCATTCTTCTTCATCTTAAAGCCTAAGGATGCAATAAGGGTAGGGATCAACACTGGGACAGTTCTCATACTTATTCCTTGCAAAGTAATAATGTAAAAGCAATTATCCACTTATTTTGTGCATTTGCAATGCATTCTTGTCAACAACACTTTCCCTAAATCATAATCCACATATTTTTACAAAGAACAACTAAGAAGGTTAGACAGTAAATATTCTCTGGAAAAAAAAAAAAGGCATTTTCCTTTTATTTTTCTCCCCCAAAAAGCCTTGACCTCAGTGCTAAATGTTTTCATTAACAATATGTTAATGGATTATATTTCAGAACTAGTTCACCATTTTGAATAGCAGTACGAGAGAGCTGGCCTGCATTTGATTACAAATTTTTATTTGACCTCAGAGGAATGCTTTTAACCAGCAAAATATAAAGTGCTAGATAAAAAGATTTACAGCCAGGAACAGTTCACATAAACTCATTTATCCAAATAAAACACCACTGCATTTTAATACACCTGATTAACACTGATGTACTTACAGATAGCTTTTTATATTACGATTAAAATTAAAACCCAATAACACTGTTTAAATGATACAAAACTTCGATTTGGGCAAAATATTGACACAATTTTTTTAATTCTGAGAGCATTACTTTGGTGCCCTTACAATTATATAAGTGTAAAATGAAAAAGCAAAATTTTATAATAAAAACCATATAATTTATTTCTAAATTTCAAATCTGGAGACAAAAGGAATGAGAGGTATTTACTCTACAAAATAATATTCCATAGCATGGAATAATTTGTAAGTATCCTTGTCTTTTAAATATAAGAAATGTTCTGGGCATTCTTGATGAATATGAGCTAGAATATGTTCTGTAGAAGCAGTGATCCTCACAGGATTTCTTCCAGGTTCTTTTATAGTACATCTGTTGGAAGATGGTTGAAAAAGCACTTCTGGCTCTAGGACACCAGACAACCTCCAGCCAGAACAATTCCTAAACCTCTCTCTTTCACAAGAATGACAAAAAGTGCACCAGGTTTTCCTTTCTTCCACATCCCCAGGCCATTCAGGGACAAAGACAAGACAAAAAGTCTGCTTCCATCCTGGCTTAAAGGGTTCGAAGGCACAGAGCATCTTTATATAAAGCAGATAAAACTGAGACCGCTGTGTGACTCTTGGAACTTGTCATTCTTTTCTCTCGTCCCAAAGAAGAGAGCAGTTGCAGTCACTGGAAGGTCTACTTTAACAGTAGCTATTTGCAATACACATCTAAATCTAATGCAGATGTTCTTAATCACATTACACTTGATCTCAATATGCTTAACAAATACAGTCCTCAGGGCACCCTGTAAGGTCAGTAATCACTGTTACACAAAATTACAAGTGAGGAAGCAGAAGATTTGTGATGAGAAGACCTGCAGGTTTCAAAGTCCAGACTGTGCAGAGGCTCACCAGCTAAACGGGCCACCTCCGCCTTGTTGTCTGACGCGAACAGTGCTACGCTTGAGCACACACCACTGCTTTAAAACAGACAGATGTGAGGTGCTCAGTTTAGCTACAATCAGGACTTGCTTCCATTAATAAGAATGATCAAGCAGATATGATGATGTTACTTTCTTGTACCACAGCTGCGGTGTGTAACACCAGCTATGTTTCACGGCCCCTGCTGTGGTACAACTCCTCGATGTTGAACATAACAAGGTGCATAACAAGTCTATCGGAGTGTTATAAACACACCAGATATTAACAAAGTAGGAAGTCACTGAAATAATTTTGCATGTTGTGTAAAATACTGTAGATTCCCAGGTGTTTCATTGCCCTTAGCGGGAAATTCTCACTGCAAGGTTGTTTTTGGGGTTTTTTTTGACTTGATATTCCTTACTTCTATCTCAGTGCATTCCTTGGAGTTTTTTGGTTTCGGTTTGTTGTTGGTTTGTCCTTTGGGGTTGTTTTTGGTTTTTTGCGTTTTCTCTTTTATTTATCAGGCTTCTTTTTAAATTAAACTTTTGCAATCATACCTCTGCAGAAAATATCTAAAAGCTTGATTGGTCTTCTCAAACTTCAAGAATGCAGTTCTGCAATATTTCAGGTAGCTCCATGGAGAATGTAAACCTTGAAATGAGTAATGTCTCACCTGATTGCATTTCATCATCCACTAAAAAACATAGCTGCACTACTTTTGGCTAAAGGAATCAATGATGTTTTTACATCCACTTATTGCTTTAGTTACAATTTCAAGGCAAGATGGCCAAATCACAGAAGTTGTCACATAATGATTGTGACAGAGCTGAGAAAAAACTGCCCCAATTCCCCATCTTCTGTACTAATCTTCCCTTTTTGTATTTACACTGCCCTATTTACTGTCTCCCTCTCTTGGTCTCAACCTCCCTCTCCTTCTCTCTTACTGTCTTGTTCCCTGTTTCCTCATGCAGCTTTTAAAGCAGGTCCCTTCTTGTGTAGTTGAGGGTACAAAGCTCTCTTTGTGTTTCTCTCCTGCCCCAATACAGCAAAGGAATCAACAAAAGAGCAACAAGGATAATCAGGAAAGCAAGAGGGCACAGTTGCCTGCTATGGTACACACAGAGAAGTTCTTAGGGTTACTCTTCACTGGAGGCAGCTCCAGTGGCCAACACATTCAGTTTGTTTAAATGCTTCTCATACGGCTTATCAAAATCTTGGGTATTTGTCTTGTCCCAGAGCATAGGTTTTCTTCCTCCACTCCTCTGCAGTTTTTAAGCCTACTGGGTTTAAACCTACACTCAAATAGACTCTGATACTTCTCTGGTGGATTTTCAAGGGTCATTCCTCTTCGAGCTTCTTTCTGTCAAAAATGCAGCAGCATGTTTTCCTCATTCTTCCCCCGAGGATGATATACCTAACCTTGGTTCTGAAAACTTTCAGAGTCATTCCTCACTTTACAGACAGTATGCACGGTGACTGTTAGTCAGCTTTATTTTATTCCTCGTATATGCTATCTGACCTTATATCTGGCCTATTCCTTCTGCTTATCCAACATCATGCTTCTTGCTCTCCTTTCACGTTAGGAAAGTCCCTCTCAAACCCGCTTCTGCTGCAGACTCCTTATGCCTAAGTGGCTACTCCCCTGAAAATTTCATTTCAAGACTCATCTTTCCTCTCCCTGGCCTATGACTCCTAGCCTTTCCTCTAATAAAGCAATCCAATCCTATTCACTAAGCCTCAGTTTCATTTCTCCATGCTCATTTGTTCTCTCGGAAAATCTGAAGTATGCTACCCAGCCACTGGCCTTTTGTACATTTTTTACCTTTGCACGACTACAACGTGGACACACTGTCCTACTAAAATACTGAAACTGCATCCATCATTTCTATTACAAATTATAATGGACTGTGAAACATTAAGCCAAGGCTATGACAAGAGTGTAACAGATTTTAGCATGTATTGCCTGTTTCTCAGAGCGCACTCTATTATGAAAGAAATAAATGTTTTTAATGTTATCTGAATGTTTACACAAAGCACTACATAAACAAATATGCTGTTTAAATTACTTGAGAAATTGACTATCTATACTGAAGTCTATACTCATGTCTAGGTAAATGGTTTGTAATTCAAATTCTACACTTGAACTTCAGAGAGCTATTAATTTACAAAATAGAAAAGACTTACTAGGTCATTCAGTCCACTCTAATGCCAAAATGGAGTAATTCCCATTGTATTTATTTTCAGTGCCTTTTCCAGCCTAATTTTCAAGCCCTATGCCATGAGACTTGGGAACTTCCTTCTTATTTATTCCTTCCATACTTATTTCACTGGTTAGCACATTTCACTGTTAGGATTTTTATGTATTTATTTTCAACTGTTGCTTTTCTCTTTTCCTCTCTCCTTTTTCTTTTTCATTTTTTTCTTTTCTCCATTTTCTTTTCCTTTTTTTTTTCTTTTATTTTGTTTTTTCTTCTTCACCTGTGCTCTCAGGACAGTTTCTATCCTGTTTACCTTTTACACTCTTTCTGTACCCCCAAATAAATACACATACACACAGAGGCTCTTTCATAAATCATTCCATCTAGTTGTCAGGTCATCTTTGTTGCTCAACAAACAACATAGCACACTTTGTTTCCATATAGAACCTATATTTGTGTGCTGAAACATCAGAGACACTGACCTCTAGATTAGGTATCAAACTGAGACTCCTTGTGAATATGCAGATAAATGTAAAAGAGTCTATGGACTGTTCTAAAGAAGAAGGAAACACTGTCAGCATTGCCTCTGAAAAAAAAAAGTATCTAGCAGAAGTATCTGCCAAGTGTATAATGACTCCTCTGTAGTTTGTATCATCAGTTCCCACACTCTGGTCTATGGATCACTGGCAGTCAGCAATGCTATTATAAATTACCCACAACTAATCTGCAGAGCCAGTAGTTTGTGCACATCAATTTGTCCGTAATACTGTGGGATATTCCGAGGGTTCTAAGGATGTCCTAATCTAAAATTTTCGGATCAGTACAATTGCCAATATACTGCTTTCAAAATTTGTTATGAGAAAACTTTTATGTGTAAAACCTTGTATATGAGAGAAACGCCACTTATTGTTTACATAATTAGTCTGACAAATAAGTCCTGATGAGAAATGGATTCTTTGTCCTCTCTTTGGTGCAAAGCTGAAGACAAAGAGAACGATGGTTTAATCTTTGCAGACATGCTGTCTATAATACCGAGATTGGAGGCACAGACGCGTACCCGCGCGCCTACAACATGGAACGCGGGAACAAAGGGTGCAGTAGAGAGAGGCTGAGTGAGGGGAGGTAATTAAGGCTTTGCTGCAAATGACGGTAGGACTACGTGGCATTACAGCAGTTTACCCCATCAAGTTTAATCCCAGTGATGTTAGCAGCTCTCCGTGCTGGAGGCGCGGGGCCGGGGCCGGGGCGCGCCGCGGTTCCCTCAGGCTCGGTGCCGCNCCGGCCAATGGCGAGCCGCGAAAGCGATTTCTGGCGCGCTGATTGGGCGCCGTCCGCTCAGCGCCCGGGGGAGCGGGCAGCGCGCGGGGCCCGCGGCCGCGGGAGGGGCGGGAAGGAGCCTCTCCTCACGGCACACGCGGGCTGCAGCCGGCCCGGGGCAGGGATACCGGCCTCGCGTCCCTCCACTAAACAATGAGACCTTTGCCGGTGATTTTCCTTAGCGTATGCAACGCATATGTCTGGCAAGGTTAAAAAAAAAAAAAAAAAAAAAAAAAAAAAAAACCAAAAAAACAACAACAAAACAACAAACCAAAAAACCAAACCAAACTAACCCCCCAACAAAACAAAAAAAAAGCGGACTAGGGCCAGAGAGGGTGAGTGGTGATCTCTTGGTATTATTAGTGGTGTGCAACTGCATCATTTTAACTCGGATTTCCTATTTTAGACAAATATCACTAATTTGTTGGCCTTTCGTCTGTCGTCTTGTGATATGCACAGAAACACAAAGTTGTAATTTAATTTGGCAAGCAGGTAGAAATTAAGGCGGAAAAGCCCCTAAATCACACAGCAGGCCCTGGCCGCTTTTTGAAATACTGACGTTCTGAACCTGACACGACAATGTGAGTTAAGTGGTCGTTCTGCAGCCACTCATGAGAATCGGCTGCTGCAGATGCACCCACAGGCCTGCGAGCAGTCTTGCTGTAATTTCTGCCACAGAAATGGATAAATAAAACCCTGCTTCGGTAACCATGCGGTACGCTGGGCAGGCTCCTTCCCTGTAGAGTCATGCACAATAGCCAGGAGGGAAAGGGGCAAGAGAGGAGGCTCTCCTTCGAATTTTGTGATCTAAGGAGGTTTTTAAGGATGCTTTACCCATCAGTTGGCCTCTGTGGTTGGAGAAGTGGCTCTTCCACTGAGCGTTGCTTTCAAAAATTAAAATGATGGTGTAAGGCAGATAAAGCAGAGGCATTTTTGCAATCTCTCCCAGTGACTATTCCTTGGCTAGTTAACAGACCATCTATTCAGAAGCAATTTTCTTTGGGCTGAAATTATGTGCTGACCGTAGCAGATCCCTTCCCATAATACCCCTTCCCCCACCCAACGCTAAATACAAACCGTCTCCTACTCACTGTATAATAATGTGAAAATGACTGTAATTTCGCAGACGAGAAGCAGCCCAAAGTGAAACGTGTCTAAACAGAGGTCGATACTGAAAAATCAAGGCCATTACCTAAATCTGAAAAATACATACTGTAAAGAAACAGGAATAGTGATCCACGACTAAGTAGACCAAAAACCTTGGTGTTGCTGATCTTAAAATTTTGCTAACCACTAAGTGACATCACTCAAGAGCTACCCCTGGGAAACTGTAATTTTCGGTACCTTGTAACATTATGCATACCCATTCCTCCACGAATTGCAAATGATGGGCACAAGTGTCCCCTCCCTGGGGAGAGGCTGGCAGTGTCTCCGCTGCCACACCGGCTGGGAAGCGGCCGCTAGCAGGCCCTCCTTGCGATTATCCTTGCGTTGTCCGAACGCCCGTGCGGGAGGGCAGGGGAAGAGAGTTCACTGTTCACACCTCAGCATTCCTTCTTTGTGCTACACACATGCCATGACTTTTTTTTTTTTTAGCTTCCTTTTTCGCCCCCCCTCTTTGTAATGGCTTAAACATTTAATGTGATCAAGGACCTCCTTGACAATGAACTTATCCCTGCTAATAAACCCTTCATTATCAGCCCCTTAAGGGGAAGTATTTTTCCACAGGAGAAATGGAGCAGTCTCAGACCGGGCAGCCTCAAGGCCTCCCAAGGGAGCGTATGTTGGTGACCCCAATGCCCGCGGCATGAGGCCGGAGAGGCAATCGGGAGCCGAGGCTCACAGGACCTGGAGGGCAGCCTTTCTTCCCGGGGCCCCTGGTCACGGTGACCTGGTGGCCAAAGCGCGGTCGGGTGCCACGCCACGGGCGGTTTTTACCCCCACTGGTCTTGTTTCACCTTCCGCAAAGCCCCCTCATCAACGCCGGGTCTGGGGGGGTTTTGCTCCTCTGGTACCTCTCCACTACTCGCCCCTTTGATGGGAAGCGTGCAACGCCGGGACGCTGAGGCGCGTGATTTTCTCAGCTGGATGAAATCCAAAGAGGTATTTTGTCACCCTGTCATGGGTGTGCAGGACATCGTAAATGCCACTCTTTGACTTCTTGCCGGAAATTTTGACTTGGGCAATGCGTGCGTTTGGCAAGAAAAACATCCCGTATCGATTTTCACAGGGAGATCAGTCCCAGCGAGATCAAGGGGAAAAGGAAGGGAAAAAAACAAGAGAAAAAAAAATTGATCGTGCTTAAGGGTATGAAAAGGAATAGGGTGCCTGCGGGGCCAGGGGCAGTGGCCCCCACCTCCCGACCCCCCCGTACCTGCGGGCGGCNGGGTTAAACACAATTTAACGCAGTGGTGTAGCATAATGGCTCCCAACGTAAACAAAAGGAATGATTAAGGGGGATATTTTCGAGCTACACAAAGCCCGATAGGGAAGATTTGTGTTACTAATTCCTGTGAAAGGATGTTCACGTGGTAGTTATAGGGTCGCTGGCATTCACACTTCAGTGCGTGCGGCAGTAAATCAGCAGTCTGGAAACAAAAGGGTTATTTTCTGCTCCCCTTCCTCCCGAAAAAGAGGAAGAAAAAAAAAAAAAAGAAAGAAAGGAAGAAAGAAAGAATAAAACCCGACCTGCCTAACTTAAGCCATATTGTAAAAACGAACATGTAATAAAATACATGAGGAGCTGAAAAAGTGAACGCAAGAAAGAGGGTTGATCTGAGAGCAGAGCACCGCCTCGGTGACCCCCAAGCAGAGGTGGGGGTGCTGCCCTAACCAGAACCTCCCTTCAGCCCCTTCCTCCAGACACTGTTTGCTTTTCTCCTTCACTAAGCACGAAAATAATCGCACATGTGTATCAGCAACTCTCTCTCGCTGGCTTCAAGCTGTTATAATCTTGAATGAGGGGGCATTTAAAAATTATGACTGAGATTCTAAATTGCCTCTTTGAAATCGGCACAGAAAAATCATTCATCATGGCTTCGAAAACTGCCCTGAAATTAAATTAAAACGAAATGAGGGAGTCTTCCTCCCGACGTGTGAGTCTTGGCAGAGCTACGCTCCACCTTGGTCTTCTATTTTTCTTCCCCTCCTCCCCCTCTCCTTTTTTTTTTTTCCCCTCATTTCTTTTCCTCTCCCTAAGCCCTAAATGTTATGTAGGATAATTGAAATGGGAAACACGATTTGTATCTGGCTGCAGCAAGGAGGCTCGGTGTAGGCTGCGGGCTGCAGAGCGAGGGGCTGCGTGCGAGTGCACAGTGTGTGAATGTGAGTGTACGGCGTGGGGGAGGGGGGGTGCGAGGGCACAGTGTGTGTGTGTGAGGGTACAATGCGGGTGTGTGAGGGTACAAGGCGTGTGTGCGAGGTACAATACGCGAGCGAGCGCGGGTGCCGGGGGTGTGAGCGGGTGCGTGTTTGTGTCTCTCGCCCTCGCCGGCAGGCAGGAGGAGCGGCGGGCCAATCGCAGCGCCCGGTTTCATAAAAGCTGGGTGCTGATTGGCCGGCAGCGAAAGGGCATCGCGAACAAAGAAAAGTCCCTCTCAGGTACCGCGCGGAGCGAGGCTCCCACTCCCCCGCCTCGGCCGCTGCCGTGGGGGCAGCGCCCCTGTCCCCTGTGCCTGTGTGTCAGCCCGTGAGGGGACAGACACACATGCCGGGTTTTCCTTCTCTGCCCCGTTTTTATTTTTATTTTGGTTTCTTTTTTTTTTTTT
>VZTD01002932.1:498573-718230 GCA_013397725.1 Rhagologus leucostigma
TCTCCCGCCCGTTTCCCCTCAAGTTACTTCAAGAAATCAGATCTGTCAGGACGGGCGAAAAAAATGCCACTTCCCAACTAACAGGCGGAATCCAGCCCAGATTTTCAGTCCTTTCTTCTTCTTTTTTTCCTTCCTCCCTTTCACTAATTTATCCCGATGTTAGCACATTCTGTCTTGTAACACCCGGGCGCCTGTAGGTTTGTTTCATGGGATCATTACTTACTGATCGGGATGGCTCCCAGGTCCGGGGCTGAAGACGGAGTGTGAAGTTGGGGAAACATTTCTTTTTTCTTTCTTTCTTTTTTTTTTCCTTTTTTTTTTTCCTCTTTTTTTTTTTTTTTTTTAATATTACTGTGATGATTATTATCTCTCGGTGCTTATTCAGGAAAAGCAAACAAACAAAAATCTGGTCCTTGATGCTTCACTTCTGAATGTGAAATATTACCTCCCAGCTGGTAAAGTTGTGAGGCACAGCATTTTTTTTTCCTTTTTTCTTTTATTTTTTTTTCTTTAAGCAAGGACGAAAAAAACCTAAACAAACAAACAAAAAAAAGGACTTCTGATCCGTGTGCCAAAGTAGGGGGAGATATGTTACTGACCGATTTATACTGGCTGAGATGATACTTGCTTTCTACTTCTTGATCACTTGCTCTTTAAGTAAAATGAGGCACAGAGTTGTTGCTGAGACGAGTGGGAACAGCATTTTGATTTGCTGGTTTAATTAAAAATGATAAAGGATTTAAAGGTAAGCATTATGCATATATATGTATAAATATTTCGGCAGTCGACTGTAAAAGGGAGAGATCCCTTTAAAAATCGTTTTAACTAGGCTTTGTCAAACACACACTCATTTGCGGTCACTGAGGCCACCTTGGTGCAGATCACTTAAAGTGTATGTCTTAATCAGTTTCCTGTACAGTCAGTAATACTATATTTAACAGACCTAACAATTGTGTGACCTAGGAATACATTAGAGCTGCTTTTAGAACTGTTATCTTAAGAATATTTTTTAAAAGACAGAGAATTTTTATTTCTCCTCACCTTTTTTTTTGTTTTAACCTATGGACTTTAATATTTTTCAGTAAACATTTGTGTTTGTAGGTTGTTGTTTTTAACAGAAGGTGTGTTGTGGCAGGGAAAATGAGGTTTCCCACTTCCCTTAGCACTCTCCTCCCCCCACCCCCCAAGAGATTAAGTGGAAGGGGGGTAAAAGATAATATAGGAGAGTCACAAAACTTCAAGGGTCTGGTTTAAAGCCACAAAATCCATGGAATGCAGTGAAGAGTGAATCCGTGTCCTTCCTTTTCTCCTTTTCGTGCCTAGGTGGTGGTCCAAGGGGTTAGATTACAACATGTGCTCCAACAGCTAGGCACCACTTCTATGACTGTATTTCCTGAGCACTGTGGATTTAAATCATGTAGATAATTTTTTTCCTTTCTTTTTTTTCTTTTTTTTCTTTTTTTTCTTTTTTTTCTTTTTTTTCTTTTTTTTCTTTTTTTTCTTTTTTTTCTTTTTTTTTCTTTTTTTTTCTTTTTTTTTCTTTTTTTTTTTTTTTAATGGACTTGGATTTTTAAGAGAGATTGTGGATGTTGGTATACAACAAGATTAAAGATGCTGGTTATAAAAACACCACAGCCACTGCCTCTGGTTTAACAAACTTAAGAACGTGGCAATGGTGAATGTTTTCGCTCCCCCCTACCTTGCCCCCTCTTTATTGAGTGACGTTATATCATGGTAACACCCAGACAAGAAATACTTGACTTTTTCCCTCCTCACAGGACAACGTGGACGTGGACTGCAGGTTGTGAGCCTAGACACACCTAGGGGAGGAAGACAAGAGTTGAACTTAAGAGAGAGCCCAACGGAGATAAACGAATGTCCCCACATCTCCAAAGGAAAGTTCATCGGATTTTTACTCTAGAGATCTCATCTTCAGGATGTCATTGAACACTTCCACTGCAGGAAAAGGTGTGGATCCAAACGCAGTTGACACTTATGACAGTGGTGATGACTGGGAAATCGGTGTTGGGAATTTAATAATCGATTTGGACGCCGATTTAGAGAAGGACAGACAGAAATTTGAGATGAATAATTCTAATACCACCAGCAGCAGCAACACCAGCTCCAAGGATTGCGGGGGTCTGGCTTCCAGTGGGGCTAATGCTACCTCAGCCTTAGCTGATGGCCTAAAATTTGCTTCTGTTCAGCCCTCTGCTCCACAGGGGAATTCCTCTCACAAAGAGACTAGCAAATCAAAAGTGAAAAGGAGTAAAACTTCTAAGGATGCTAATAAATCTCTGCCTTCTGCTGCCTTGTATGGGATTCCTGAGATCAGCAGTGCTGGCAAAAGGCAGGAAGTCCAAGGGCGCCCTGGAGAGGCAACTGGCATGAATTCAGCACTGGGTCAAAGCGTGAGCAGTAACCCAAACGGCAATAATAACAACACCAGCAACACCACCACCATTGCCTCTTGTGGGAAAAACAAAGAGGAGAAACCAGGTAAAGCCCCAGGCAGCAGAGGTTCCAAGCGGGATAAGGATGCAGGAAAATCCAGGAAGGACAAGCAGCATGACCTGCAGCAGGGCCACCCCAACGGCAGTGGGGGTGGCAATAGCCAAATTCCCTCTGGGCACCTCTATGGCTTTGGGGCCAAGGGAGGCAGTGGTGGAAGCAGCAGCCCCTTCCACTGCACCTCCTCTGCTGTGGGGGAGGTGAGCAAAAGTACCCCGGATTCAGGGTTAATGGGGAACTCTATTTTGGTAAAGAAGGAAGAGGAGGAGGAGGAGAGCCACAGGCGAATCAAGAAATTGAAAACAGAAAAGGTAGGACAAAGCTCCTCTCCACCTGTGTTTCCCCATGTCTATAATAAGTGTCCTGTGAGTGTCCCATGACCTTATGTCTGGCTCCTCTGTCCTCTGCTGTGTATTTGTGACATGCGTGTGTTCTTCCTCTTTCCCTTTCAAAGAAAAAAAAAAAAGGAACAACCCAGAGACTTCCCTACATGGAAGACACCATGTTTCCAGTGTGCTGCTCTTGCTTGTGATTTCCTCTCCCTGTCTTCAGACCTGGAGAACGTTTCTGTTTTGTCTGTTTGTTTTAATTGCACTTGCCCAGAAGGAGAAATGCAGAGATGACCGTGACTGAGCTGTCCCCATTTTTAGCAGAGAGCAGCGGTACCAGTGGGATGGCATGTGTTTGCAGGCTGGGAGTGCATAGCTCAGGCTCCAGGCGCAGCAGGTCTTGTATGTGCTGACTCTCTTCCACAGCATCAGCAGGCGTTCGTGGCCGTTCCTCTCTCAAAGTCTAAAGGAACCCCTCTGCCTTCTGTGACCCACTGCTTGGAGCTGAGGTTGTGCTTAGGGGAGGAAACGCGAGCTATTGGCAGAGACCCGGGCTCCGCCGTTGCTCTTTGTGGAGATGCAGGATGTTTATCGTGCTGGGGGGCTCCTGTGGCACTGCAGCCCAGAGGCCCCAGAAGCTGGTGTAGTGACTGGGAGGAAGGAGCCAGCAGGCAGGCAGTGCCTCTTGTCTTCCCGGAAGGAGGATGCCGGGAGGAGGGAAATGCACCTTGTGCTGAGAAGCGTGTGTGCAAAACAGCTTTTGGAACAGAGGGGAGCAGTTTGTCTCCTGTCTGGGGGAGTTTTCGTCTCTGAGCCACGCTGGTTCTTGGATTTGAACTACTTGTTTGTTGAGTGGTTGAAATGTATGAAAAAAAAATCAGATGGGGGTGTGTGATTTTATTCCCTTCTATTATATTATGAAGGATGCTTTCTGTATGAATAGATGGCCACTACTACTCTGTTCTTCAGGAAGGGTGAAGTGGGACCTTGTTGTTTTTTGTCAGCTGCTCGTTCAAGGATATTCTGGTGTTGGTGGGAGTTCTATCCCTAGGGTGGAAGGCATCTGGGGGACCAGAGGGCAAGTGTTGGCCCAGAATTACAAGTATGATAAATTCTACAGGTTCTTAAACAAAGACAACCTGCTCTGCCTGAAAAATAAAGCAAACCAACACCCTCCAAATGAACAATCTCAGGGTGTTAGATTGTGACTGTATCGTCAGATGCTGGCCTTAAATTACCTGCTTTTACAATTTCCACGAGTGAATGTTCAGCAATGGGGAAACTTTCGGGTCAGTGTTGACCGTATGGTCTGCAAGTGTCTGGGAGGGCTGAAGGTCTCCGGGAGGGGGGGAGTTATGTCTTTATATGACTGGTTACCAGCTTTTTGTATTTTAGTCAAGAAGCTTTTGTAATACTAAATCGACTGGAGGATTAGATTTGTGTGTTCATGACATCAGATATTTGTTAGTACTGGAAGATAATTCCAAGGGACTCTGTTCAAGGCAAGGAACAAATTAAATTTCATATTGTATGCATATTATTGCTTTTAAGATAGCATATCTATGGATGAATTTGAATGAGCCTTATGACCTTGTCTAAATGCAGATGAGAAAACCAGATTGCTGTGTAATTCATGTGTATATGTTTGCACTTTGATTTATGAAAATCGCTGTTCACGGCAGAAAGGTGTCCAAAAATCTCATGGTCTCTTTATTAACTTAGTACAGTAGGCATTTACTTCTGTTGCCAGTAGTCTTCAAATTGCAGTTCTCTAATCTGTTTTAACTATCTAGATAAATTGCCCTAATCCGGTCTTCACAATGGCTGTGGTTAAAGAGTCAGAGCCATTTGATTGGATTCAGTGGCTGCCTGGAATGTGGGAGGTACTGCCCTTTTGCAACCCCCTTAGCCTTTTAATCTCTCAGCCAAATGTTCACATTCAACAATTTTGTTTAGCTGGCAATCTGAACATTTCAGTATCTCAAAGGCTGCTGCCATGGCAACAGAGATTAGAGGGTGGTGTGGTTTCTCCCGTTTTTGTGTTCTTTCAACTCTCTAGTCACACAGGAAATTGTATGAAGAATCCATATACGTACGAGTAATCTTATGTGCAATGTAAATGGCATGGCATGCAAATTCAGAGCAAACGTGCATGGAGGAGTTCAGCGTCAGTGGCACACTCTGTGTGTTGTAGATGTCTCTCCAGGAGGAGGTCTGGAGCTTGCATTTCCAGCAACAGCCGCTGCTGTTGGCACACACCGACTTTAATACAGGCTTTGCACATCAGAGCCGTACAGCCTTGGCCATTGTCTGGCACAATGGTGTGCTTGCTTGCTGTCTTAAGTAACGTCCCTTAGCGTTTTTCTTAGCCAAGAATGTTCCCTTTTAGACGAATAATAATAATGTAGCTTGTTGCTGATAATGGGTGATACTTTAAGTCCAGCCAATGGCAATGTTAGAACACTCGAGTGTTTAATGTTTGTTGTTCTGGCTTTTTTTTTTTTTTCCCAAATGATTAACAGCCATTGGAAAGAATTCTTTAAAGGTTTTAGATTCCTGACGTGTTGTTGCTTTGACTGTTTGTACACTAGAACATACATGCCATACTTACACAAAGCACCTTGTATCTATAGGTAAACACATAATTTTTAGCCTGCATGTTGAAATCAATGTTCAGTTATCTTACTGTTGTGCAAGACATGCCTCATGAATTTGGAAGTTTCCTCTTAGAATCAAAGAGTTCATGACTGCTGATTCAAAATCTACATGTTTTTATGTGTGCTGTGGAATATAATACTGCATTTGTTTACTATTTGTGAAAAGCTTGGATCAGATTCCCAGGAGTTGTAGTCACTGTTTAGCTTTCACAGCATGCTTCAATTCTATTTTTAGTCTATTTATTATGTTTCCTTGCTGCAGAAAGTCATGTAAAACATGATAAATTGGATCTTATGAAGCCTAATTAAATCAATGACTGTGTTCTGCTGGCTCTTTTATGCAGAAACCGCAAGTATGTTGTAAAAGTCGCCACTCCCCTAGTATGTGGATAAAGTCAAAGTATGCTGTAATTCTAAGATGTTTGAGCTATATTCGTGCAGTCCATTTTGTGGCTAAGCCACCAGTGACATGTCTGAATAAGTAGCTTTGACAGGTAGGCTAACCACTCCTAAGATTTTTGGTGTTAAAACCTGTCTCCATTTTCCATTTCTCATCCATACTGTTTTTAGCACAGTTACTGACTGTTTGTCAGCATGAACTCTTCATCTGTTTCAGCTAAGGTTTTTTTTGTATTTTTAACAGCTGTTACATTGAAAAGTGTTCAGAATTGCTACAAAATTTGCTTTGTGTGCATTGTGAGGAGATTTTGGATTTCAGTCAGTCATTATTTACTCTGAGATATGGGAAAACTGTATTTGGTATGTGAAAATCAGTATGTTTACATGAAATTAATGCAGAAGATACAAAGCTGTAATCAGAAGGGTTTAGTTACAGTTCTAAATGTATCAGTCTAATGATACTCCAGGACTGAATTTTTCTCTTTTTTTAGCTTAGTGCTTCTCATTAAGACTGCATTTCACATTTGAAAGTTGTCTTCAGCAAATTAACATGTTGGCTGGTATTATTTATTTTATCTTCTGTTTTTTGTGTGTGTGTTTTAATGTTAGGATTTGAGAGTGTTTTGTATGCCATCAGGAATCTCTGGGTGAATTTTACCTATTGATGTAAATCATTTAAGTACATGCTTTGATTAATGATGTTATGGAGATATGCTCTTCATGTACTTTTCTTGCCAGCCTTGTGTGTAGTTTATTCACTGTGAAATAAAAGGGCAGGGAGGTCACTTGCTGTAATTAAAGAACAAAGTCTATTGTTGTTTGACAGCAAACTGTTTTGAAAGCTACATAAGGGATTTAGCTGTTAAAAACATTGATAAGTATGGGTGTCTAACAATAAGCACAGCTCAAGGTTCTTAAAGTTCTGTAGTGCTGTCTAGTAGTGTGACGGTGCTTTTTGAGCTGGGTGAAGAGGTGTTGCCCTTTGGCCGAGGAAGGCTTTCCGTGTGAACCTGCTGACCTCTGCCAATATGTATGACCAGATCTGCTATTGAATTCCTGTGCAAAGCAAGAGTGAGTGTAGCACAATGGAGGCTGGTCTAGAACATCTATCAAATAAAGTAGGGAAGCTGATAACCATACTCGGAACTACTGCAAAAATATTTCACTTTGAGCATTGGTAATTTTACAATTTTAATAACTTCATAAATACCCAGTAAAAAGGAAAGGATTGATTGTCCAGATGTCATGAGGTTAACCATGTTCTCCATGTTAAGGGGCTTTCCTGCAAGACTGTTTTAATTATAGCTATATAAAGACTTGTTTTTCCAAAGTAGCATTTTATAGTCCAATAAATGAAATGTATGTTAAAAGTGCTAAGCAAAATCTCCCGTAACCATAGAGGTGTTCAATAACCAGATTCAAGTAACATGGAAAGTACCATCTGTTTCTAGTTTTCAGCATAAGCCCAGGAATTGAATAGCTGAGATTTGCTCGTATTTTTCCGACTCTCTTTCTTTTTTTAATTATTATTATCATTATTTTAAAAAGTTCACCTGGCAGTTTATAGAAGCTTTCTGAAATGCAATAATACAGGAGAGACTGTGAAAACACATGTTCGTACATACAGTTAACCAGTTCCACTTTCATTTAAAGAGATTTCCAGAAGCTCAGTCATTGAAGAATTTATAATAGTGAATCACCTCCTGCAGGCAAACACAATAAGGGTCAGTTCTTCAAAGGTCTTGCTATTGAGGTAGAACCTGATTTACTCTGTCTTTCCTTACGAAGTAAAAGGAGGGGGAAAAAAACCCCACCNGATAACTTTAGCAAGCTCTTATCAGGCACCTAATTGCGTATGATAAAACCACTGACTAAAATTTTCCATGCGGACTTTACTGCTGTTCAGGGAAGTGTTCTAGAATTGTTGATAGGGAGAAAATCACTCTTTTAAAGATAGCTTGTTCTAAACTGTTAGGCAATGAGAATCTTGGCTGCAGCCTATGAGCCCTGGATAAAACACCATCCGGCCTTTGTTTGAGGTCTTTTACTGAAGCTAATGACTGGTCTTGTGCCGCCCTGAGATAAATGACATTATCTCTGAGTGGTCTGACAGGAAACAGACATGTTAATGGTGAAGCTGCGGGGAGGATCTGCTGTAGTTCTGACAAAAGAGTAAAGCTTGGACCCCTGGTTGTGATCATTAACACAGAATGCATTCCTTCATAATTGGAAAGCTATTTTATGGGCAACAACGTAAATCATAAATCTGAAATGTGCAGGGCTTTTGCGTGCTAAAACTGGTGCCTTTTTTCCCCACCCCGTACAAGAAATGGGCTATCTCCATAGTACTGACATTAGTGGGAGAGCCTGGGGTCTGCTTTCTATTAACTGGACACATCCTCTGCACGTTGAATGCAGGTTCCCCTTCATGTGCCCTGTGTTATCTATGCGATTTGCATTTCTAAAAGAATAAAAAAACCCCTGTGTTTCTTCACATCTTATACTGTTATTTATACACGTGCTACTGAGCACGTTTTACAAGCATCATCAGGAGTATCGTTGCAGAAGTACTAACATTTCAGCTATCCTTCACCTTTACTCTCATTTTGGATAAGGACGTATATATATTTCAGATTTCTGTCACCTACCTTTGAAAAAGGTTAGATTGCTTCTACAGCAGTTTGAGTAGCCTTGTGTTATTGCCACATGGTCTGTATTTCTCAAACGTAGAATTCACTTTTTGAGTTGCGTGTTCCAGATTTGTTCCAGGACAGACAGTTGAAATCGCTGAATGTAACCAGGTTTAGAGTCTTCTGTGGTCTGAGCTAAGATACTTTGTACAAATGATCCAGCAACCAGGTTACTATTTTTATCATATGATTAACGTTGTACCAGCTTTATATTGTACCTATATGATGTTCTAATGCTCATGGTGATGTATTGCTGTGTTCCCTGAATGGCTGGAGAGATTGTCTGACTGCTTAACTGTGCTTCATTTTTTACAAAAGAAATACATCTTTCCCTGAGTCCTCAGATAGACTCACACCTGTGGATCTGTGGATGCAATGGCTTCAACTGAAGGGCTGGCCATATTTTTTGCTAAAATCTCGAGTTTGTTTTAATGTGTTTACATATCAAGGAGTTATTTTTATTTCTTAATGATCACAGAATATATATGAATATTTAAAAAAAAAAAAGTGATCTGTACGTAACATTTCCTGTTGGGTGAAAGACAGCAAAACAGTCTTCCATGAAAATTTCTGATGATTGCAAAAAGTAAATATCTTTCTAAAAATCAGAAAAGTTAATTTTATGTATCTATTTTTTTTCTATTTCATATACCTTTTTCTTTTTCTCTTTTTGTACCAGTGTTTCTGCCCAGTGCAGCCCTTTTTCAGTGCAGCTTTTCACCAAAGTGAACAATAACACAATCTATTGTTTTTTAATTTGCTTAAAAATATGTTTGAAATGTGATAATTTTAATAAAGATAATTACCAGTTGTTATAGGAGGACTTGAGGGCTTTTCTTAAATGAGATTTTAAATCACGATTTTTTAAAATTATTATTACATTCCTGATTTAATACCACAATTTACTGAAGGCAGTGAGTAGCCATTTGGGCAGAGAGGAAGGTCAGACAATGACTTTTGGTTGTGCTGTAGGATTTTAGTAAGCATTCTCTGTTGCACTTTCTCTTTTGACTCTTACAAAATGGTCCTGGCAATTGGAACAAAGCCTTTACATTTGAATGAAAGGTTGTAAACTATTCAGAGCGACTTGACTGACAAGCAAGTTCTTTGTAATTTTTTTTTCTTTTTTGAAAAAGCTGAGAGAAAT
Source organism: Rhagologus leucostigma (assembly GCA_013397725.1). Taxonomy (NCBI): domain Eukaryota; kingdom Metazoa; phylum Chordata; class Aves; order Passeriformes; genus Rhagologus; species Rhagologus leucostigma. The sequence goes on from VZTD01002932.1 coordinate 508,307, forward strand.
ATCAAGGAGTGGGAATAGGTAGTTTGCTCTGACATCTCATGTGCATGTACTTTCATAATATATATGCTTATATATATAAGACTACTTGATTAAACAATTCAAGTGAGCATGTAGGGCAAGTTGCATGCAATGAAGTAGGATTCATGTCTGTATATATAGGTTTTCCAGCCCTAGGATCACTATGGTGTTGATTAAATCTTCTGAAATCTTAAGCCAACTCTGCAAGTAAGAAAGGTGCATTTAGTGACAGAGATTTATAATCTTACTTTTACGGTAAGTTGACAAATACTGCTAAATCTCAAGGTGAAGGGATCAGCTTCTCTAGCCTGTAATATCTATTGGGAATTAAATGTGAAGCTCTTTGTTTCACTAATTTTGAAATGCAGTTGTGCTATGTTCAACTGTATGTCCTTTATGATAAATCTTCATCAACCAATCTTCAGGAAAAAATAGCAAACATTTGGTTCCCTTATCTTCTCACAGTTTCTGAGTCTTCCTAGCCTAAATCTCACTCTTGTGCACAAACCCAGCTTGGCTGAGGTGTTTGTCTCCAGAGAAACCCACCAAATAATAATGGAAGGAAAATGACCTCACGAGGATGTTTGAAGCATATGCCAATAGTGGCATGTGAATACAGTTTTTGCAGTCAAAAGAGCAAACTAAAATCTATTGATTGTGGTTACTCGGTTTTTTCAAAACACTAGCATTGGAGTCGTTGAATTGTCTTGTCATGTTAACCAAGAAGCAGATGGCATAACACCACAGAAGTGTATTTTTACTTAAAGAAACTTTAGAGGTTTTGATGTGTTTTCTTTTCCTCTTATTTCCCCGATGGCTTCTTTTTATTGGAGAGTAACATGAGGAGACCTGGTAGCAATTTTATTGCTTTCCCATAACAGTTTGAAATAATAGGTTGGTCTTTGGTTGCCAGTCAAATTTTTACCAGTCAGCTTGATTCTGTTTTTTATCATGTGGCAGTGGAATATAAAAAGTATATGTTTGTAGTTTGCCCTCAGAAACTGGCTTTTTTTTCCATGCTTCAATTAGCAACAGAAGACTAAGCTCCAATTGGTCACACTTTTGTAAACTCTGAGAGCTTGCTTTCTTCATTCTGATAAAAGAAAGCGCCAAGTTTAGGCTCTGTTTCCCAGGAAATTTTGAGGCACATCTGGCCTCTTTAACTGTGTTCACTAGACAGTTTGATTTTGCACACATTTAGTCATTTGCATTATCCATTGAATTAATTCAGGGGTTTTGTTAAGCCCTTCCCCCCTGCAACACAAGTTCATGCTATTCAAATGCCACCTTTATTGATGAATTTCAGTGATGCTGTGCTGAACTGTGGTAGAAATAGGTCTGTGGGTACCATAGTTGCTTGTTACGTAAGCATAGCTTTCATAGTTTCCACCTCTTCTCTCACCCAGTAAGAAGAGTAAAAAGCAAACTGTAGTCTCTTTTCTCATTGTGCGCAGGGCCAGACCAAATTATTTTTGGATTTCCTGTCACCTCCTTGGCTGATTTGTGTGGATGGCTTATATTAAAAGCAACAATAATGTTTGAATTGGAAGGGTTTGGTCTTTGGGTTTTCATTCTTCATGGAGAACTGTTTATTTGAGTGTGGTTCGCCACACTACATGGAGAGTACTATCAAATCTGTGCTTTATTATAGGCTTGTAGCATGAAGTAATGGCAGCATTTGCATGTTTCAGGGTTTCATGTTCTTGCCAATTCTTCCCTTTTGAAGGAGGGAAATGAAACTAGATCTGTATCTCTTCAACAAAAGGTAATAGTTAGAAGCAAATACAATTAGAAATGGACCACATTACTTCATTGAACTTTGTTTTGCTGGTAGGAGTTATAAATCCGGTTTAGTAAATATTGAGGGATTTATTTATTTAGCTTGCATTGACTACAAGGATCTAATATTCCAGGAGTATTTATGGATATAATGAACATATTTGACGTTAAGTTTTGAAGGTTAATTTTTGCCCTGTGTTTAATGTTAGGCACCATATGTTGTATTGCACTGGAGTTCTGGAATTTGAAGGAAAAATACTGCTGCATTTTGAGAACAGTGAAGGTTGTTGTTCCACGCTCAGTTTTACTGAAAATGTAAACTGATGTTCTTGCCCGCTTCAGCCAATAGTAAGGTGCAATATTATGTAATAGTGTTACTAGTTGCTGTTTAAGGAGAGGGTTGTGTACACATATGTGTGTGTTATGTATATCATATACATACATATGAATATAGATATTCACATATAGGCTGGAGGTGTGTGTATATATTTATACACACATACAGGTACATATATACACAAGAAAAAAGAGCTGCTACTGTTTTATAAATACAGCAACTGAGTTTTGGCTAATAGTTTTATTTACATTTCGTGTCCAGATCTTTTAACAGTTTTTCCTGTGACTCTGCAATGGATGCCAGGCACTGAAGGAGAAAGCTAGCAGCTGTTTCCATTACAGCACTGGTACATTAGCCTCTGCACTTTATTTTCATTTTATGATCTCCTCCAACCTTTCCTAATCACCCCCTAAAAAGGCTTTTCCCCTTCTGCCTCTGATTTATCTGCCTGCAGGGTTCTATGTTTTTCTTAGCTTTAAAAATGTAAAAATTGTAGGTTTTCTTTCTTTTCCTAAGAGCTTAATGCTTTGACTCTTACTCACGTTGAGCAAGGGCTTACCGTCCTTTCTCAACTCGAGTAAGTAGTTCCTTGTGTTATGTCTCTGTAAGCCCTTACTTGAGATGAGTCCAGGTTGCAAAACAGGACCCACTACGACCAATTTGATTATTCTTGTAACAACTTGAGCCACTGTATGATTTACAGGTTTTTTTGCACGCCACCTGAATAGTGTTTTGTTCATTCTTGCTCTTTCCTTCACCATCTCTCTGAAAATAATTGTTTCATGGCTGTATGCTCTTATTGCTGAGATATGACTGAAAACTGCATGCAGTACAGTGAAGCACATTCATTTTCATCTAGTACCCGTTTATTGCCTTGAGCACTGTAAATCTGTCAGCTCTTCACGATGCTTTCACCTCTTTCTTCATTTGCTCCAGCTTCTAGTTTGACAATGTTCCCTTGAGGCAGAATTCTAATCTGCTTCCAATTAGTTGCAAAATGTGACTCAAATTTCCACATTATGGCTGCTGTTTTACTTGCACGCACACATCTAGAAACAAATTAATGCTCTTGAATATTTATTTTTGAGCCTTCAGATTTACTCTAGGTGGAAAAGTTGCCAACTACATTCAAACTACGTCCAAGATTTATATTTTTTTCTCAAACTGAAATATTCCTTAAAGGCTTAAAATGCCTCTTACTGCTTAATTTTCACAAACCTCTTTCAACTGGTTGGTAATTTTGAGGGTACATTGTATTGCGATAAATTAAACAAGTTTACAGTACACATAATTAACGTTTAAATATAGATGGGATTGCTGTGTCAGTTCAGGATAAGAGGCATTTCTTTTCTGCAGGGTTAGCACAATTTTTTTTTAGAACCTTTAAGTAGTTTTTCAGGACGAACGTACATACCTGACACCTGTCTGACTGCCACCTATTATCTGCAACTTCAGAAGTTGTCGTTTGGCTGGGGGGAGGGAAAGCGACTCATTTGATCTCTGGTAAGTCTTAATAGGTACAGCTAATTAAAATCTTTTTTTGTGTGTGTGTCCTTTTGTATGGATCTGTGCTTGTGTATGCATCCATACAGATGAGTGCATGGGTGTATTAAAATATGATATCTAAATTAAGTTTCCAGGGTTTTCCTGTAAGCGTTTGTTCTCCCATGAGTAGCTGCAGTAGGAATATGTTTTATTCAGTGGGGAAGAAGTCAGATTTTGTGTGGAGAGTGTGGAAATCAGGACTAAAACACTGAGGGGAGGACTGGAATCTAATGGGAGTCTGAACCTCATTCCTTGTTCAGCAAAACTAGCATGAGAGGCTCCATGACAATTCTGCTCTGTTGCCCATCCACCTCTAATGCCTTATGTCTGTAGTTGCCTATATAGAGAAACACTGAGTATTTAATTCAAATATACCAGTAGCTAAACTTGTACGTGATAATCTTTAGTGGAGATTAGCACTCTAAAGCCTGGCAGATTGATGTCAGCAGCCGTAATAGACTTTAAATAGGCTTGCAGAATTTCATTGGAAGTATATTGCTGAAATTGAAATGGCTAAGTACCTGTCATTTCTAAATGAGATTTACACCTGTAAATTTATCTTCCCATTTACAATACTTTACTTATTTAAAGTATTCAGTATTAAAAACATACAGACATGTTTTTAAAAAAAAAATATTTGTCTTTACTGTCCCGCATTGAGGTGGTAGCCTGCTGATTACCATGTTGTATCTATAAACATGTCCATGAAGGCAAATATACACGTGCTGTGTTCTGTTTTTAATCCCTGAGAACTTATTTTCCAGAAAGAACAAAAACTTAAAAATAGAGATAAAGCAAAATTATCTCAATGTTATTTTATTTTCTCTTGAGTCATGAGTGACTTTTAACTGCAGAGATGAAAAAGCTAATATGTTATTTATTTCTCTGAAGGTTTCACTTACTCTAATAGACTCCTGTGATTCACAACATCATTCTATAAAGAAACAGTATTTGCAAACATTGTGAAATGCTGCAGTAGCATGGCATTTTTTTCTCATACAACATCAAAGTATTTGAGGTTCAGCTTTGTAGCCATGGTGAATCACAGTTCCTGTGATTGTCAGTTGTTGATAAAAAAGTACACAGACAATTAAAATTTGAGTGAAATGCATGTATTTGTAGCTTACAATAACTGACTTAAAGACATGTAGAGTGAATAACGAGGCCAGTACATAAAAAACCACCCTCACAGATCTACATATGTGTACACATATATAAACATGCAACCACACATTATTAATTTTTCAGGCAAAAAACACAGTGCTTCAGAGAAGCATTAAATGCTTTTGTTGATAGCTTATTGTTTTATAAACTCTAAATGAGCTTATTGCCTTTTAACCAGCACTAAATAATAGAAGAACCTGTGAGCCTCCACATTGGACAGCAGCCAAGCAGCCAAAGAAAGAGAGGGAAAAAAAAATAAGTGAATGGCTTAATTGTAGAGCAAATCATTTGTTTACAGATTAAGACCTATTTGGTAGCTAAATCCTATGGACAAGGAGGTGAAAGAATGAGCCACTAAGGTACAGGAAATGAGCTTTATATTTTGTGCCTAAGTCCTGCTATTTTTGCCTCCTCCTAAAGCAGAGGAGGCAAGGAAAAAATGAATTGTTTAACAGCAAAGACTGCTGAACATACTGCACATATTAAGTAGGAACAAAAGGGTGGGAGAAGGGAAGTGTTGGTGCACTTACTTGCTGACAGGAACCTGACAACTGGAGCTACTTCCAGCTAAGGGGCACCAGTCTGTGGCAGGATGAGCTGCCCTATTTTGTTTTTCTTCTGAATGGAGTGGGGGAGAAATGCTTCTGTTAATCTGAGCAAACATAATGCATTTTCTTGAACCTCTCTCCCCAGTATGCCATTTGGCTTGCTCACTAGAATGGCCTACCTCCCCTTTTTTTCCCTTCTCACTTTTTCTCCTCTCTCCTTTTTAAGAGCAAGTTTTTTTTAATACTCCTTTGTTTCAGTATCATAATTAATTAGTTGACAGTTCAAATGGTTAAGAATTGCTTGTGGTTCCTGCTTTATTGTTGTACAACATTTTTTTAAAGACCCACTTACTGGTGGCCCGTAAATTTGAAGATATCATTTTCATGAGTCATTGGTTTAAAGATCAAAACCAAGAAAGCATTATAGCAGGAGTGGAGTAACCTCTGCAGTAAATGCTGTTTAAGCTTCCTCAGTTAAAACTCACTTTTTCAGCAATTTATAGTATTTCAAAATTCTTACCTTCTGAGTTGAATTTTCTGTGACTTCTCTTCATCACTGCTGTGAAAATGAATTTACGAAGTCTGAATAAGGAAATAGGTTCATAGGTCATGGAAAATAAAACATTTTATTTTACAGAACATCCCTGCTGTCAGTATCTTGGTAGGCAAAGCCTTCCGAGAAAACACGCCATGATCATTTGTGTGGAAATTGGCTTTGATTTGATCAGATTATAAACCATCTGAAGAATATATTTGGCCTATGTAAAACAACTGTTCCATTTTCCGTCTTCAGTGATTGTAGTAATTTATATAGGAAAAAGAGTAGACAGCTGAGTTTGGTAAGTTGTGTCTGGTCATCTGTACTAGTAAAATACATTTCTAGTTTGATCCCCTTAACTTATAATAAAGTGGACATTTTTATCCCTTTGGCTAGTGGCAAGTTTGTGTAAAGAAAAATCAAAAAATGCATGAAAAAAAGAACTTGTCAGTTGTTCTTATTTGAAATCCAGTATAGGAAAGTTTTTAGTGTACATTATACTGTGTAATTTTCGTAAGGGGACAAGGAAAAAGTTTATGAGCTTCAGGTGTGACCTTTTAAGTGCTTGGCACTGCTGTGCCTTGTTTCTTTACATACTGCTTGATTGAAGTTCACTGATGTGATATAAAATGTTACACTCTTATTATGTATAAACAAATGTAGAGTGTATTGCCAATAGGTTGTGCTATTAAGAATATATCTCCCTCAAACTAGAGTCTACTAAGTAGTGACCTCAAGAAAACTATTCTTCATAGCGCTTCTTTCTTCAGATGTAGTTTCTGCTGCATTTCCTGATCACAAGAATGAGAGATAGTGCATGGAAAAGTGCTCCTAGCTGCACTGACTAGTAACAAGCCACTTCACCCATCGCATTTAGCCACAGCAGCTGATTGCTTCAAAATGAGCAGCAGCATGAGCACTGACATCTCTGCAAGAAGAATGCTGCTGTGGAAGTTATGTAAGAATTGTGTCTTTTATATGCAGTCTAATTATAAACATATTTGTATATGTTTATGCCCCTTTGTATTCTCTCTAGGCTGTGAAATGACTGTGTCTGTTGGACCATTAAAACAGGCTGTTATCTGATATCTGTTTGGTAAAATGAGCATTGACGTATTTGAAGTGATTGAAAGCAGTGTTCTTAGTGACGATTAAAGAACTTTACATTACGTGCATGGCATTGTTATTTTGTTCACACTGTACTTTAAAATGTGTATAATATGACTGGCAGAACTATAAAACCAGTTTGTAATAAGAAATTAGCAGTAGGAGATTTTAAGGCAAAATGGTAGTAATTTTTGCATCTACTTACACATATATAATTTCATTATTATTTCTTCTAATAGATACACAGTTGGTCTTCAGACTGCAAGTAAAAAATTATAACACTGAAATAACAAGTGAAGTTTCATAAATTTTCAAAACAAAATTACTCTTTTTTTGTGGATATGTACGCGAGGCTTAACTACCAATACACAAATTCACTCCCGAAATAAGTCTTTCATTTTTGATCAATGTAGTGAAATAGGACCATATTTTTCTTTATTAGTAGTACCTTACCAAATGCTTGATGGGCTTAATAAACTTGTTTGTATCCTTGGCAAAGTAAAAACCAATGATTAAGCAATGTTGCCCTGAATGTGGGTCTCTGTAAATTCAAAAGGAAATTTGCATTCTAAATCAGCAATTAGAAGACAAAGAAATCTTTTAATCTCAGGATTTGGGGAAATTTGATTGAAATTTGTTTTATTTTTTGTTACTGTTGTTCTTGGAAGCCAAAGGGCTGGTAAAAGTCTGAGAAAAAGGAAGTTGCTGACACTTCAGCTCATTAGGATAACAATAGCTCTGGATAATATTTATGGTGTCATAAGAGCTCATCTTTCTTATAATTGTGTTTATCAACTTTTAATTCTTTCAGGAAGAGCCATGCTAATACAATATCACTTTCAGAATTGAATGGGGAGTGAGTGGTGTGACTTCCACTAACAAATTTCAGTATTTTGCATGGCACAAGCCTTTGGTAAGTTGAAGTACAGAGGTCAGAGCACAATTTTCTCTGTCCTGTTAGGCTTGCTGTTGTTGCACAATGAGTCACTATCTTTGCTTTTGTGAATAAAAATCAGCTCCACGGATGAGGAATGTGACACTTTCGTGGTTCATTCCTGTACTTTTAGTATTTTCAGTGTTTTGACTTGGAGAAAGTCATTTGATCTGGAAGCCTTGAAGCCGAGAGTCAGTATACCAGGTTTGTCAAGTAATTAGACTAATTTGTTTTAGTCGTTACTGAATTTGTAAAGCATTTGCTAACAGAGCAGGCTATGAGCAGGGAGGAAACATCACTTAGAGATCAAGCAAATCTCCTTTTAAATTGCAGCTTTATTTAAAATTAAACTTGTAGCCCACTTTATAGTTAAAATTACTGCATTTGTTGTTTTGGGGTTTAAGTTAGGCTACACTTAGAGGAACCAGCATCTCCAAGATGGCAAGACTAGCTCCTCTTACAGCACTACAGAAATTCTTCAATCTGGCTTTTCCACTGTGGAAGTGGGCTATGGTAAACCTTGTTTCCTTCAATTCTGGATGCAAAAAGTCATATTTTTGCTCAGTTCTCCCACAAAAGATTTTGCACAGAGCTCATGCAAAAGAGTGTCTGCACAGGTCTTGGCTGTACCCTAGTCTTTGCATCTAGATAAGCAGAGAAGCTGTATCTGTGACATGGGTAGGAATGGAGCAGTGCCAGGCCAAAACTGGAAGCTGATGACCAGAGCATGCCTCAGCCTGCAGGTATCAGTGGAACAGTTTTGTTAGGTTTCTGAAAAAGAAACTTGAGCTGTAATCCCACGTGGCTTCTAACAACATCTACGCAGAACGCTATCAATACATATCACTGAGGAGCCTGCTCCAAAAAGAGGTCCAGGTGGTCCACAACAGTGTGCTTTTTCTAACCTAGTGTCCAAGTTGACTGGGGTGAAAGGGGAGGGTACACAGACGATGTGAAGGGAAAGGCAGTGATCTCCAGAATAGGTGTGTTGGGGCTGGTGATTAGTACCTAGCTTTGATACCCTCATTTCTATTTACCTCAGCTGTAAAAAGGTATGTGACTGCGGCCTAAATCTATTGAGTTTATTTGGCCATTTAAACTGACATTTAGAATTTCCTGGATAAACACAGCAATTTATTTTAAAAAGTAAGCATTACATTTCCTGCTTTCTTCTTGAAACCCATCACTACTTTATGTATCATTCTTTCTCCTTCCCATGAGATGAATAATCATTCAGACTTTTTCTTGAATTTGTCAGATACTAATTCCTTGCACATTGTAGTGCCTTTTAATATTTTTCCCATCTTACTCCATATTCAGTGTTAGTAAAAGAGGTGGAATATAAGAAAAAAGTTTGCTCAAGACCCTCCTGTTCATTTGACAGATTGTATATGAAGTCAAGTCTCTGGTTCCACGGTGTATTATGTCTGTCTCCCCTGTTGTTTCTGTGAACTTACCAGCTGGTTACTGAGGAGAGAAAACTATTTCCAAATTAATAGGAAAATGTGTTGTGAAACCGCAAAAATGTACAGAAGTCTCGAGGGTAAGCTGTATATCTGGAACACTTTGTCAGGAAGCTTTTTTAAAAGCTTCCATTAACCTGAAGGGATAGTGCTTGTAGAAACCTAATTGCTGAAATCCCTGTCTCCGTTTGCTGTCCTGCTTTGGAACTCTCCATCTCTTTAGCAACATTTGAAATTCTTATCTGGCTGTCTGGTGGCTAGGTGCTCAGGATATAACTAGGAAGAATATCACAGATAGCAAGAAGGACAGATTTTTCAGGCATAATGGTCAGAGTTGGAATTGAGTCACTTGATATAAATGAAGCTCACTTATCTAAGATGAAAATTCATACTTAAGTTCTTCAGGGAATCTTTTTATTTTTTGGAGTGAGGTTGGGGCAGGGGTAGAGGTTGAACATCTGTTATCTGGTCATGAGGAGGGTTTTTTTTGGTTTTTGGAGTTTTTTGTTTGGTTTTTGTTGTAGTTGTTTGTTTGGGGGTTTTTTGGGTTTTGGTTTTTTTTGTTGTTGTTGGGTTTTTTTGGGGGACTGGGTTTTTTTCTGGTTTTGTTGGGTTTTTTAGTCTTTTTTTTTGGCCATAGTTTTCACACTTACCACTAAACTCTGGAAAACATTTTCTGTAGCTGACACAAGATAGGCTGGAAAACATTTTCTGTAGCTGACACAAGATAGGAACAGCCTTGTCTTTATGTTTAACAGTCTTTTGCTCCTTCATTGGTCTGTCGATTGTCTTGTGTACCCAGTGAATTAGTTTCTGATAACCTATGGAAATAGGTAAGCATACAATTCCTAGTGTAAGTGATGCAACTTGACAGATTCTATGTTTATGTGTAAATCTCTGCTATTTAGGGAGACAGGTGTGACATTCTTTTCCTCTGCATTTAATACACATTAAGTAGCTTTCGATAAGATATTCAGTGATGAGGAAATTAAAAATCATCTCTTTGTAAAGGAAGAGGAAGCAAGTGAGTGTACACCTTTGGCAAGGGAAAGGCTGTCTCTCCAAAGACTGTGTTGCCAGCTTGAAGTTGTAGCACAAAAGTGACTCTTGGCTTTTTTGTCCCTCTGTGGCCTGAGCCAGATACTATTGATGGTGCTGTGTTTAATGCTGAAATGTAGCTTCTCAGTAACCATTATAAATCAACAAACATTTGTTAAGTTCCTGCCTGTTAGATGTGTTTTCACAGTGCAGAGAAGGCTATGGTACTAATTGCTGAAGAGTTAGCTTTTTCTTCAGTATGCCAGCGTTTCCATATAGATGCTTATGTGTGTAGTTAGTTGGATTTCAAGCTACTTTCATCTCAGCAAGAGAAGCCTAAGAAACTCAAGAGATGTATACTGACTGTGTAAGTACTGAGGGCTGGAATCAAAACACTATCTTTCTTTCCTGGTTACAGTTAACCTCTGGTTGAACTCTTGACGGCTCAAGCTGGCACCAGCCCCATTTCTTCCAGAGCTTCCTCATCCAAATTTGTACATACAGATATGTGGGAGTTACTAGGATGATGACAGATGCCGTTTACAGGGCACTGGAGGGCTAGCTTGACTGACCTGACCTGAGAAATGCGCTTTAAGTAGTTGTAGAGACAAAGGTATTTAATGTGTGAGGCAAACAAGCGTAGTAATGACAGTAGTTTCCAGACTGTTTTCCTTTGTCTAGCCTAATTAAAGATCCAGAGAGTTGTTTTATAAGATATGTATTGTGCAGAGAGCCGTAGTTACGTCCATAAAACTAAGCTTAAAGAAATGTGCATAATTGGAGAAAAGATTGTGGTGTGATGGGTGTGGCTGCAAATCTTGAGCATAGAGACAGGGAAGCTGTCTTTGATTTGCCCAAAAAATCTGTGGTTAATCTAGCGGACAATAACGTAGCCTTTGATTATCAAACAGTTTCAAAGTACGGTGACATAATGTTTGTTCCCAAGCTGTTAACTTTCTGAAAAGTCACTGTATCTCAGTTAATTAATGATGTTTATAGGATCAGCATGTTGTTCAATAAGCAAATTCTTCACATTAATTAAAACCTGAGTGTTATAATCTTAAAATACAGTTATCTGACCTTTTAAAAGAACGGCTTGTGTGCTACTCCGTGCCACTGTTATAATGAATTAGAAATCAAAATCTAATAATGAGTATGTTTTCTCTCTAGTGAAACTAAATCTTTTCCCTGTGTGTCACTGCTGTTACAGTCAAGGATGTTGTCAGCATTAAAATTTAAATACCATCTCCTCTTCTCGGTGTGATGACCTACCCTTAAGGAGAAAGTGGGTCATCACCCTCACTCATTACCGCTGAATAAAGTTGTTTTTGATTGTAACTTTACAGATTAGCAGTTCCTTAGTTCCCATATTGCTCTCCAAAGCACAGGGGTAGCCTAAAATGGCTGCAGATTATGATGTATGGCTGCTCTTGTGAAGCTGCAGCTGTGAATCTCAAAGAGGATGTAACCATGCAGAATCGCTCTTTTAGATGGTCATTAGCGCTGCATAAGTACAAGCCTCTTTTTCGGATAGCATTTATTCTTCACGGTTCTTCTACTAGTATGTGATGGCAATGTCATTTGCCAAGCATTGAATAACAATGAATGTTTTATTGAAGTACAGTATTCTGAACCAGTGCTTTTTTTAAGCTGTTTAAGTGCTTAATTTTCGTTTGACTGCTCCTTTTCATGCAAATGTGAGTGTAGCAGAAAAATCCAATACATCCTCCTCCCTTGTGCTTGTGTGATGTATTGGACTAAGCTGAAGGCTTGTGTGTGGCAGAAGGAAACACAGCATTATTTATCAGTTATCCACTGGCACCCTATCCTATTCCAGTTTTAGTTGTCTTCTCTTCATTTTGTTTAGAACAAACACATGCAAAAAAACAAAGCAAACAAAAAAACCCCGAAATTTTTCTGTGTAATATGAAGGAAAAAAACAAATCAAGAAACAGTCTCTTGCCCCTAAAATTGCCCTCAGAGGAAAATGTAAGAACAATATTCCTTTTTTGTGAATGAAAAGTGGAATTTGGTCTAAATATTTCAATGCATGGTTATTTCTCTCTTCTTCCAAGGACCGAATTGCACTTGGAGGCATTATGACTTCATTTATGAAGGACAGGTTTTTAATGTGGTTAACACCTACAGCTTTGGCAAGATTTTTTTGAACAGGCTAACACCTACTTTTTCCATTATGAGGATCTGAGGGGAAATTCATGCACCCAGTGTGCTTTGCCCTTTTGAGCATCTGGCCCCTTGTTTTGATTTGTGAGCTATCTTGAAAATCTGGCATCAGTTCTGGGGTTTAAGTTCTAATTAAATAAAGTACACAGTCTGGCCAAAAGCTTTGCAATACACTGAGGAAAGGAATAAGTGGGGAAGAAAGCTATCTTCGTTTTATAGTCAGTGAAATTGAGATGGCAAGACCATAGAGTTATTGAAAATGGACAATATATTTCCATGCTGGATATTTCTTTAAAAAGTGGCTTTTAGAGCTTACATACAGACCAAACCAAATGTGTCTGTGATCTCAGAATTCCTAGGTTTTAAGACCACAAAGCAAGTTAGACATTGTGGCATGAAAATTAGCTGTGCCATGCCATAGTCCAATACATGATTGTATCCATTTCTGTATTATCATCAGACTCTTTACCATGATTTGGGAACGCAAAATATTTCTCACTTGTTTGAGGGCAGAACAACAGATACTGTGTTTGTTCTATGGAGCAGTAAACAAGTACTTGTCAGAATTCAAGTGCTGTGATACAAATTTTGATAAAACACATGATCATTCCTTCCCAACTATAAAAAATATCGAAAGCAAGTGGTCAGCCTTCAGGAGATACTCAAATTAATCCATACTCAAAGTACTTGTCATAAAGGTTGCTTAAATATGTATTTCTTTGCTATGTAAGATTGGAGAACTTTCTATATTATGCCTATCGAGATCGAAGAAGCTTGTGTTTATATGATCCTTTTTGCCATTTTTTTGTCTGTATAAAAGCTAGGTTGAAATGTAAGAATTTGTATGAAGTTCTTTGCTTGCATTCAAAGATCCACTAATTCTACCTGTGTATCTTGGGTGTATTTTTCCAGAGTCTGTGTGTGCGTGTGTGTGCGTGCGTGCGTGCGCCTCCTTTCTCTATCCTCAAACAAGCCATGCATCTTCAGGTATCTTTGATCCATTTTCTGGTTGGCCATTAGTCATATTGATTCTCCAGTGATAAAGGAAGCTTTGTTCTCAATGCAATTTTAACAGTTCAGTATCAAGGTCTGTCACATAAACACTGTTGACATCAAAGAGAATTCACAAAAATGTGTAATTTTGCAAAAGAAAAAACTCAGTTATAGTTTCACCCTTTTTATTTGAGATCGGGAAAGGAAAACTGAGCAAGTTGGTTTTAATATCCAAGAGGAGGGAAATTCCAGAAGCAAATAAAAACAAAACAGCTCCCTCAAAATTGAAAAATAAACATGTCCTTAATTTCAGTACCTGAAAGTAGTGATTTGAACTACTTTGTTCACAGGTAGGCTTTGAACTAAAATACTGTTTACATACATATTGAGAACTGTTGTCAACTGGTGCATTGTAGTACAGTGCTTGCTTTAATCCATCCAAGAGTCAGTCCAATGAGAAGGAAGGGAAAGGCAGCAGAGGTGTAATAAACACTGATTTAATTTTTACAGCACAGTACATTATAGAACTGTAAAATTGTGTGATTAGCCAACTCATTAACACTGTCTTAAAGCAAATAAGTGTTTAGAGCTTGACACACTTAGTGCTGAAAACCTTTCTCATAGTAAATTTAAAAAGTAACCAGTGTTGCTTGGAATAAAGATTGTGCTGCTGTGCATGATCAGGAGCTCTGTATTAGGGCTGTCATCCAATTATTCCATTCTAATGCATTCCCTGTTTTACAGCACTCCTGTCTGTACTGTTTTGGCACTTCCTTGAGAGTGGTGCCATGCAGAACCTGCAGCACACTTGTACAGGACTGCCACAAAAATAACTTAATAGATTTAAGTACTGCCCTCCACTTTATAAGAGGATTTCTTTTCACTTGCTCTTTTGTCCTGCATTTTTTGGTCATGACTCGGGAGGCATAGTAACAGCCAATATGAGTCATTGCAGTCACCCGAAGTCTGTACTTTTCTGGTAGAATCCCCTTGCTCTAGATGCTGTGTTAGTTGTTTATGCTCTTAACATTTTCAGTGATGATTTAAGAGAGATCTAATTGCCTGCTATGAGACATCTGAAAATTCCCAGATTTTTGTACATAGACTGCTCATGGAGTGCTTTCTGAAAATGATGTATTTGAGTTGGAAATTTAGAAAGTCTTGACCCCTTTTGGAAGAGTCTAAAAATAGATAAACAGTCTCTTTTTGCTAGATACTGGGAGGCCACTCCTGTCAAACTTAACTCATGTCACTTGGCGCATAAACTCCAGCATTTGGTATTAGTTTGTATTAGTTCTTTCAAATTTGAAAACAGTGTTAGAGAACGCTTGGAAAACAAATTTACTGTCTCAGCCAGCTTAACAAAAACATGGCATCTTATTAAATTTAACTTCTTTTCAATCGGACTTTTTTTTAGTACTTATCAGCTATGCAATTGTTGAATCACTTTCTTGTTTTAGTGCTGTGCTTACAAAGTTACTGCTTTGAAAGAGATCTGCCTGATGAATGTCTCCCCAGGTTAGCTTTTAAGCAATTGAATTGCAAGATCCCTATTTGTCATAGAATGACAGAAAGAGAGAACACACTGAAATTAAAATCTTGAGATGTTTTAGGGTGAGGCTCATAGCACGGTGTTCTGTTTGGGTATATATCAGAGATAATTTTTTAAAACAGATATATTCCAAAAACACGTTTAGGACAAGATAACATCTATTTCTAAGATTGTGTCAGCCATTAAGCCACAGGTGATCTGTCTTTAAGGACCTGTTGTGTTCCAGGCATTGCTTTTGCTATGGGAAAATAAGTATAAACGTGAGCGAGCAAGGGACTCTGACACACAGTATTAAGCTACGTGATTATACTCAGTGATGCTTAATCAAGTGAGTTTAGGATGTTAAATTTCTCTAGCAGCAGTTATCATCTGCATGTGCTGACAGAATGATTGTGGGTGAGAGTTCTGTCCCCTTTGGTGCAAAGCACACATGGAGCCTGTGGTTCCACCTCTGCAGAAGCTGATTTCAGATTGAGCTGTCACTGCTGCACTCTCTCATGGACCCTGTACAATGAACTGACATGTCAAGATGAATACCACCAAAAGTGTGAGACAAGGTGTGGGATTTAGGTCAGATCTGAGCTGTCCACAGGTTTGGATGTTAGAGACACAAGTACTGCTACAAGACTGTACTCTTAGTTAAAATTGTCATTACAGGTCTCCCTGAAGCAGTATAGCTGTGGAAGCTAGCATTGCCATGGCTGCCTGAACAAACAGTCTGGGACTGATACCTCTTTAGTCCAGCTGTTTACTAAGGGAGGAGTTCCACAATATGAATCTGGTGCTTTACATACTTAGTGCCTTTATGTGCTTCCTCGAGTAGTTAAGACCCTCTTAGCTGTGTCAATTTGACTAACAGTATGCCATCCTGAAGTAGGCTATGAGATGCGTGGCACTCCAGGTAAGAAAAGTAAAGTCAGTGATTGTCTGGAAGACCACAGCAAAGTGAGAACTGTTAAAACTGGTTCATGTCAGAACAGAATATGTATTCTGGAGCTGTGCCTAAACCTACTGGCTCTGGGACAGCGAAAGAGTCTAAAAGGTTCTTGCTTCTTGCTTCCCCTTTTCTCAGAGGTTAATTACTGGCAGTAACAGATAGCTTTTATAAAGGTAGCTTTGGAAAATCCCCACAAATAAATTCTCTCTTCCCTTAAATACACAGTATTGGTAGGATTGGATTCCGGTTGTTTGCAGCCACGCTGCGAAACCTCTCTATTTTTAGACCCTTGAGTAGAGTCCAGAGAGAGCGGACAGTGATGGGACTAAACCATCTAGCTGAAAGTGCTGCATTTAAAATGTCAGCAACAAGTTGTTTGAGGTCCATCTTTATAAGCATGTTGTACAGAGGAATGACTGTACCGTTTGGAGTTACATTCTTGGCTTGTTTCCATTCATTTATATGCAAGAAGAGTAAACCTCTAGTCAACCACACTCCATAGAAGTCAATAAGAAAGGCGTAATTGTGGATTATTTTTCCCCCACGTGTTTGAAGACCAAAATGAACCTGAAAATGAGTTGGTAGTATTTCTACTTCGGTTTTTCAAAGTCATTAGCAATACAGAGTAAATGGATGCCTTGAAGTCTGGCTAATTTGTATGTAATGGTAAATAGATCTGGTTTTGAGGATGAGAAAAGTCATCAAACACTTCTGTGTATGGATGTTCATTTCCAAATATCTGAATAATAGTTGCAGGATTGATACATTCAGGAAAGGAACACACAGAGCTTGTTGCCTTTGTCCATCAAATAGAGCTTTTCCAGCCTTTTACAACTTCCCATATGTAAATGAAAAAAATTTTCTGAGAAATTGGCCTCTTCGTGCTTTATAGCTAATGCCAGCTTTTTTCATGGACCAGTTCAAGGCAGAGCAAAGGGAAAAATGCCTTGGTTTAGTGCATGAATTACTCTGACAAGCTTTCACATTGCCCCTCCTCTTATTAATATTCTTTTTGATGTGAGCTTGTAAAACAGAGGATTGGCTGTTAATCTCTGGGATCTCAAGGGCTTTTGGCAGTGGCCCATAATTGATGTGTTCACATGGCTGTTGTCTGACTACTAATGATTAGACAGCAGTGTTATCTCCCAGCTAAATCAGTGTTGCTTATAAATCACACTTGATAAAGTGCAGTTTCATTTCTTCAAAGGGTCTGTCCATGTCTATATAGTTTGATACAACTGCCAGAGCAGTTTCATGATTTTGTGACAGCTTAGATTACATTTATTTTTATGAGCAAGATATTTGAATTTCTACGAAGCATTCAGAAATGTTTACTTTTTTGTCTTTGTTTTAAGCTTATTATGCAGTGGGTAGAATAGAAAGGATATGCACAGTTAGGGCAGATCATCCTAGAAGGTGCAAGTAACTGGCAAATATAACACGTGAAAAATGGAATACTTGGACTGTTGATTTCTTTTGGTTTTTTTGAACAGAATGGAAGCTTCATTTGCAGTAGGTGTTGATCATACACTATAAAAGTAGTCTGTGAGAGTATAAGAAAGGACATATGGAAACACAAGATATTTCAACAATGGTGTCTGGGTTTTTCTGGGTGAAACTTGGTCGTTTTCATGCCTCCCTTCTTTTTCAGCAGGACAGGAATCCTTACTAAAACTCTTCAAATACAAACTTCTGTGTTTGGGTTCCTAGAGAGCATACTAATGGGGATCTTAAGGTACTAAGGCAAAATCAATAGGTAAAAATGTTGTTGAGATAGGGACATGAAAACAGAGATCTCAAGGTGACCTGAATTCTGAGCCACTGAAAGAACAAGATTTGTCTGTCTCTTAGGTAACCTGTAATCAGATAACTTGGTGCTGATAGTATAGATGCTCTCATGGAAAAGAACTAAGAGCACACTAAATCTGGGTTTCTCCTCTCTGCACAAACTGAATGGCCTCAGAGTTGAGGCAAATAGGTAAGCAAATTTTGAAAGGTCTTTCTTGCTGACTCTGGTGCTTGTATTTGCCTTCATACTGTAAGAATAATCCTTCAGTCTCATTGTTAAGGGATATTGGACACTTCGTGTCAGAAACCAGCACCAACCCAGTAATTTGGAGAGAACAGCTATTAGTGGTTTCCTCTTCTCAAGGACTGTTTTCCTTTAGAAAATCTTTACTGTACATGTATTATTTTTAGAATTTTTTTAGAGCTCTTATTTGAAATGCTATCTACTTTTCTCCCTTGTAAAACAACCACTACAGTCCAAGTGCTGCCCACAGTTATGCTTCAGTGGACCTACTCTGTCTTTATACCAGTGAAGGTGTACATCAGTTGGAAAAAAAAAGTACTTGTCATAAATTGTCTTTCCTGAAGGCAGTGTAAATAGATCAAACTGCATTTGAGAATAAAGATTTTAACTAGATATCCAACAGTGGGTAATTTCAAGGAGAGCTAAACAATAACGCTTCAGCTCCTTTTTCAGTTGAACTGTCACAGTGAAAAGGAAAGCTGAAAGGTCATTTTAGAAGTTTCCTTTAGTGACTTGCTAAATAATCGTAAATGTGTATGTCCCATTCTTGAAAGTAATAATACTGTCTTGTTCTTTAAATAAAATTAGGACACAATATCCTACACTTGGTAGTGTTTGTAGCTAATAGTGTGAAGCTGGTCTAAAGAATATAGAAAAAACCCTAACTGATATCGATCCTATGCCCTATCAAAAAGCACAAGGAGACCTCTAGAGCAATAATACAGGAATATATTACTCAAAGACTCACATGTCTTGCCTAAAAAGCCTAAGGGCTTTTTAAATTAAAAATTTTAGGGTCTGTAGACACCGATAAATATGGGACCATTAAGTCAAATGCTCAATTTTCAGAACATGCTGAAAATGCCATCCATAAGAATGTAGTCAAGCACATTAAAGCTTTTGGTATGCATAGGCCATCAACAAAGTTCAGTTCTTTTCCTGAGGATTATAGAAGGTCTTTGACAACCTTTTGGAAAAGAAATTATTAGTTTAGACAATTTTTGTTAACAAAAATATATTGAATTCAGGGAGCAACAACCTGAGTCATAATGCGTGCAACTTTGCTCTTGCAAAGTGAGTGGTCAGCAAATGGGTAAAAGGCAGCAGCGCGCCATTGCATGTAGAAAGTCAAAAAAGGATAGTGAAGCCATTTCTCTTCTGAGTTTTGTTTGCGACTTTATTATACATTGTCCTGGAGTCCTGGAAAAACTCACAAAGTTTTATTGAATGTCTTGTGTCCGTGTACTCCAGAATGGCTGAAATGGCAGCTCTTCCACCAGACTGCGGTCGCGTCATCAAGTAACTGAAACCATCTTTTGGTAGTGGAGAACTTCTGCTGTGGAGTCACTGGGTCATGATTTGCTTGGACATTAAGAATGAAAATTTGCAGAGGAGCAGTTAAATGATGATGCAATCAAATTAAACATTATCTTCCTATATACAATTAAGAATGAGAAAATTTTCCTTAGTCTGTTGGAGTCTTATCTTTCATAGAGCAACCATGCCTTCTTTCTCAGGTTGAAGTCTGATGTGTTAGAAATAAACACTGAAAAACTGAGGGTAATATTTATCTATAATGCTATGAGATTTATGTAAGCAAATACCATATCCTTTTTCAGGCTCAGAACCCTGACAGGTTGACTGTAGCAGAAGCTTTGGAATAAAAAGAAGTGATTGCCATTGTTAAAATGAAAATTTTTTTTCTCTAAAATAAAAAGCTTCTAAAGAGTCATATAACTTCATAACCTTCATAACCTTCATAACCCTAGGCACGTAACCCTCACCAGTAAGTGGACATGCCTTGGTTTTTACCATATTCAGTTGCATGTCACAGATAGATACTGGATATCACTATGCAGTTTCTATCTAGCCCCAGACAATCCAGGGAAATTTCTTTCTTGACTATTCAGAATAATTCCTTTCTTGATTGTAGACTACAGTGTACCTCTCCACACAGGAATCTTGAGTGAATTTTAGTACTTGTTCATTTTGTATTAAAGCTTAGCAAAGCATAGTGGCTGACTGAAGAAAAGTTTGGAAGTGCAGATTGAAGAGCTGACCAGGAGAAATCAAGAATCAATGCAGAAAGATGTTCTAGAAACAATTATCTCAATGAATGTGATTTATGTAGGCTGAATGAGGAGAAATGTCTCTACAAGAAATTTGCAGGTGGTGATCTGGGCATCCTCCCAGGACTCTGCCAAGCATTAGAGTTGACATACAATTTTTCACAGACAGAGCCTTGGCAAAAGGATATCACTAGCAGCTGTCAAATGCTAGTCTTTCTCACACTGAAATGGGTGAATGGCTTGGGAAATCCCAATCATTTGAGCTAGAATTGGAGATCCAAGAGAGGACAAGGAAGTTTCCTTGCCTTCTGTTCAGCACTGTTGTGCTGCGTTAGACCCTGCTCAGAACTTTGGCTTTTCATCATAGTCTTCATTAATGCTGTTTTAAAAATAAAATACTAGCATTATCATGTCTTTGGAGGTGCTGCAGGTGCATAATGTCACGTAGTCACATAAGGTCTGAGGAGGTCTTGAGGTCACCAGGTAAAAAGAACACGCAAGTGTCAAAAGATGAGTTTGCAGAACTCTGTGTGCTGGTCAACATGGCTGACGTGAGTGGCAAAGAGTATCTTGGGTACAAGGGGGACTTTTTTCCTTGTTCCCTGTATTGAAAGTTTAGTAGCAGAGTAAGAGTTCTAAGTGGATTTTTTTTTTTGCTCAGTAGCAACTCTTCAGAATATTGAAATCATTCCAGATGTGAGTGATTTGCTGCTTTACTAGGAAAAATGTGTCAGTTCTGTTAATGTCTTTTTGCTCTCTCTAGCTACTCAGTTGATTGAAGTGGTGAAGTTAATTTTAAGAGTAGGAAATACTTGGAAACTGCAAGTAGATGCTACTTGTGTTGCTCGGTTCAACACAATAACGCATCGCGTTTCTTGTTCATAGTACAATATTTATAAAGCATAAGCATTTAAAAAATATTATTCTCAAACAAAGGTTTCAAAGTGTGACATTTGGATGAAATTTATCAGTTTGAATCATCTTTGTTGTTCTTTTATATTTAAGCTGTTGTGATTCTAAACTAGGTTGACCAAAATAAGTAATTTTCTTAATACCTCTGACCTTCCTGAGTTTTGAAGGTAAAGCTTGTAATAGATATGTCTGTTCTATGGCAGAAATTCCCTCCTACATCCATGTCTTACAGTATTTCTTTTTTTCTATGCTGTTGTTTATGGCACTGGCCTTTTTTCTCCCCAACAATTTGATGTAGAACATTTGAAGAAAACAAAATATCGTTTCTGTTAAGCATGATGTCACAATGCTTCTGAGTTGGCCTCTGATACGAATTACAGGCAAGAAATACTGAACTGAAATTAAAATGGGATCTTTCAGACAAAATGAAGATTCTTCATAGTGTTGATTCCTGTCACATGGTAGAATATGAAGGAATAGCTTTAGGTTTTGGATATGTAAATTCTCTGTGGGGCAAGGTTTGTAGCAAGAGGAGAGTTGAAGATCGGTGAGATGTTTGGAAGTGCAGACATGGTTCTGAGCACACAGGCATTTTTCTCATGTCACATTCTCCCATATGTTTTGTTTCTTCCAAAGCAGTTACATTAATTTCATTAAAATTACTTCTGATTTATGATGCTGTGCATGAGATTACAATGAGGTCTTCTGGGGTCACTGTTGCTTTAGAAAATCAAGACAGAGGCAGGTATACTTTATGTAAAAACAAGCTAGTCTCCTTTTCACTGTAGAATCTAGAGAAAGCAATTTGTAGGACTCAAAACTTCCAGATAGGGCTGAATTCCTTTATTTCCTGTTTTCCTTTCCAGACACAGTGATTCTGTGAAGTATTAATTCATAACTGTCTTTTCTGTCTTTATGTTGCTGTCTTTTAGAGGGAGGATTTAGGTTTGCGAAGGGTCAGGCTTTGTTTTTTACTTAGATCCTATAATAGGATTCAGATCTGCTTTTCACATTCTTTCTATTAGTGCAAACATTGCCACTGGGAATGCTTACAGTATTTTTTTTTCTCCATTTAAAAAGTGGTGCTTTCTGGGAAGGGCTTATACTTAGCCTGAAACCTGCTCCGCTGCCTTTCTCCTGGCTGTGTTGGTAGATGGGTTAAATGGCTTTTGGCATGTATGTTTCAAAATCACCTGGTGGATGACACTGCAGTAATGTATGACCTACTTTGGTCTTAGATTGGTAGACCATGTTATCGTTGAGATATATCTTCAAAGATACACCTTCATTAAATCAAGAAGGTGAGTTTTGATACACAGAACTCGATTCCAGCATGTAAAGTGCCTGAGTAACTGAATAGCAACCTTGCTTATTAGAAAGTCTTGCCTATTTCTTGTTGGAAAAGAAAGGAAATATCATACTATATGTGCTTCCTCCTACTGACAAATGTTATGCAGCCACCAAAATAGACTTTTTTTTTTTTTTTGGTAAATGTTCAGATAAAGGATTGCTCCATGGAGCAGTGACTACATTGCTTGGCAGGCAGTCTTCATTTTCTGTGAGCTTTCTGCTACTAAGCATCATAGCTCTCTGATACGATCAAACACTTGGCAGTGGAAAACTGCCATGAATAACACTGCAGCTTTGTAGCCTTTGTCACCAATCAGCTCTCAAAAGCTCTTGGAATTAGGTGAAGAAAATATTGCTTGAATATTTCTGTCTTTTTGTACTCCTTTGATTGTGTGTCTGAAGAGAGCACCTATGTAAATAACCTTCTTCAGATTCAGATTTTCAATCTCATATTGGAATCTCTTGTGTGGTAAACAGCAAGGCTACTGCTCAGTATGCGCCAACACCTGGGAATAATAATGAAAAAATAACAGTGAGAAACTACAGAGCATCTGTTCTTGACATTAACTTTCCTCAGTTTGACAGACTGCCACCACCAGATGTTGGTCTTATGTGCCTTTTTTTCCACTGGAGATGGCAGCCTTCCTGCCTCTCTTTGCCTCTAATAGCTTACATCAGTGCCCTTTGGAGCATTCATGAAAACAATTGTGTCACCACAATGATCTCTAAGAACGACCACTTCGCAGTGCTGTTATGATTATCAAATAAGATGGGATAATTTTAAAACATGGAAATCTGGAGCAATGTTTAAGCTTAGTATATTTTTTTGTTTTGACTAAGGTCATATTTGTGCAGTGAACATGTACCTGGGGGACAGTAAGTGTCCACTTATTTCTCAGCCAAAGGTTTAGTGTTTTAAGTCACAGAGAAACAGCCCCATTTAGTGCAAGCGGCCCTATTTGGCCTTGTCCTGGGTGAATGTTTCTAGTGAAAAACCACGAACATTTATTAGCACGTCTAAATAAACCAGAACTAAGTACAAATATTTGTAACAAAGAACTTAATAGGATACACTGTCAGATCCATGCTTTTGTTAGCTCTGCCTCACTGTTTATAATACTCAAAAACGGAAAACACATCTGTCAATTTAGTCTACATTCGTTTAAAACATTGACTAGTTTAGTATGACCACAGAAAACACTTCGGATTTTTTTTCCTCTGGTTTTGTGATGAGTATATTTTACGGAAAAATGGTGTTGCATGTGTAGTAGGAGGTTTTGCACAGCTTTACAAAACACCATGTAAACTGTCAAATAGGCTATTCATCAGCATTTTTTGGGTATATAATGGGACGTGGCTTAGCTTTTCCTAAGTGCTAGGCTCCATTTACCTGCCAGTTACCGATCTCAGTTCTCTTCTGGCTTGAAGTAAGGTGTGTTAAGAACTCCTAAATTATGCCTGGGGTACATGTTGACCCCGTTTCACTGACAGAGCACCATTACACAGCCAGTGCCAGGGAGCAGGGCTCTGTGCCGTCCAACCGTGTGCCTCCACTTGGCAGCAGACAGCAGGAGCTGTAGAGCGTAGAATCAGTGTCTCCCCATGCACAGCATACACAGTTATGGTTTTGTGTGATGTGTGCTATTAGATACTGCAAGTAACAGCTGCTGCTGGGGGTCAGTTGATATTTGACTTTCCTGTGTGCATTCAGGTCGCTCTGCAAAGTATTAGGCCTGTGCTTTAACTCTGCAACTCTGTCGCCATAAAGAGAAGAATGAAGACATCACTGCTTGAGTGCATTGTTCTTATGCCACAGGAACTCTCTTTAACCAGTAGAATTTTGATAGTATTAGTAGATTTTTTTTCTCCTTAAGGATGCTTTTAGTATTTATGTTTTGCTTTCGTTTTGGTGTTGTGGGGTTTTTTGTGGTTGTTTGTTTGTGGTTTTTTGTTTGGTTGGTTTTTGTTGTTTTGTTTGTTTGTTGTGTTTGTTTGTTTGGTTTGGTTGGGTTTGTTTGGTTGGGTTTGTTTGGTTGGGTTTTTTTACTTACCTCTAATCTGAAGATTTCATTCTAAATGAAAAGAATCCCCTCTAAATGAGGAATACTTTGGAGAAGACTGTGGTTATGGGTCCTTCCCCTCTCCTGCCTAGTTCTAATATAATTGAGATTGGAATCCAGGCTGGTCATACTAAGATCATGCAAAACATTTTTACAAAGTTATTGAGAAGTGTTTAGCACACATAAGGCTTGCACACACAATTAAAAGTCTTGGCTCTCGGTTTGCATCAATGAATAATGCTAAAAGCAACAGAGTTGTTACAAAGGCCAATGGTAACAATTGTTACAATTTTAAAAAAGTTCTTCCTAATTTGTCATTTTATTTTCTCATTATGAAAAGTGTCCATTTGATGGAGTGAGTTGATCTGTGATACATGTATAATATCTTTTAGTCCGTCCTTTTTTTTGTATCCCCATTTTGCTTTACAAGAAGGCAAAATGAGCTTTGATCTGCATTAAGATACATTTGAGCAAAACCTAGATGATGTACAGTGAGTCATTATGTCTTTTCTCTTGAGGCTTCTTATGAGGTCTAAAATTAAAAACGTAGTCTTGAAGACATTTGATCATCTATTTCAATGCAGCTAAAAAGCAGCTATTTAAAAAAAAATCATTAGGTTGAAGAGTGATTTCTTCATGTGATGTCTGTGATCCAGTGGGCCAAATGAACATGAGTTCCAGGTGGTTTAGCTAGTTGAATGGGCACACTCATATCCTTATCTAGCTGTCTTTCATGTGTCAAGGGACCTTAGAGCCTGAGTGAAATATTGAAAACTTTCAGCCAAATCTTTATACAGAAAATCTGCTACTGAGGAGATTGGAAGTCATACGGGAGAGATGATAATGATGAACTTCTTCAGTTCATACACAGATATTGTCTCTGTGAATTGTCTTGTGCACAGACTGATTGTCTGGCGAGATGTATTCTTCTAAATATGCATTTTGGAAACCCTGAGAAATTAGATGGTTTGGCTAGATTCTTATAGAAGTCCTCCTCTGTTATTCCAAGTAGAAAGATCTAAGTGTTATCTGTAAGGTATTAGGTGGATCATCCTAATGTATTTTAAATGATTGGATGATAAGAGATTGTATTTGCTGCCATATGGATATTAGAATTGTTCCAACTAGTAATTTCTCTATGATACACATGAAAGAATGGCATTTGTGTCTTTGTACTGTTTTTATAAATGTTTTCCTTTAAATAAAACATGAAGTTCCTAGTTCGCAAAATTAATTTCCATCTACAAATCAGTCTCTGTCAGTGCCAAGAAAAAAGTAAACTTAATCCCTGTTTTAAAAACTTATTATTATTTCATATTAACAGTCTATGACAACAAGGAATAGTCTAATAGAAACTTAGCAAGTTGCCTTGTTTAGCATGTATGATAGATATTTTTGTACTTAATTTTTCATGTGCAGCATCTGGGCTGATGTCAAAAAATTTGAACTCATAAGACTGAAATTATCTGTGACACACCAAATCCCTACATAAAGAAATGCAGTCTTGGCAAACTGGGCTTCTTATTACTTTTTAAAAAATTTATTTATGTATTTTATTGTTTTGTTTTGTTTTATTTTATTTTATTTTATTTTATTTTATTTTATTTTATTTTATTTTATTTTATTTTATTTTATTTTATTTTACTTTACTTTACTTTACTTTACTTTTACTTTTTTAACTCTCACAGCACCATTATAGTAAGTTTGTCTGTTGTTTTCAGGTTGATCCCCTGTTTACAGTGCCTGCACCTCCACCTCCGATTTCCAGCAGTATCACACCTCAGATTCTGCCTTCCTACTTTTCCCCATCTTCATCCAATATTGCAGCACCAGTCGAGCAGCTTTTGGTACGGACACGTTCAGTGGGTGTAAATACTTGCGAGGTTGGAGTAGTAACAGAACCCGAATGCCTTGGACCCTGTGAGCCTGGGACCAGCGTGAACTTGGAAGGAATTGTGTGGCATGAAACTGAAGAAGGTAAATTGTTTTTTCCATTAGGTTTGTCTGTGAGATTTGTTGACAAGGGGGTACGTGCTCTATCGGCCTGGGTGCTAACTAAAGGCTTGCTAATCTGTTTATGGACAATGACAGTCACAGCTTTACAGCTCAGCTAGTGAGTTTTTATTTTAAAAACAAATGGCAGGTCTTTCTATTATTTAAAGCAACTATTTTTTCCAAATGACCTACCATGTAACCCCAGCTAATAATAGAATTGTTTCCTATTGGTATATTAAGAAAAGCATATGAAGAAATTGCTAATAGAATAGCATAAATGTGCTATTTAAATGTACATCATGAGGAGGTGTTTATGTGATGGGAGTTGATATACGAGTAGTTTAGATGAAAACTTAGAAAACTGAATATTTCAGCTGATAAGAAATGCCACCATTACATAAAAATAGAGGCCCCAGAGACTTGCAAAAATTCAAACTGGTATGATTATTTTTGCATTTTGGCCATCTGAAATATGCTTTAAGAGGAAAGCTTTCTTGCTTGAAGGAAAGTGTTCATGTGGTGAAGAAGTGCTGTCAAAACCAAATTGATTTCTCTAATATCCTTTGAGGGCATTTGTCCGAGTAGGAGTGCTGGAGAGCTTTGGGGAACACTAAACATTGATTTGCTATGATTTAGAGCAAAGTAAGTAGGAAGAGGATTATGCTGTGATATGCAGATTTTTCCATTTTGGTTTTCAAAATTATTAAAATACCAGCTTTGTCCTGCTAGAAGTACTGCATGTGTACACTAAACGTCTGCAATTTTTCATTTAATAATAGCAGATGTTTTCATTTATAGCTGTGTGAAAATCTTGCTGTGATAATTCTTATATTTCTTTTGAGGATTATTTAATTTTTAGTGATCTACCTTACTCAACAGTGAAAACAAGATTATTTACAAAATGATATAATGACAGAATACAGCAGTGCATCGCTTCATGATAAATCCTGACATGCTTCAGGCCATATGCACAATGGCATTTCGTCCTTTGCAGTGATATATAAGACCTCACCAAAGTGCTCTACACTGTCCTCTCAAAAATCAATATAGAGAGTCAGATTTACTTGCTTTTATATGCTTTCATCCATCCATCTTTCTTTCAGTGTATGTCTACAGCAGATTCATAAGGTAGATTGATCCTTTTAGATTGTTTCTAAAGCACAGTATAAATTCTGTTTTAAAATATCCCTGCAGAGATGACTGCCCTTAGCAACTCCAGTCTTTCTTGACGGCCTGTATTAACCAGAGTTGGAATGTGTGGGTGTTAACTGTGTTGACATGAAAGAGCAGTAGCTGTTAATAGTGTTATTCTTGCTGAATAAACTAAACTTCTGACCCCCCACTGAATTTAAGAGGCCTTCCTTGCGAAAGGTTTGGCACCAGAAATGAAGTATTAAAAAAAGTGCATTCTGGTCGGGGTGACATTCCATTTACCAGTATCTCAGCACTCTAATGGTTTAAAACCCCTTGTTAGTTAATGGAAAGTAACTCCCTCAGCCTTTTCCTAGTTTGTCTAAAACAATTTTCTGAAACAGCTCAATTCAGTCATGGCATGTTTGAGCGAAACTGTTTTGAGCATGCCTGTGTTCATAGCTTTACAAACACTCTTTGGGAACACTACAGCTATGAATGACTAGAAATACAGATAAAATGGGATTCTAAACTGCTCTAGAAATATAGCTAGGGTGTAGATTAAGAGACTGAAGATAGTTGATACGATTTCATATTATGTGGTTTGTACCATGCTCTTTGTGTTTGAGTGTTTCAAACCCCGCTGACTGAAGAAAATAATATAAATTTGACTGTTTTATCCTAGAGTTCACAATTAACACTGCATTAAGAAAAATGAGTTCCTAATGATGATTTTTGCATTTTAATCAAGTTTCGATGTTTGGAGCACGCATATAAGTATATATTTAGGTATTTCAAATTTTCTGACATGTTCATGAAAGCAGCTATATAGAAGCTTGCATGGAGCCATTTCTGCTAAATTCTAGGGAACAGCATACAGGTGGGTCTTCTATTCATCTTCACAGAAAAAAAATACTCAGATACTCATGTTCGCCAGTTATGATTTTGACTTTAGAGTAGAACACAACCTTTCCTAAACTGGTGTAAATCCAGCTTACTCTAACTGAAGTCTTTGTAACTAGGCACGTCTGAAACCATCTTGATGTTTGTGATGACATAGAAATTTCTTTTGTGATGTTCATATGTGTCTTTAGTATTCACTCCCTTTACTGCTTTCCAAAACTTAATAAAAACACACATGCAAACTGCCATTTCTTTAGCTGTCTATATATCCTTCAGCTTCTTAACATAAAACAATTCTAAGAAGCTAAGGTATGAAAATTTCTAATCTTGGCTTCTGTTTTGAGATATTTGAATTATTTTGTATCTAGTGTAGCCACTCTGTAAAATGAGATGTGAGGTGATAAGAATAGTCTTGTAGGATGTCTGCATACTCTATAGAATATGAACCAAATGTGCTGCTGAGCAGCCTTCATGTCCTGCAGCAACTAGTTGTAGGAATGCAAATACAGAAAGGATATGGTGAATCACAGTTATTACAACAAGAATAGCAGTGTCAGTGGAGAAAGATAAAATCAAATCGTTTATGTAGAACTCATTATTAGCATAAATGTAATACATGCTCTATAAAAAAGAAGGCATATACTGAGAATTCCTGTTATGAAGGTATCTGAAATAACCAGTTTTATGTATGTTAAACAAGTTGTCACATTCTGTTGCGTTTGTTCTTTGAGGTCAGGAAAAGGATGATGTTTAGGTTTATGAGTCATATTTTTAAGATAATCACTCCAAGTGGGGGCAGGGGAAGAAAGCAGCACTGGATTTCAGACAAAATTCTGAAAGATCAAAAAGGGCATTTTTACGCAGCTCTTTTCATTACTTCTACACCACTCTATTTAGTTGACTTGATTTAATAAATCAGACCATTTTTCCCAGAGTGTTTTAATCCTAAGAGTTGTAGAGGGAAGCTGGCATCTGAAGTCTGTGACATTTAATTACAGGGGGTGGTAACTAACCATAGCTGGTTACTCCTACAATTGACTGAGACGGCTGGTTATCACGTGGGCATTTCTCAGTTGCTCCACTAAGTAGTGTAGTATTTAATTTCTACATATGTATGCCAGAGGCACTGCCATCTGCATGACAACCTTGTTTGGCTATAACTTGGTAGTGTGGCCAAAGTGGTGGTAATGGCTGTGAAACAGAGCGCTGAAGGAACCCTGTAGCAGAACAAAGAGAAAAGGTTATGTGGGCAAGTCAACCTGAAACTGGCAGCTGATGTGGATGTTTGACACCAGAAGCTATCTACAGTAAAAGTCCTTCACGGAAAGCAGATTGGTAGTGTTAGCTGGAGTGTATATTCTGGTTTGGCTGGTTATTCTGATGTTCTGGGAAACAACTGCTAAAGGTCTCTTGCTATACTGAGAAAAAAGTTTATCTAGAATCAGGTACTTGCTAAATTGTGTCATTATCTTCTGGGAAAACAATTTCAAAGCGAGTAATAATTGTTTCTTACTGCCTGGAGGAAACAAAAATGACCCAGAAAAAAGGGAAACCACCAACCAACTTTCTAAATTGCTTAGAGCTCGCGTTTTTGTTTAGCTTCTCACACGCAGTTGCCCTGGGTCATGTCCTGGTTTTGGTTCTACATCTAGGAGTAGAGTCTGCCTTTAGATGGGAAGCAGTAGTTCTGATTATGTCTTGTTTTCTTGAAAACTGCATAGGAGACAGCCTTTGCTGCCTTTGTGTGCAGAATGAGCTGTCTACATGCGGTGACATTCTTCCTCTTTGTGCAGTTCGGGTGCAACCTGCTGTTGTTCAGTAACAAATAATGGAGAAATGAGTTGTGTGTTTTAATCGGGGTTAGCTTGTTGGTCTTTATAACTTGAGACTGGTTGCCAAATAGAAGAAACAGGAATCTGCTGGCTCTCAGAAACCTGATGGGATCATTTCTAGGGTATCCCAAATTTATCATAGCATCAGTTCTGACACTATTTTGCAGAATTTTTAGAGAAATTTAGTAGAAGGGAGAAGGCTTAGAGGACAAAGAGGCATGCTGGTATTTGTTGTGTATAGGGTTTCCCAGACTGACACTTTTGCAACTAATATGCATAGTTTGTTTTGAAAACATTATCTGTTGCGTAGAGCTAACGTGGATTCCTCTCTGCCTTACTATGTGGTCTTAGTTTTGCAAAGACTACTTTAAAAGAACAGTCTGTTTGAAGTATCTTTGGTTAGATATGTGTTTGTACATGCGTGTGTAAGTAAGGGTGTGTATGTGTCAACAGAAATAGAATTAGAAGAATGAGTAGTCTGGCTGCCTGTTATTCCTGTTAGCAATTTTTGTGGTTTAACAACCACATTTTCTTACTTTCTCAAATACAAAGGCATGATGAAACAATGAAACTTGTAACGATGAAAGCCATGTCAAATATGTAAGGAAACAAATGTAGAAATTAGAGAGTTTTGTCAAAGAACATTACAACAATTCGTAGAAATTTAGGGAAACATTAAATCACACTGTTGTCTTGATCTCAAGCAAGGTTTATTGAGATATGCAACACATTTTATTAAAGCAAGTGGTACAGTTGTAAAAAACAAGTTCACTTTTAGACCGAGTGCATTTATATTTCTGTGTGATATAGTCCATTGACTTGCTGGGTAGAGGGAGTGGTGGTTGGGTATTGTCAAACACCATATTTAGTTCAGAATTGTGTATTTATGTGACAGAAGCATAAGGATAACTACTGCTCAAAAATCAGGCTTTGTTATGTCCACATTACAGAGAAGTGGTTTGTGGAGATAGGGTTTTTTGGCTAGCTATGGTAACAGAGCAGCTAAAATACAGCTGTTTTCTACTGCTGCATGGGTCATCTGCTGACCCAGTATGAACATCACCCACTATCAAAATGCCATCTATTAAGAAAAAGTCTTTACATGTATTTATATTTTACATGTTGTGTTTAATTTCTGCTCTTTCTACTGTATGTGATACCAGACTCAGTAAATCAGTGGATTTAAGAAAGCCTTAAACATGTGATTTTTTATAGGCCTCAGCTGTCTTATTGTATTATCTCAGGCACTTGGAGTCTGACACCTAGTACGTGCTACATAGAAACTTGAAGCAGAAGAGATATGCTCTGCATCTGACAATAGAAAGCCACAGTCTTAAATAAAAATGTTTGTGGTTTGTGGGAGCTGTACCTACTTTACAGAAGGAATCTGGGATGTACACAGACTATCTGAAACAAGCTTTAAGAGTTTAATGTTACAGGATTCATACTGCAAGATGGATTTAGCTGTAGTTAAACCAAGGTTTGTCATGTCTGAAGGGGCCATTTTGATAATCTCAGCTGTTTGCCCGACCTTATCAGAGCATGCACTTGTTTAGGGACATAGATTCTGGCATTGTTCTCTAACTGGCTTCTGCACAGTTTCTTGTGAATTTCCTTGAAACATAGAGTGCTGGCCAGTGTTAGAGCCAAAGAGTGCCTACTACTTGTAGCCTGTTTTATATATAGGTTTAATCTAAAATAAATGAAGCAAATAGTAATTTTAGAGTATCCACAGAGCCCCTCAATGGGTTTTAAACCATTGGGACTGTCTCTATGAACCCAGGTGCGCATGGTTGTGATGTGGCTTCAGTGAGTTGCCCTGAATCAGCTGGGTCACGATAACCAAACCTTTTCAGGCTCTTTGTTCTCAGCAAACAGTACATAAATCATGTCCGTATAAACATCAGTGAAGCAGAAATTCAAAATAGGTTATGGAGGGTCCCTGCTGGCAGAGGAAGGGAGTCAGGAGATATTTTTACTTTCTTGAGTTTAATTTTGATTCTGTTGCAAAAAGCTCCTTTTCCCAAAACGGTTCAATTAGTCATTCATATAAACATAAATTTAAGTTTGAAGCTGTTTGTCTAGGTGACGTAAAGCACCACAGATTAGTGAAGATCTCTAAAGGAAAAAAAATGAGGAGAAAACAGAACCACTGTTAATTTCCAGGCTTTCTAAGTGCAGGAGAGAAGTTAAGCTAGCTCATCAGCCTTTCCATTTCTTCCCAATACCACTGCTTCAGGTTTTTGAAGACTGCAGACCAACACTGTTAAATGTTAAATTTGGTATTTAAAAGTCAGCATTCCTCCTTGAACATAAACACCCCACAGGGTCTAGCCAGCTAGTCCTACAGATTTGTTTAGAGAGGCTGTATGCCTCTATTGCATGGAGGAATGTGTGATTTCTGTACTGCCTAGTGCTTCTCTTGTTGATTCACTCTTATCACACTGATGTAATGCTAAGCAAAGTGTAGCCACAGCACAGTCACAATAACTGACCAAAATATGAAAAGTGTCTTCTTTACCTTGGGTAGTAACAGGTAGCTTATCTAAAGAGACCTGGCGAATGCTGCATTTTCCAACTAAGTGAGAATCTGGGTGTAATTCTCTTGGTATAACCCAAAGCAGAGAATGAAAAAACGTAACAAATTCCAGACTGTGCTTACATAAAACTCTGCATATTGCCAGATTCTTACAGAGGAAGACTCCCTGCGCTGCTTGTACATACATAGAAAATTATCCCTTTTACAAACAAGCATATGGGGGCAGGGAGGGTGCCTAGAAAAAGGAAGGAGGATAATTGAGATTGGAAACATTTGCTTGGAGCTATTTGAATGTGAAACTGAGCCTGCTCAAACAGCGAGGTTATGAACATCGAAGGAGTTGCTTCAAGAAAAGCAACAGTTTTGAGCATTTATTGCTCAAAAAGCAAAATCTCAATAGCAGCAGATTGCTTAGAAGTGAGACTGTTCCAGTACAAAATACTTGGAACATGTGATGTTTGGATTTGTAGATAGCAGGGGGAGAGATGACTGCTAATGAAGTGTGTGTGCATCCAAGTGTTTCCTTACTAAGTAAATACCACTGGAGTAGGGAATGAAAGCACAACTGAAATGGCATCTTTAGTTGATGTGCTTCAGGGATTAATCCACTTATTTAAAGATACTCTCTCGGTCACTCTTAATTTTGTACATAGTTTAAATACTTAGGACAAGCTGTTGTATTCCAGTTTTGCTACACTTCTAATCAGTACCAGTCTCATGTAGTGATGAATGAGAGGTTCTCTTGGTTGATAAGACTGTATGTTTTTACTAATTTAGATTAATATAAATTTAAAAAATAATCTTTTTTTTCACTGTTTCGGGCTACATCATAAAAAGCTGCTTTTGGCATCAGGACTAACTTTCCAATGTAAGATCAGTGGCTGGCCTAAGAAGCAGCTTTTCAGATTTTTAGAAGTAGTAGACACTTATATTTTGTCATCCAGAGGCATATTTGTAATTCTTCCCATTTACTACTGATGTTGTAGTAACTAGCTACTAATCTGGAATTTTTGGTGGCAAGTAGCAATCCAAAAAGCAGAAGGAAAAACTCAGTTAAAAAATTTTGAACAGTGAAGAGACCTTTGACCTTCAGGGTTAATAAAAATTACTGCTTATGTTTTTGTTCTAAAAGAGGGAGGCAGGAAACACAGAGGTTGAAAATGTAGAGGTTAAGGGTGAAGAAAAAGAATATATATAAAAAAGGAAAGCTCAAGGGAAATAGCTTTCTTGATTTAGTCTGAAAAAGTAGGTCTAGATTTACAAAAGCTAGTGTTAGAGTGGAAAACACAATCGAAGTTCATCAATTTTATATCCCCAAGTGCCGTGAAATTTAGGGTAATAAAACTCCCTAGAAACATCTGGGATGAAAAACAAAAGGCCAGTATTAGAGCACTTCGCTTTAATTTGTTTGGTTT
Organism: Rhagologus leucostigma; assembly: GCA_013397725.1. Taxonomy (NCBI): domain Eukaryota; kingdom Metazoa; phylum Chordata; class Aves; order Passeriformes; genus Rhagologus; species Rhagologus leucostigma. The sequence continues at coordinate 542,682 of VZTD01002932.1, forward strand.
GTTGTTTGTTTCTTTGGTTTTTTGGGGTTTTTTTAAGGAGTGTCAACTAAAGCAAAACACTTAGACGTCCATCAAAATTAGCATCAAACCATCAAAATGGTTTGTGTTTACTAGCTGTAAATTTAAAGCTCACTAGAATTTAAAGGAGATATAACTATCAAAATAAAAGGCTGTAGAATTAATTTGTAAGGGCAGATTTTTATCATCTTTGTTAAAGATTTAATCAGAATAAAGACGAATATTTAAGAAAATCCTTCTTTCCCCCTACTTTTTTTCTTTTCCCCTACTTTTTTTCTTTTCCCCTACTTTTTTTCTTTTCCCCCTGTTTTAAGATGTCAGTTCAGCTTATTTGGGATGTTTATTAGGCCTTCACTTGGGTCAGTACTTAGTGTATTTAAGTGATTTTGTTTAGTTTGAGTTTTGTTGTTGTTTCTGTTTGAGTGTTAGAGGCAGATCAGGCTATTTGCTATTTCTCTAGTACTTTATCTAATAGTATAACCATCTCCAGTAATAGAATGGGACTGATATTAGTTGTCAGGAGATGGCAGTTCTGTAGCCAGACCCTAACACTGAGGATAAGTGTTGTGGAAAACCAGTTTCAAGCAGGGGTAGTTCCAAATCAATCTTCAATTAATCTAGAGGTGTTGTTTTGTTTTCCACATCCCAACCCCCGCCCCTCCCCCCACCCCCGGTCACTTAAAACTTCTTCATTTAAGTAGATTGAAGCAAGTAATTATGTTTTACTGGCTGTTTACTTTCCCCTGCAGTGACTGAACCTGTACTTCTTAACCTTGCATTCATATAGAGCTGGCTTTTGTGGATCTTTGAAAGCCCTGAGGCTATGTGACCCCCTCTAGCTGGGATTTAGAAACAGTAAGAAGAGTCTCAGGTTTCACTAAAGGAGCTGTTTTCCTTAGGAAAGAGAGAAACTGATGTCAACTTTTAACAGACTATGACTTCTAGTGTGTTACGGTTTTAAAAAGAAGCTTATTTTATAGATTATTCTCTACAATTTTCTGAAAGTCCTAAAAGTTAAGACCGTAGGTTCTGTGGAGAAAGTTTTGCAATAAATTAATGTTGCTTCTTGAGAAATTTTGTTCAAACACTACCTGTGACAGTGAAGGCAGTACAAGTTTGTCTGCATGCAGGCCAGTTTCATTCATAAGAATCGCTCACTGTTGGTAGACTTCATATAGTTTCAGACTAGGAAGAATCACTGGTTACAAGACTGAGCAACTGAAATAAAAAATCTCCTGTGTTCCAGCAGTTTCCAGCCAGACACTTTTATTTAGACATGATACAACCTGAAGGAAGGCCAGTAGATGCTACTAATGTTCATTACTTTAATGAAGATCAGATTATTTTTGCTGAATGCTGAAGTGAGAATGGCATCTCCACATAGTCTGTGCACATTTGAGAAAGTCTTTAATTTTTCTGTTATTGTGTGAAAGAAAGAAAACAAAAATCCTTGATAGTCTTATAAAATTTTAGAATTCAGGATTTTTGAGCACATGTGACTCTTAAGTGGCAAAATAATTTAGTCCTTTGACAGTATCCAATTTCTGAGCTTTTTCAACTTCATCAATTTTTTGCAAACCCCATCTGGGCCCCATTTCTTTCAGGGTGTGGGCTACTTAAGATGGGATTGAAAGATCTGGGCTTTGAAACATAATGACACAGTAGTTTACGTTTCATTAAACTGCATAGTCAGGGTTGGTTAAAAACAGATTTATCTGGGAAAATGTCCAAACATACTTCAGGGGTGGGAGAAGAGGCTGCAGCAATGTTGGTGGTGGAAATATTGCTGGAGGGTTCTTCACAGCATTTGGGCTTTCTCTCGCCAGTGCGCACACCTTGTTTGAGAGCAGTCTCCTAGATCTCTCTTTTTAATTTTTTTTGATGTGTGTGTATCCCAAAAGCTGGACAGACTGGTTTCCTTACTCCAGCACCTAAACTTCTGTGGGCCTCAGCCACTGTGCTGTTGTGCCAAGGCACTGCCAGTTGCTGAACAGGGAAGCTGTGGGTGCCAGCTGACTTGAGATGGGTTTTGAATGACTGCACCTCCACTGCAAACACCTTCCTGTTGACAGTGGGGATGAAGTTGTATAACATTTTAGTAATTTATTTCATGACACTCACTGAAGGTTCTGCAGGAACTGACAGTCAGTTTCTCCCTTGGATAAAGATTAAAGGCACCACAGAGGTCCAGATTTATTGACTGGTGCATTTTTATGAAATATGAACAGATAGGCTAATGCCATTTCTTCTTACTTTGATTCTGCCCACACAAGTGGCACCTGAAATTAGTAAAAATGAGGGGGAAGAGGGATTCTTGAGGGGCAGGAGTAAATCTGTACTTGGTTTTGCTTCAAGGCAGTAGGTGGTGATTGCATTACAAATGATTCTGTTGGTCTAGACAAGCAAGTGACAGGAAATAACTTAGAGAAAATGTTTTTGTATCCCCAAAGCGTTATCTTTGAGAAGCACAGTTAGTAATTCTGTTGTGAAAAGAAACTTCCATTTGGACAGACAGCTTGATGTGGGCAAAGCTGCTAATTTGTTTTCAGCTTCAAGGAGATTTAGAGTCTTTGCATCTTTGGCAGTAACACACAATGTAATTGTCTCCTTTCCCCTTAATCTTCAGTCTAGATGCATTGGCTTAATGTGGCTAGGAGAGGCTGGAATGTTGACTGAATTAGCTGCACCAAATAGCTTACCCTAACAGGCGAGGAGAAGTTATTCCAGCACTCTTGACTTTGTGGTATGAGAGGAGAACACTGGCTGTTCTTTTCATCATTACATCTAGTGGCAGAAACCCTTTTAAGCAGAATGGTAAATAAATTGTGGGGTATGAAAAGGAGGTGACAGAACTAATGTTCTTGCACTGGCATCATTACTCAGCTATTAGGGGCTCTCTGTAAATAACAGCTTTGCTTTCATCTATTTTCTGCCTCTTTCTTTCACAGAAGTAATTTTGTAACACTACAGTTTTTAAGTACTGCAAAAAAAGCTATCTGTGCACTGGGAGATTTGTTTGCATTCCTATTATTCAGTTTGGCAGTGTTGGTGGGCAGCAGCTGCTTACACTTTTGGCATATGTGCCATTAATATACCACTGGTTTAAAACTAGCTCAATTCACCAAAACGACAATCTTCAGTAAAGGGATATAGCACATCACTGAGCAATTAAATTATTTAGTCAATCCAGTGGTTAAGCTTGGGTCAGCTTTGAAGGGTAAATTTCATTGCTGGGATACATTCTTGGCTATGAATGAATGCATGAATAATCTGTCTTTGAACCTTAAGATGCACAATAGACACAATAACTCTTGAGTTGAACTCTTGAGAGTGGGCTGATTTATGGGCAGCTGTTGAAAGTGCTCCTAGTCAAATTATTTTTTAATCTGTGAAGTAGAAACCTGAAGTATATTAATTACTGTATACCATTCCAATGGTAGACAGAAAAAAGCTGTGCAAGTTTTTATGACCGGTTTTTAATTTATAAATTAAAGATTAAAAGGAAAAAGTAATGATTTTGACATGGTACATTGCCATAAACTGAAAATCACTTGTCAGGGCTCCAGCAGACAAATAGCTGAAGGCGTTGTTGACCTCAACTGCTCAGCCAGTTGATCTGTGTAAGTTTCCTCCCATTTAGCAGAGGCAGCAGCGGGGATTGTGCGTGCTCCCAGTGCCAGCAGGTTCACAGACCTGCACAAGCCAGTGCTAGTTTCATTTACATTAATGCTGTGATTGCAGGTGACCAAGGATCTGACACACATTTATTTCTACCTTCCCCTTTCCAAGGTCCATAGCCTCAAGCAGAGGGCAGGGGCTGATGTACAAGAGGGTATAACATTCACTACGCCAAGATTTGGCCAAGATGGTCTGCTCGAGGGCACAGTTTGCTGGAAGGGTCAAGAGATCTCTTTTGTGATCAGCAGTAGTGGCTTGGCATGGTACCTTTTCAGTGCTGGGGAGGAGGGAACTCTTTTTGTCTCAGTACCCCTTTCTGAGCTATTGTGTCTACACTACACGGTGCTAACAAGGTTTACTGATTGTTGTAAGGCATTCTGAGTTATTAAAATGTGTCATGGAAGTTGGGGATTTTTTGGGAGTTCTGAGAAATAGTTACAGAAGGAGCAATTTGATTTTATTTTCTTTCAGTAACAAGCCAAACAGATGGGGAAGCAGACCTGGAGTAGTTTTGCTGGCTGGCTGCCACAATTCTGTAAATTTTGATTTGTATGGATATGTAACAGTTTTATTTTTTCCTTTTTGGAAATGTATGCCTGTAAGTCTTTGGGAAATTAATCACTGGTTTCCTGTGAAACATGTACTTGTAAAACAAATGTTTTAGCAGTGTGCCATGCAGACCCTGTGTTGTGTCAATTAGGAAATGTGACATCAGCAAACTCCATAGACTGTCAAAGGCTAAAGCACTTTTCAAAGCATCGTTCATTCACAGCTCTCCAGAGAAAGAATTAAAAAATGACAGAAATTCGAACTGTGGTTCAGTACAATTTTATTGTTTTTCTTTGCCACTCAAAAGGCACAGGGCTTTTAATTTTACCCAATGAGATTTTTAATAGCATTTGACCTTGCACTATTTTGTATTTGAAATTAACAAGACATTCATATCTTCAAAATCTGTAGTAATAACCAAGTGTGAGTTGATCAAAACTTGGAAATCCTAAATTTAAAGTTCCAAGGGAGAAAGTAGAAAAATAAAACCCGTGTTTCAGCTTTGGTCTGTCTCCCACCACTTCATGCTACTCTTGGCACCTCCACACCAGAACAACCTTCAAGAAAAAGTTACTAAAGCATTTATTAACTGTGGTATTGATGATGACATAGCCACTAATTACACACCAAGAGAGCTACATTTAACAGTAAAAAATGCTAGAAATTTAAGCACATGACTGACAGCCTGGGTCATAGTTCTTTTTTTTGTAGCTTTTCCCCTGGAAATTTAAAGAACTGAGTTTCTTACTGCTCACTCAGCATTTGGATCTTCGAGATCAAAAGGCCTTTCCTTCAAAGAGTTTCATGTTGTTATTTAAATGGTAATTGGATCTATCCTGAGTTCGACTGTGAGTATTTTAACTTCAGTACACTTGGGATTTTCATTATTTTCAGTTCTGTGCTTCTAATGAAGGAGGTGATTTGGGCAATGACAAAGATTAATTGCAAATTTGGAAGCTAGTTACTAGTGACAAGAGTTTAGGAAGCCACATAGACTATTTGAGCAACATGTGCTCCATAATGAATGATTTTGCTGCTCTAATAATTTGTCCCTTCTTTAGTGGTGACTTCTGCAGCTAGAGTAGTTCCTCACTGACAGGTTCATATTTCTGTATAGTGTGGACTGTGAAGTATATATAAAATACGAGATTTGGTACACTATTGGCCTGCAAACTTTTGGTTTGATACAGTACTCTCTCAAAAGAAGGTCATGGCCATGCAATGCTGATCTTCAGGGGGGCAGTGCTTGAAGACTACTAAACTTTGGCGTATACCTTCTACTGTAATCTTCAATACTTTCTGATGAAGAGAAAAATGATTGTTACATCATGTCTTTGGGAGACAGAGCCAACATTTTGCTTTAATTCCTACTGTTTGCTGAACTGGACTTCAGTGCCTCTCTTGTGAAGTCTATTATCTTCAGCTGTCAGTGTGATGAAGCAGCATGAAAATTGCTTTCCTTGTTATCCAGGAAAGACACTTTCCCAAGGAGATGTATTGCTATATGATATCACTGTCATCGTAGTAAGTAAAGTACTACTGAAGAACATGATGAGACACAACTGTATTTCCTGTGCTTGGTGACTTGGTTTTCATTTCACTTTGGGGAGACCCCAAAATGCCCTCAGGTATAAATACCATTAAAGTGGCTAAACTGTATTCGGGATTAAAATGTCCTTGTGCTAAACATTATACAAGAACCTGCAGACCTGAGTCAGAGAAACAAGTAGTTGAGTGTGACAGTTTTCAGAACACAACAGTACAACTTCTGCGTAAAGGAAAGAGGCATCTGCAGAGTCAACGGTGGGGTCTTTGTATTGGTGGTGTAGCACCCAGGACTGCATTAAAAACCTCTGGTGTTTTCTGATAATATTAGATGTACCTTCCCACTGACAGGCTCATTTTCTTTAGACCGCCCAACATCACATCTAACCTGCAGCCTTATTCCCCCTGCAGTCTCCTTCCTACCCTCCCCCAAATGTATGGTGCATGTGTATTCATGTTTTTGCTTTCTGTTCACGGAGATATCCAGCTGGGAAAATATAGTGTGTACAATAGTTTCTGCCTTCAACTGACATTTCTCATAAATTGCAACAGAAACACTGCTATCAGCTGCTAAATAGCAGGTAGAATACAGCTCTACATAGCAAGTCTCAGCAGGACACAGATACTATGGTTACCAAATTTCCAAAGAGAAAGGGTTGGGAGAGAGAGTTTTCATATACGAATAAGTGGGGAAGGGGGATGAGAAACATTTAAAATGGATTCATTGAAAGCTGCCTTTTTAAAAAAAAAGGCTTATAGGGGCTGACTCAGTGGCTTCACATTCGCTTTTTGCTGAATTGTTGTTTTAGAAGACCTCACAAGAGGTTTCTATTATAAGCAATGCAAAACAGTCTTTCCTAGTTGGTTCTTAAAAACACCCCTACCCTCCACACACATTCCTTGAAATACTTTTTGGAAAATATGTAATACTTAACTGCTGCCGTAGTATAAGGTGTTTATGACAGAAAGCCTGGGTCAGCCACAGTGCATTTATGGTTTGGTGGAAATAGACTAGTAAATATCATTATGTTCCTAATCACAGGATTTAATAAGTTTCATTTTGCCCTGAGCTCTATTCAAACTTAAATCTTGACTGGAAAAGGCTAGAAAACAACCTCACAGCATAGTTAGAAAATATAACACAGTATTTATTGACTTAGGGTTTTGTAGGTTTTTTTCATGTCTGGGTTTTTGCTGATTTTTGGGGTTTTGTTGTTTTGGGAGTTTTTTAGTTGGTTTGGAGAGGATATTGAGGTGGATGAGATCTCGTTTATCACAGGTTGGTGTGTTCTTTGTGACCAAGGCAGAAAGGGCAAGAAACAATGACCCGAGGTTGTGGCAAGAGAGATTTAGGTGATATACTACAAAAGCATTTCTAGCAGCATTATCATGAGGCTGTGGAGTAGGTTGTCTAGCAGCTTGTAGAGTCTGCCATTAGAGAAAAACCTGTATGAACATTTTTCAGGATAGATGCCGACACTGCTTCAGAAGTAAGAGGGGTGGACTGGGCAACTCCGTAAGTCTTCTTCACTCTGTAGTCCACTTCTGAGAGCAGGATAGTTCGTAACTGGGTTTAGTTCTTGTTTTGGGGTTTTGTTTTGTTGTTTTGTTTTGATTTTTTTTTACTTCCCACATGGAGATTTCCTAGGAAACTGGGACATGGTGTGTCACCTTCTTCTTTTTTTTTTTCCTTAGATTAAAAATTAGTTGAACAGCATTAGTGAAATATTTTTAAATGGCCATAAAAAGGAAATTGTTCTGCCTAAAACCAGGGCTATATATAAATTATAGCAGACAGCTATTAATCAAGGGCTCATGGGAACCAAATATGGAACAGAGAACAATTCTCTTATGGACAACCTAGTAATGAAGACCAACCGTTGAATCCATAAAGCTAAAGGAAGAATAAGGACAGAGTGCAGGTACTCTTTGCTGGAAAGTTACCCCTGTGCTTGGCTTAAGCTTTAATTTTTCATACCAGTACCTGGCTAGTAAATACCTCATCATTTTGAAGGATGCTTCTCCAGTAACCTTTGCGTTTGTGCAACATAATTTTTTAAAGCTGTCTTATGAGTAAAGAGGGAAGGCAGTGTTATAAACATAGTACAGAATACTGAGATCCAAGAATGCCATCAAGTCTGAGTGAGGCACATAAATAACACTAATCGTCCTTCTGTGAGGACAGCTATTGGTTTCAGTTTGGAGGGTAATGAGGATATACTGCTCTTCTTCAGTTTATCAAACTATTTTCAATGGAATGTTTTTCTAGCAGTAAATCTTCATTAACATTTTTGTTTGTTTCTTCAAGTAGTATTGGTTGTATGCTGAGTTTTGCTTGGAGAGAACTGAAAAAAACATCTCTTCAAAGTCTCAAAGATATGGCCAGGTCTATTTTATTTATGCCATCCATAAGACAGCTGGCAGACAGCCTTCAAGAGTCAGAGTTTTGCTCTTAGTCTTCCCACTTTTCTCATTTTCCCTACCATCCAATGGTAATAGTATTTAAGGTTTTCCTAGTTTTGTGTTGTTTTCCCTGTAGCTGACTTCCCTGTGACAGAGCAAGAGTAATAGTGAGCTTTACCACTAATGTTCTCTTTGATTCTTCCTTCATTTGGGTTCTTTCTGCAGTCTTCCCTTGCACTCCTGAAGTTTTATGAAGTCTAAATATCCCACATGAATTTCTCAGTTGGTCAGCCATATAGTTTTGTCAAAGGTCAGTCATTATCCATTTGGTTATCTAACCATGAATCTCCTTGGCAGTGATGAACTAGCTTACAAATGTGTTAAATTTCTCTCTATCCAGACTCTCTAAAAGAAAGAGGATGTTTTCTCATTGACATCAAGAGAAAACCCCATACTTCTCTAATTGTGTAGGCAGATAGTTTACTAATCTCCCATTGGGAAGACCTTTAAGAAAAAAAGACCTTTAACCAATAACCACATAACTTTTGTTTGTGCTTGCTATATTCTCTAGGCAGGACAGGTGAGATGTGGAGTCAGAAAAGTAAGTTCAAAGCAGTTTAGAATCTAGTCACAGTTTCATCCTTTATGTATTCATTGACTATCATTGTGAATCTCTGAAATCCACATAAATTTGGAAGGTTCTTTATGAAATGCCTTTGCTTTCAAAAACAAAGACCAAAATTGGCTTAAATCTTATTGGAAGCATTCTTCCTTGACTGTCATGTGACTGTTAAATATTGGAGAGAATAAATTATCTTTCTACTTTCTGAATGTTTCTGACAGCCTTCTATCTGTAGGGTACAGCCTCGTATCTGTGGACGTCTATGGGCTCATTTTCAGCAATTCCCAAATATACTGGGAATGGGCATATTAAACACCTAAAGACAGACATAACAGAGAGAAAATTGATCTTAATTTTTCTAAAACACTGGCTGTTGACTTGTGAAATTTAAAAGTGCTTGAAATAAACTCAGTGGATTTAATTTTACATGGAATTATTTCTGAACTACCTTAGTCTAGCTACTGAAAGAACCACTTTGCAGTCTTTTAGTTTAAGGATGTTTTACTTCCAGTTGCCAGTTTTTCAAGTTTACCAGATCTGCCATTTGTCATTTCCTGTCTCAAGTAGAGTCAAGTCTTTAGTCTATAGGTGATTAAAAATAATTTTAAAAAATCAGAAAAAAAAAAAGAAACTTTTTGAAAGGAATAGTTGTTAAATTTGTGTTTAGGAAATACAGATTGTTTCATGAGCATGCTTGTATCTTCAGGATCCTATCCGTGTAAACAACATACCTACAGTCCTTGAGAACTCTTTGGTTAAGTTTGCATTTCTAATGGAACAAATGCAAAGTTTTGTGTTCTTAGAAATAGTTCTTAGTCACCCAGCAGTTTTATCAAGAAAGGGAGAAAAGGGCCTTTTCAGCGGACAGAAGCTAAAAGTAATATAAGCTTGCAAATTTTAGAGGAAAGTTAGAATGCGTCTGTTGGGCAACAGGGAATCTTTGCCCAAGAGGTTTTTTGATAGAACCCTGCTGTTTTCAAAACATTCAAACGAAGGGTAAAGGTAGCAGCCTTCTGCCAGCCTACTAATCCTATCAGCTGGAAAAAGATCACAAAAACCTGATGTGGATTTCTTTTGGTGTAGCTCTTGTGTAGCCTGCAGCCTTCTTCCTTGGAATCTGATTCATTTCACCAAGCAGCCTTTTTATCTGTCTGTCCCCAAAAGGTTTCCTACTAAAAAGCCAATGTTTCTGATTGTGCGTGGGCCTACGCAAAATAAAATAAGGCTTCTCAAAAGCAAGATGCTAGGTGGATTTTGGCTGTCTCTAGTATGGTGAAGGGAAAAAGACAAACCCTCTACAAATGTTTTCCATGGACACAGGTTAAAATCCTAGTTTACTTTCCTTCTTTTTTGAGTAGTCTAGTAGCCATTTTAGATAGTTTCAGATCTCTGTTAACAAGAATATATCAGTTCCTGTTATTAAATCTTCAGTCTTCACATCTCCACTGGTGTTTCTTGTTTCAAAGGAAAGTCTCTTCCTTCTGTAGAGTTTTCATAGGTAATTGTAATTTTCTTTCTCGAAATGACATTTGCAGAAGATTTTCAACCAGAACTGGAAAGGTGTTCCAGGAGAAAACATCCCCTTACCAGTGGACACCAGTCCTACTTTTGTTCTGTTCCCAAAAGAGGCAGAAAACCTCTATGTTCTTGTGTCTCTTAACAGTTGAAACAAATGTATGGTCTCACTTTTATTTCTAGTACTCTGTCTCTGTCACAGAGGAGAGTCTATGAGAAGAAACCCAGCCTCCATAATCTATGCAATTATTTGAATAAAACACTCAAAGATCATTGGGAGAACCTCTGAACACAGTGAAACTGTGAGGAAAAGGTGCCACAGCCTTGGCTGCCTTCTGGGTGAGGAGAGAGGCTTCTGCCGGAGATTTTAAAAAGGCAGCCAACTGTCATTCCTTTCACACCTTCCCGAAGTGTTACAAACTTCTTGTTGTGGCATCTGTTGTTACTGCATTTGGTTGTCTACTGCTCAGAGATGCAGTTCATCAACAGGAACCCAAGGGTAGAGACATATGGAGGTCTGACTTTTTTTCCTCATTGCCACCCTTCCTTTGTCAGTGCTGCTTTTTTTTACCTGATGAAATGCCCTGAATCTGAGATATTCTACTTTATCCTTCTTTTTAAGTGTCCTTAATCTGCTGGTGAATATTGCACAGGAAGCATAAGAGAACAAAAAACGAGTATCACTTTTTGCTGATTACTTTCGTGGTTTCAGATGGTCATCTTCATAAAATCAGAATATGCTGAGTTGGAAGGGACCCACAAGGATCATCAAGTCCAATTCCTGGCCTTATGCAGGACACCCCAAGAGTCGCACCATGTGCCTGAGAACATTGTCCAAATGTTTCTTGAACTCTGTCAGTGTTGATGCTGTGACCACTGCCCTGGGGAGCCTGTTCCAGTGCCCAATCATCCTCTGGGTGGAGAACCTCATCCTGATATCCAACCAAAACCTCACCTGACACAATTTTAGGCCATTCCCTCGGATCTTGTCACTGGTCACCAGAGACCAGATCAGTGCCTTCCCTTCCTCTTCCCCTCACAAGGAAGTTGTAACTGCAACAAGGTCTCTGCTCAGTCTCCTCTCCTCCAGGCTGAGCAGAACAAATGACCTGAGCCACTCCTCACACGGCTTCCCCTCAAGGCCCTTCACCATCCTCGTGCCCTCCTTTGGACACTCTCTAACAGCTCAATGTCTTTTCTGTATTGTGGCACCCAGACCTGCCCCCAGCACTCGAGGTGAGGCCGCCCCAGTGCAGAGCAGAGCGGGACAATCTCCTTCCTTCCCTGGCTGGTGATGCTGTACCTGATGCCCCCCAGGACATGATTTGCCCTCCTGGCTGCCAGGGCACTGCTGATTCCTATTCACGTTGTCATTGACAGGACTCCCAGGTCCCTTTCCGTGGCTCTGCTCTCCAGCCTCTCATTCCTCGGTCTGTCTGTACATCCAGGGTTGCTGTGTTCCAGATGCAGAATCTGGCACTTTCCCTTGTTAAACTTTATATGGTGGGTGATTACCCATCTCTTCAGGCAACCTTGTCTCCTGAAACACAAGACTCCTCTTTATAAGGCGAGTTAAAAGATTCTAACCATATAAAAAATGTGGAGAGCCAAGAGCAGGAGAGCAGTCTTACCATGCAGTTGTCTCCCAGCCAGTAGGAGAGTGAATATCCACCCCAGCGAACCACCTCAGTCTTTAGGGCTATAGGAAAAAGTGCATTGGCTACATGTATTTATGAAACCGCATTCACAGATTAGGATTGAGGGAGCTAGATTTTATAAGGGTTTGATACATCACACTGGCATTTCATGAAAGGGGAGGTCCATTTGAGATATGCAGATTATTCCATGTAGTAAATGATGGCATCATTTCCCTTGCTTCCATCCTGACAGAAACCATTAGCTGTAGTGGATTAGCTGCTGTCTGAGTGGAAGTTGTTCTGACAAAGATGATCATGTAAGGAGTGAGCTGTAGTTTTATATTAGGAGAGAGATCAGAAAACTAATGCATCAGAGGATTTGAAGAGAAAGAACAAAACACTCCCAGAAGCCTTGCTTTTGTGGCCTGTCAGAAGCAGCTTTCTTCATGTGGCCAGAAAGAACATAAATGACAATAAAACATGGAGTGAGGAATTGTACTTAATCTGACTAAATGCTGTACATAAACTCTTTGTCAGTCTTTTCTGCTCCTGCTGTTACAGGCATATATTTTCAGGTATTCAGTTCATTTCCCCCCTCCCTCCTGCTCCTAGTCAGGGGTTGCAAAACCTCAAATTTGTTGATATTTGCAGTATCATAAATAGAGTGGAGGGTAATACTAGTATGACCCTAGTTCAGACATGACATTACTTTCCTCCCTGCCCCCCACCCCGCATTAGTTATACTGCATTACTAAGCACAATTCACAGTGTAGTGGTGATCAAATTTACAAGCACTGTCATCACAAAGATGGGAAATGAAAATGTTTCTTGCCAAAATTTATGAAGAAGTAGCAGGTGAGGCGTGGAAATCAGAATTAGGCCCTCGGGGCTTTTGGTCATTGTACGGTATGCTCTCCAGCACAAATCTGCATAACAGAATGAAGGGAAGGGTTTTCTTCATTAATTCATGTGACAAGGAAGTGAAACAAACCACACAGCTTGTACTACAAAGTTTTTATTGCTTCATAAATTTTATTGAGATAGAAATTAACCAGTTTCCTCTGTGTTTTAAACAGAATCAGTTTGTGTTTATTGACACAGGGGAAGCTCATCTGTGTTCAAGAATAGATCTGTTTTCTGTTAGAAAAGCCTGCACTTCAGAGAATTTTTTAAGGATATAATGTATTAACTTGACACACCATGCTTAAGAATCTGTGGTTTGGGATTTTTAATTTAACAACAACAGCTTTTTCTACCTGATCGGTTTTATGATAAGCAGTGAAGTATCGTGAAAGAGGTATTGAATTATAAGAAAACCACTCTGAGCTGCAACAGATGTGCCAAAGTCAAGAAATATTTATACGCATTTCCAAAAATTTTTAAGCACTGCATCCACATTAGGTCTGCTGCCATGTTTATTGAATATTTGACTATGTTTCCTTGCTCATTTAGGGAGGACTGTTTAGGCATGGGCACCTTATGTTGTGGCGAACATATTCAGGATTGTCTTTCATCTAAGCTGTATTATTCATTAAGACTTTTAAGCTGCCCTAACACATGCAGAACTTACACAGCTTTATTTGGGTTTCAATACAGACATGTCCATATTTGAAATGGAAGCTTAATGATCTGTGACTATCTGAAAAATGAAAATGTATAGGCAGAGCCCTTGAAACGTCACCCATTTTTTTCTCTTATTTTTACAATAATGATTGTACAAGATGGGATTTGCATCTCTGAGCAATGAGTTAAATACTTCCAAATCTCCTTGAAATCAATCTTGTGTGTTCATGCATGCAGATTGAAAACCATGACTTCGAGATTTACGTTCTGTGAATAAAATTTACGTTCCCTGAAAAGCAAAGAAGGCTGTCATTTCATGCTTCCTAACCTTCATTGTCTATTTCACTTCAGCAGAAGCCCCGTGCGCCTGCGCACAGTCTTGAGGAACAGCTTTCTGCTCTGTCGATTTTTGTTTTATAAAAGCCCTGTTTTCTTTATTGCATTTGCCTATTACATCTGTTAGATTTATTTAAGCTGTGACAAATTTCTTTTTGGGCCTGGAGTCTGAACGAACAACAACCATCGGGCTGTTGGTAAAAGATTTGTTGGCTATGACTGTTCATTAAATGTTAAGGGTCTGTGGGTGAGGCTAGCTGTCTAAAGCAGCTCTGAGTAGGTGGGTTATGGGCTGCACTTAGTGAATATACATCATCAGAGATAAATGTGCTTCAGCAGCCTTTTGTTTTGTTCAGCTAAAATGGGTGTTGATTTTGGAAAGCTCAGCAAAATCACTGTCATTTTTCTAAATTAGATATCATTCAGAGCACCCATGAAAAACAGCTTTTAGGTTAAATATAGCAGCATTACTTGTCAGCTTTGTAAGTTGACGAGAACAGCATTACATTTATTTCCCTTAAAAAAAAAACGCTCAAGCTGAACACAGTGCCTGTGAGTGAGAGCTAATTGACAGCACTGTAAACAGGAATCCTTGCACACTGCAAGCCCTGAACAGTCCCAGGTGCTGCAGTGCTTACCTTTTCACACTGCTTGGCTGGTTTTTCTCAGTCAAGTTTTATATCCCTGTAGGGACAAGAAATTTAATGTTGGTACTATTTAAAAGAAAGGAAATAAAAGAATATTCATAAGGATAAAAACTTGAGTTACTAATACTGTGACTGTTTGATCCACAGTGTCTACATAAATAAATTGAAAGGCCCACTGTATTTTTACTTTTTATTATGCTATTCCAGCACTACCAGTGCTTACTGCTGTGTTTATTCAGATGTCCACCAAAATAACTGTGAAACTTCATCTTCAGCACAATCTGAAAACAAGCTATTTGATGGACTACGAATTATGAGTTCTTCTCATTCTTCAGGGCATAAATATGCTTTCAGCTGAAAGGGAGGGGAATCCTTCATCTGAAACAAGCTTTTAGTCTGCACTTGATCTCCTCTGGTTTTGTATGAAAAGCCACATTGGACTGAATGACAGCTGAAAAGGCGAGCTGCTGTGTCAGAGGATTTAGCAGAAGGAAACTGCTGTTCTTTCAGCCAGCACCTTCCCAGAAAGCTCTCTGGGTCTTATACCAGTTCAGTGCACTTGTGAAGTCGGAGCACTAAAAATATGTGGATGAAACAGTTTAACTGAAAATACGTCTGACTGCCTTAGTACTGAGATTCAGTTTTAAGAAAGTAAATAAGTCTTCACTTATGGCTACAAATTTCTTGTCTGTAATTTAAAATGGGATGATCCTTTCCTAAAAGCTGAAGTTACAATGGCAGAATCATCTAAGGCTAAGGCTAAGTTAATTTAAAAAAACCCATCACCACCCCCCAAAAAAACTAACCACAAAAAGCCCAAAAAGACAAGGAAGACTTTGTCAACAGCAAAATCTAGTCATGTTACGCAATGTTGAAATTCTTACACAAGAAAGGTTTTTGTGTATGTGGTGACAGCACCTGTTGGTGGTATTAAGATTAATGCATGCAGCTGAAATCATACACAGTTGTCTAAAATTAATAGTTATAATGAAGGGTAAATGTTTTCAAAGACAAGTCAGTGTTCTTCCATGTCACACATGTAGAAGTCCCACTGAAATGAGCTTCAGACCTCAGAATAACACTAGGGAAAAATAATGACATCATGATTAATTCTGAAAGTTTTCCCATTTTAAGCACAATGTGATATTGATCTTGAAATACTATAGGGTGACTAAAGAAGAAAATATCCATTTGTCCACAGTTAGCATAGCACAATTCCACTAGGGATATTTTTAATCAAATATGTTATGGTCACTGGTTTTCTAGTACTCAAGCTATGTTATGGTACATGACAACATTTGTATGACAGTTCTGTGGGACTGAAACGTTATCCTTCTTGGTGTGCATAAAATTATCTTCAAAAATCTTTCTTAGTATGTAAAGATGACAATTCTATCTATGTCAGTGTTGTACCTTTCTTTCACTTAAGTCTGAGCCTAAGGACTGATCTTTGTTACCTATGATTATTAGCAATTAGGAATGTGTTACTTTCAAGAAAAAGGCTTTGGGGCCATTGTTGTACAGCTCAGAGTCAATAAAATGTGAGCTGCTCATAATAGCCTTTCTTTCTTATTGAAGCCTTGGACTTGCTCTAACTTCATCAGAGCAGAGTAAGAAAAGAATAATGTGAACAATAGGAGCCCCAGAGTTTGACTTAGGCCTAATGTGAGGAGGCTGTAAAAGCTGTCAGGGAGCTTGATTGATTGGCTCTTGGGCTGCAGTCCTCAGTGCAAAGCAATAATGTTCCTGCCTCTTGTGAGAGGGCTGGATGTGTCACCTGGGGTCAGAGCTTATCAGCCTCAGGGGCCAACATTTCAGATGAGGCCAAAGTGCAGTCAATAATTTATACAGAAATTTGTGTGTAGATTCTGGGGTAAAGCAAGCTATATCTTGAAACTGTTTGTCTGACCAAGGAAATAATTAAGTCATGTCTGAAAGTCCAGTCTTTTTTTTCCCCCCCCTTTAGTGACATGGGAAAACAGTCTCCCAGTATAGAAATATGTGTTTCTGTCATCATGCTGGTTGTACTTTTGATGAGGGAGGGCATGCCTACGATAATCCTTTTGGGGATGTTACATTGCCAAAAGAAACATAGAGATTTTTAGCTGATTATATTAGGTTTCTTAGCATCCTAAGTTTTTGCCTACCTTTTGTGCGACACTGGGCTGTCTTCAGTGTCTAAATAGTTTTGTTTCTAAACCTATGAGAGTCAAAGGTTGATCAACTCCAGTGCATGAAAAAGCCAAGAGAAGCTGTAGTAGAGGCATAGATCACAGCAGGCCTGGGTAAACTAGCCAGGCTGCTATTAATAAGTGGAGAAATTGGGACAGCATGCACGAAGGATACTTACAGGAAAACTGTTCAGCCAGTTGCTGGCAAGAGAAGGAAAGTCTCACAGAAAGTATATTCATCTCTAGTGGGATATCATTTTGCTGGTAGTCTGCTTTTGCATTGCATCAGTATTGTCAAGCAGCTGGAGTAAGCCAGCTGGTTAACTAGATGTTTTACTAGTTTACCTACATGGAAGATAATTTAAAACGTAGGAAAGAAAATCATAGTGAACTTCTCTGCAGAATTTTAACACCTATTGAAGTAGGTTAGCTGACAAGTAGCCCACTTTTGTTCTGTCCCAGCAAAATTAGTACTTTGCTTCAGTAGATGCTAACAAAAGCCCTTTTACCTTACTCCTGCTCAAGGAGAACACTATTAGTCACAGTTCATTAGGCTTGTTTACAAAACTGAACTGGTATCTTAAGTGAGTAACAGAAACACTTTTGACTGCCAGGGGCATCTTTTCCACCACAAAAATGCAAGAATTTTGTAATGGGAAGGATAGCACTACCTACTATTTTTCAAAGAAAATAACTAGTTTGTGGTATAAGAACTGTAAAAATTATGTAGCATATAGCTTTGGCAAAGCATAATATTTGTTTTGTGGTTTTCAAATCTAGAAGGTTAAGTTTCAAGCACAGTTTGGTTTATAATCTGTTAGCTATAGTAACAAAAGACCTTGAAATAAGGTTACACTAAATCCTAAACTGAAGCTATTGTGTAGGAAGAAGAGCCCCTGATTTGTGAGGTTTTTGATCTGCTTTTTCTACACAGAGGGAAATTACAAATGCTGGCCACACCAAATTGATTCCTTTTTGGTGCATGAGTGGGAAAAACGTAGAGGTAGAAGAAACAGAATTCATCACTTACATTTGCAGTTTTCATAGAACTCTTATGTACACCCAATGCCTGACTATAGACCACTTCCATCTTTATGTATTTTGCTGTGAGGTTTCATGGTGGCATATTACTGTATTAAGATTTTAATAGAGTTTATATCCACAAATATAAAGGATGTGTCCCTGCGAGTCCCACAAACTAAATGAAAGAGGAGTTATTTGTCTCCTGTTAGCTGTAGCAAGAAAACCTGAGAGAGTTCTGCAAAAGAAATCCCAAATGTTTTTATTTCCCTCCCCTTTGTCTTGGATGTGTCTGTCTTAGGTGTTTACTTACCCTTTTCCCAGGCTGAAGACAATGAAGTCTTCGTGAAATCAGTGAAGCTTAATGCAAAGAGAGAAAGAGAGAAAGATGTAAAATGCAGTTCAGTAGATTTCAGTGTTTTCAGCCACTGATATAAATTGCTATTTTAAATTCTAGTGAGTGCAATAATAGAGAAGTTATCATGTCTACTAACTGCAGTTGGCCTTTATAAAGAATAGCTTGTTAGGAGGCTTTATGATTTACTGAGGCCACAGCTGGCTGCCAGCAGAGCTACAGGAGAGTGTTCTCTCTTGGGCCTGGAAGCTAGAGATGAAAAGGATCCAAAGCTGGCACAAAAGCAAATAAATGCTTTGACTTTAAATAAAGCATCATAATTTATAAGGGGCTCTGCTTCTCAGTCCCAATGAGGTACATGGATCAGCAGCAGCTCTTTGAGGTTGAGCAGAATTGTCTCTCTGGCTCGACTGCAATTCTGGTATCTGCAGTCTACAGATTTGGAAGAATTTTCATGGTTTGGGATCAGAATTGTTTCTTTATTCATGCTGTTTCTTTTCCATAAATTCTCTCTTCTGTCTTCCATTCCTTTATGTTTCATTAGTTACTCTACTGTTTGATAAATAATTGTACCAGTGTTTGCACCTGGCAGCTCTTTATCATGATGTACAGTGCTGGGAAACTAATTACTAAAGACACCTGAAGGTTTATAGGTGCATTTTGTCATCTGTTATTTGCTTGGGTTTTACTCTTCAAGTTCCTACAGTAGCAGAGTTCAGA
Source organism: Rhagologus leucostigma (assembly GCA_013397725.1). Lineage (NCBI taxonomy): Eukaryota > Metazoa > Chordata > Aves > Passeriformes > Rhagologus > Rhagologus leucostigma. The sequence continues at coordinate 561,461 of VZTD01002932.1, forward strand.
GCTGGGACACAAACTTCTATTAAGATATCCTAATACTTGCCTTAGGAAGAAAAGAAATGTATGAGCTCCTTAAGAGGTTTTGGGGTTTTTGTCGGGTTTTTTTTATACATATACACACGCATACATATACGCATAAATTTATACCAGCTTCCCCATTTCTGCAGCTGTTTCTCAACAGTCTGCTGATGAAAACAGTATTTCTGTGGTCTGATGTCCGAGAAGAAGAATAGAAATGAGGTAGATAATTCTTAAAAGGAACTCCTGAATACTTGTCTGGGTGAGAAAAAAATTGTTTTGGTTTTCCCTTTTTTTGGCCTTACTTCTTGTATTGAAACAATAGTTCTTTCCCCTATGCTCCAGGCTTGTTTTGCTTTGCTATTTACTTGCTTTTAAGGGAGAAACAGTTTGGGAGAGAAGTAAGTAGCTGAAGAGTTCCTGTACTTAATATAAAGTGCAGGAAGCAAGTGTGACAGATTAGTTGAAAAGCCCTGTGTTCTCTTCCTTATCTCGAGTGACATATGGTCCTGGAGTACAAGCAAAGGCAGTGGATTGTGGGGCTTCTTTTTCTTTTGCTCTACAAGAAGTCAGAAGAGTGTCCATGTGTTCAACAGGCCAGCAACATAGGAACTAAAATAACACTCCTTGAGAAGTGAGTGGGAAACTCAAGGGATTACAGAACAGCATTTCCTACTTCTAAAATTGAGACTCTGACACTTTTCAGTGTCAGGCTATGTGAATCACAGTTATGATTACTGAAGTAAAAAAGCAAAAATCTGCTGGAAACAAAATACTTTATTTCTGAAACAGATATGGTTTTCTTCAGAACACACAGATGTTAAATGATTTTCAACTTGCATTTTTAGTATCAGCTGAAATAAAGTAAGACTGCAGTTTTATTCTCAAGCTTCAGTGAAACAGTGAAGTTGTTCAGTTACTCTGGCCAAAGAAAAGGTAAGGGCTGCACAAAAACTAACTCTTTAGTTGTATTCCAGAGGTCAGAAGCCTATGGTTAGTTTATAATAACATTAATTGCACATTTTCATGTAAACACTGCAATCATGTGGTCTGACATTCAAGAGGTGTAACAGCAATTTATCCAAAAGTTTTCCTAGTCCTGCCAAATTCTAATCACTTTGATATAAATCTGGCAGGAGAAAATTATGTGGGTTGCTGTGGCTTCATAGTTTTCAAAATCATCACGCTAAGTAGCTCATATTTTAGTAGAACTATTTAGTTGTGGATAAATCAACAAGCCATTTGGGACCCAATCTGATGTAATTTCTGGGGTATTACCCAGTTTTCATGGAGTCTTTTATTGGTCTTTTAATGAGTGTGAAATTTAGCCTTGTACTTGATTAGGGCCATTCATATTTCTTTTAACTCTCCATCTGCATTTAGATCTTGGTCACTGGTTATTTGTTAGGCAGACCGTCTTTAGAAGAAATATATACACTGAAAAAAAATAAAATTATCATTATAACTAATAAGGGACATGAGCTCTTTAATTAGATGCTGCCCTGTTTTCCAGAGCCAACCTGCCCCCAGCATTTCAGTCATAGCTTTGTCCAGAGGAACTACCATTTCAGCTTACCCTCAGCTACACGTCTTCCTAACATGCTCAGTTTTTTTACACTAAAGCTGGAAAAGGGTAATGTTTCTAGGGAGGCAGGAAAAAGAAATGAACCAGACCTTCTTTTAGCTGACCGTTCAACTGACTATTGACCAGCTGTCTTCATGAGAAAGAAATAGATGGTGGTGAATAAGCTAGAGTCTAGTTTTCCAAGAAGTTCAATGATTTTCCCAAATCAATACAGCCCATCAGGCTTCAGAACAAAGGATGCAGGAGACATGACAGTGATGGAAGTGGCTTGTGTTCTTTCGTGTATTAATCACATGGGCTTGTGGGGAAACAGGATTTCTTCAGTTATTTCAGTGTTTATTCTTTTATATGCACTGGGATATGCTTCTAGATTAAGAAAATCTATTCAGTAATTATTAGGTGGGATTAAAAAGTTGTCTGCTTGATGGCCCAGCTCCATGATTCCAAGAGCTACTCCTCACTGTATAATTGCTGCTTCTTTTTTGAATGCAAATTGGAATATGTAATGCAAGTCCAGGGAATAGGTTCTAAATAATGGCTATTTTCAAACCAAGGTGGTAGTTCCTATTTTCAATATTACCTTCATTTTACCAATGACTTCATAATGAAAAGAAAATAAAGGGTATGACATTCAAATAAAATATCCATGAAATTTAGGTTGTCATTACTCAGAACTTACTGGAAATCACACAGATCTAATCTTACTCTGTTATGCTATTTCAGAAGCTACTGTAGTTTGTAGCCCAGCTTTAGCCACCAGCAGGGCAACATTAACTAAAATAGCAGGGTTTAGCCTCTGACCCCTATAACCTTTAAACTTGCTGTGCTTTCATAAAGTTCAGAATACAAATTTAACAGTACAGCTAAGTGCCTCAGCAGTTTATGACTATACCAGCAGCATTTCATTATGCTGCTTTTCCTTGATGCTATCCAATCTTCTCATCTTCACTGCTGTACAGTATTTGTTCAGATAAAGTCCAGTGCCCAGGATGACTAATTGCAGATCTGTGCTCCAGATGGTCTGATTACAGGATGTGGTTAAAGTGACTTTTAAAACATTCGCTGCAGCAATAGGACTCTCAAAAAAGCCCCCCAAAAATCCCACCAACAAAACAAAACAAAACAAGCCAACCCAACAGTCTTGCATTTTCAGGCCACCTGACAATCATTACATTCTCAGGCTGGCTGCTGTTGATGCCTGTTACATGTGCACCTGCTGTAGATGTAGTTAAGTTCTTGTGCCATGCTAGACAGAGAGTGTGATTAAAGTAGTAAATAAACTGTATGTCTCCCAGATCAGCATTCAGTGTATAAGATGTGGCTTCATACATAGAATGTTTACAGTTAATTTTAGATTGCTTTCTGGATGGAAGCAATCAAGGAGAAATAAGCCATTTGCATTGCAAGTCTAATATAAACATTGTTCTGGGTTTTTTATGCCTGGATGAATTGCAGGTGTATATGTGGATGTGGGATTGACGATGATGTGGCGGATATGGTGATTGTGAGGCAAATGAGTTACACTGCTTTTACTAAACCAGTGACAACGAAAAAGCTTGAGATAATCCTAAGAATACAGATTTTCATCTTGCAGCTTTTTGCACTTCATATACTTTAGGTATTGTTAGAAAGTGATGTCAGATAGATACGTGTGGGACCAAAAAAATTGCAGTGCCAGATGTAGAATAAAACATGTTTAATCGATGGTGGTGGTGTACTCACTGATGACAGATATGCCATGGTTTGGCTATCCCAGGCATGTCTGTGTTATTTGTACTTGGCATGGCTGGGACAAAAGGAAAATCAAATTTGACTTGCAAAGAAATTTGTGGATTCACTAATCACAAAGATACAAGGAATTGATTTTGCTGTAATTTTACATCGAGTAATGATGTGATGCTTCTCTATACCAAGGATTGCATCTCAGCCTTGAAGAACTACTATGCCAGAGATTTTTGCTACGAGAATTTATCATATTAATCTTTTAAAGAAGTAATCTTACTAAAAAATTCTGCGAAGTGTGGTATACTTTGGAGATCTTCCTGTGGCATCAGCAAAAGTTGTTTTAACATAATACTCAGGATAGCAAAAGTAGTAGGCAGAACTGTTAATTTTTGAATTTTGACCACAGAAGAATCCACTTATGTTAAAGTGTAAGTGACTTATGTGACTTTTAAAATATATATGACTTTTTAAACATACATGACTTTTGATGACTGAAAAGCAGAGAAATCATTCCTAGTTTTGAAAGATCATTTAAATGTTCTTCAACAAATCAGTTACAGAAGTGTTCAGAAAGACTTTGTGCAGATCTGTTTTCTCCAGAATTGTGCAGATACTTTCAGCCAGATTCTCTACTAGGAGCAGAGGGAGCAGCTTCTCTTACAAAAATGAAGGCTTACCCAATTCCATCTTCTGAGTTTCCTGGTAAAATAATCAGCTTGAACTAAACCAGGATTTTGTAGCATTTGCTGTAATCTGAACACAAAAGCAGCCTATGCTGTAAAAATTAAGTCAGGCTTTCCAGCCTGATTAATTGAGTAGCGTCTACTTGTATTGGAATTTTAACATGTTTGTTTTCTAAAGCCAGTATTTTTAAAAGCCAGGGCCCCCATTTAGGATAGTAATGTGATAATTTGATTCCTCACCACATGATCTCATTTTCAAAGTTTTGAATACAAACATAAAAATTTTTGGCTTATATACATTGCAGAAAACAGAGTCAAGAAATCAAAGAGATTAGTATCTGTTTTAGACTAGATACTTCAGGGTTTTTTTGTCTTTAAATGAAGGAACATCTGCAAGAGTGTAGATGTGTCTGCTAAAACTGCAGGGCCAGAGTAGTCCATATGAATAATACCCTTGCCTGGTACTGAAAATGCCTTTGATTGTGATGTTTTTATGTCAAAATAGCACATCTGCATTTCTTAGCAACAAGTTTAGTTACTTCACTTCCAATTTGTGATGACATAGTTCATTCTATGACATACAGTTAATAGTAAATAGCAAATTTTGGTTCCAGTCTTTGTTATGCAGTCACTGAAAAGGAGGAAGTGGGGACAAGGGAAGAAGAGATGCATTATATCCACAGAACTCATAAAAAGTGTTTTTTCCTGTAGGTTTCTGAAATTATTTTCTTACATACCACTTTTGTGACACGTGACCTTTCATCCCATAATGAAATTCAAGTATAAATTGTCATAGTTGTTTTGTACATTTTATCTATCGGAAGTGCTTATGTAAAATGGCTTTGTGCTCCTATAGGCATGCGTTCGCTTTTCCAGTCTGGGAAATTTTTTGCCATAAACATTGTGGTTATGATTATGATGAGTAAAGAAAAAGAGCTCATAATGGTACATGTACTGTGAAGGAAAACAGCAAAATACAGAATCTTTTCTTGCTCCTAAAAGGCTAATGACATCACCTTTGATGTTAAAGGAGGAGCTTCAATGGACAGTGGTGGGCACCAGATGACATTCTGGGTGTACCACTGTCATACATCAATGCTTTTGTGTATGATCCTGCCTTGGCTAATAACAGATTTGGCAGAAAAACTACAGTAGTTGACCTGTAAAACTTCTGGGTAACATGACCCCATTTTCTTACATTATAACGCCATTTTGTAATTCTCACACATAAAACATTCACTGCTTACTGTCTCTACTCTTTAATGATAAAGAGTAGCATGGGTAGTAACTTCAGAACATCTACTTCTAATATTCTTTTTTGCTTTAATTTAGGACACATGATACTGAAGGCTGCAGAAATTATTGCTAATTTTAGATATACCATAACTGTGAATAGTTACATAGTTTGCAAATGGAATAATAATCCAAATTGAACGAAGAAATGTCTACCCTTATTTTGAGAAGATAAGTTTTTCTCTATTACACTCAATTCTTGTGAACTGTGCTCTGGTAATTGGCCAAACTCTTTGACTTGACACCCTTAGTTGCTCAAAGAAACATTTGCATGTAGTATATATTCACTGTTGTTTGATCCAACCTCACAAGAACAGAATTAGATATTTGGCTAGGTTTCCTCCTAAATTAGAATCTTAGAGAGTCCAAATATCCTCAGGTACACTTCATTACAAGCATCTGAATTTTTTCCCATCCTTCAGTAATAGGTATTTTAAAAAGTTTAGGCTCTTGGGCTTTTTTTAAGGTGAAAATGCACATCTGTGTTCAGACAGTATGAAACCTGTGGGTTTCTCAGACTGTCTTTGCATTTTCTCTCTTGTTCAGGCAATGTTAAATAAATTATTGCTACATGATGTGTAGTCTAATGTAATAGGAAGTCTCATTACAGAGACTTCTTATGACTTGACACAGCTCCGGAGAGGTTTGGTCCTGTATGTGATACATTCCGTCACAAGATGGAGGGGGTGCGTGGGTACACACATGCACAGAGAGGAGCTGGAACAACCCGGAGAAGGGTTAGTGCCTCCCTGAGTGCATGGCCAGTGTACTCAGAGGTGATCCTTGGAGCTGAGCTGGACACTGCTCCAGCTCTGCCTCTGGGACAGCTCAGGCTCAGCAGAGGCTCTTGTTTTGAGCTTGAACTCTTTGCCGGGACGAACAGTACACCCTGACTTAGAAGAATAATCCTTTCTCTTCAGCACTGCGTCAAGCACATTGTGTGGATTACCAACTCAGTCATTTCCATTTTCATTTTCCGGTGCCTTGGTTTAATAAGGCTCCATCAGTTGCACGTTTCCTTAGATCAGTCCTACCTCCCATGTTACTTATATTCTCCTCACCCATTTCTATGATGATCTTAGAGGAGTAAATGAGCTACCTTCCCTGACAGTTCTGTTGAATCTTACTTGTGGCTGAGCAATGTGCTGTCCATCAGGGAAAGGAAATGTATCCCTTGCCACAGCTACTCTAACACAGTGTGGAGATTAATATTCTCTCCTACTTGCAGGGAACCTTCGCTAAGCCTAACAAATTTAATGAGATGCTCCATGTAGCAGACTTTAAGGGAGAAACTTACTTGTGTTTGCTTTTGAAACACTGACTTTCTTACACTGGAAGGTCATTTAAATGTCTTCTTAGAATTACTGAAACATGTATTGATTTCAGGGGCTTTTATTATTTTCACTATTCTATACCTTCTACCTTGCCCTCTTTTCTATCAATAGGTAACAGACTATCCCTAGGTCTGGTACATAAATTAATAAATGAATAAAGTGCACATAGAGATCAGCAAGATTACAAATATCAAGGGAGATGGACACTTAGGTCAGAATAAACCTTCATTAATATCCACCCCAAAAACAAACAAACAAAAAAAAGAAACAAACCCAAACTCAAAAAATCCCCACAAAAATAACAATTACTTTTTAAAAAAAGGATAAAGGTGAACTAGCTGGGGAAGAATAAATGGCACAGACAGTTCATCAGTAATACTCCACGGGATGTCAGAGAGCTCTCCTTGCTTGGTACATTTAGGAGACTGGACAAGCACGGGTATGTGGGCTGGAGAGAACAACTGTGCTGCTGCAGATAGATGGGCTGCATGCCATAACAGAATTTACTTGTGGAAAATACTCATGATTTTCACTTGAAGCCTTACAGAGTCACAGATGACAAGCTGTTGTAGTGGAAGGAAGGCATCAAGGCTGCCAGAGAAACACTTTTACAATCTCTCCTCTCTAGGGTGTGAATGGCAAGTGGGAACATAGCTTGGAGTTGCTCATTGTGAGAAACTCCATTTCCACCAACAGGTATTTTGTCTTGGATGTACTGGGTTGTTCTCCTCTTCCTCCTCCTCCTCCCTGAACCCCAGCACCCCCTGGCTGCCTCCATGCCTATGCAGGGGGCAAGGTAAAGCATCCTTGGTGTATTTGCAGGCTGCCTAGTTTGCCTAAGTCATAAAAATACAGCATGGCATTTTAACCCTGATCACAGAGTCAGTTAGGCTGGGAAGGATGTCTGAGATCATCGAGTCCAACCTATGACACAACACCACCCTGTCAAGTAGACCATGGCACTGAGTGCCACAGCCAGTCTCTCCTTAAACACCTCCACCGTGATCCTTCTAGGTACTCAAAGCCTGGCTCTGACACTGGCTGGAAGTGCTGTTTGTCTTTCATGCTTCAGACCAATTCACCCCAGTGTACAAAATTCCAGTTGCGTAATCACAATGAAAAACCATGTGGGGGATAAATTTCAAATCTGTTACAGGGAATTTTCAAGAAAATCCCTACTTCCCTGGTACCTCTGCTAACAACATTTAAAATACTTCCCTGCTGCTAAAAGACCCCTGAGGAAATAAGCGGCTGGTTGCGTGTTAACTTCACCTCAGTGCAGCAGACAGGGATGGTTTTAGTGCAAAATTAGAAATTGTGCTGGTAAGACAAAGAGAAAAGATGGGCTGGAAACATTCTGGCTCAATGCCATCTTCGTATCTGTTGCAGACGCTGCAGATAGAATAAGGGAAGTGTAGAGGAAAAACAAGGCTGTCAGCTGCGAGGTGGTGTCTTCATGCCTCTCATAAATTCGGAACATTTTGTATTGTGCCTTTCTTTGTTAGATAAAATGTATTTTTTATTTCAGTGTGTGTTCTAATGCGAAGAGATGTCTGGTTCAATAATACTACCTTGTGTTTATCTGTGGCAGTTAATGAATTAAAGGGGTCATTATTCTGGCTAGTCCATAAACATGATGATAAATTATGTGAAGAAGCATTTGAGGGCAACCTGAAAACATTTGAATGACATCCTCCACATTTATTTTCTTGTTACTTACAATAACCTTATCATTCACAAATTTTACAGGGATAATTCAAATAAAACGAAATTAGAATTCTGCTTTAGGCAGGCAAATTTGCATTTAATAAAAGTCGTAAGTGGAAAAGCAATTAAATTACAGTAGGTTTTTTAAAGGACCTCTATTCCTATATAAATATATATTGTAATTACTCTTACCTTCATTGCTGTATGGTTGAAGTTGCACGTCTAGTCCCTCACTTTCCACAGAAGCAAAAGCAAGGCAAATAATACATTTTTCCAGATATATCTGCTGAACAAAACTTGAAGTGCATACGTGTGTGTGTTTGTATGTTTGGAGATGAATAATTTCAAGTAAATAGAAGCATCATTATCATATTGTTCAAAGCAAAGCAGATTATTCTTCTCAGTCACCTTCTGATTTAAACACTGTAACTGGTGCTTAGTTTATGCTGGCTGGCTGCCAAGTGAAAGCAATTATGTGCAATAATAGCAAAATTAAGAGGTGAGTGTTGCTGTTTTACAGCAGGACATGGCAAAACCCATTTCCTTCTGTCAGCTGTATCTTGATTACACACACAGAGTCACACAGGCAAGCTGTCTTACACACACACAGGCATGCACACATTCTTGTTCTTTGTCGTTTGCTGTCTTTCTTGTGGGTTTTAACTTGAGGTCACTGAAACCAGAAAAGAGGAAGAATACAGACCAGAGTGTTTGAAAGCAAATGAGAGTAAACGTCTCACTTTGTGGGGGAAGGACAGAAAAAAAAAAAAAGAAGAAAAAAATAAAAGAGCAAAACAAAAAGCCTATCTCAGTTATTGTTCTAACTGTGATAATACTTTATTTTTCGCTCACTGACAGGTGTCCTAGTGGTAAACGTTACATGGAGGAACAAGACTTACGTGGGAACACTGTTGGACTGCACAAAGCACGACTGGGCCCCTCCTAGGTAGGCAAACATTCTGAGTCTGTTTTTCCTCTGCTGTATTTTAACCCCTAATCTTGGGTAAGAGACGGTACAGAGATTAATAAAGCACAACTGGTTATAATTGAAAACATGCACCAGTGAAACGAGTAGTTCTCTGTTCCAGGGTGAAATGTAGGGTGGAAGTTCTTTATTATTTTACTTTTGTATTTTTGAGAGGGAAAGGGAAATACATGGGATTCAGTCAGAGAGTAGTTAATTTCAAAATGCCTTTCTGTAAGTCAGCAAAATCTTTTGCTCCATTGTTCTAATTAGGTGCATGTGTCCTTGCCGTTTTCGTCCTTTTTTAATGACTTTGCCTTTGACACTGTAATATTCTCATTTGTCAAAAGGGCATCTTTCCTTTAACGTGTGTGAAGGTTCTCTTATGGGATGTGGTGGTGATGTTTTTTATTTTTTTAGTTCACAGAACCTGCTGATGAAATCTATTGTTTGTACAGGTTTTGTGAATCGCCCACAAGTGACCTGGAAATGCGGGGAGGACGAGGCAGGGGAAAGCGGGCAAGGTCCGCTGCAGCTGCGGCTGTGCCTGGGAATGATGCGAGTTTTGCAGAGTCCAGAGGACTTCAGAATAAAAATCGAGGTGGTGCCAATGGGAAGGGGAGGAGGGGCAGCCTTAACTCAAGTGGGCGCAGAACACCCCCAAACTGCGCCATGGATGAAGTCAAAGCCAGCCCCTCATCCACAAACAAGAGGAAATCTAAGCCTCCTATGGAGCTAGATTTGAACTCCAGTTCAGAGGACAATAAGTCTGGAAAACGCATTCGTACTAACTCTAGAAGCACTCCCACCACCCCACAGGGGAAACCCGAGACTACTTTTTTGGACCAAGGCTGCTCTTCCCCAGTGCTGATTGACTGTCCTCACCCCAACTGCAACAAGAAGTACAAGCACATTAATGGATTGCGTTACCATCAGGCTCATGCACACTTAGACCCAGAAAACAAACTGGAGTTTGAGCCTGACAGTGAGGACAAAATTTCAGACTGTGAGGAAGCACTGAGTAATGTGGCACTTGAATGCAGTGAGCAAAGCACAAATTTGCCAGGCTTTGATCCGCTAAAAGCACCAACATCTCCTTCCTCCATTGCTACCCCAGGGACCCCCAAGGGAAAGAGGGAACTGACCAGCAATGGCCCTGGTTCAGTTATCAGTTCCAAAACTGGCAAGAATTCTGGCAAAAAGAAGGGTCTAAACAGTGAATTGAACAGCCTTCCAGTAATTTCTAACATGGCAGCCACACTGGATAATTGCTCTGTAGCAGATGGCAATTTGCAAACCGAAATGCCGAAACTGGAGGCTGAAGGGTTAATTGACAAGAAGAGTTTGGGTGATAAAGGCAAGAAATCGAACAATTGCAAAGTGGATAAAAACCTTTCCAAACTGAAAACAGCCAGGCCCATTGCTCCAGCGCCAGCACCAACTCCTCCCCAGTTAATAGCTATACCTACTACAGCCTTTACAACCACCACTACAGGGACAATACCGGGACTGCCCTCTCTAACAACTACTATTGTTCAGGCTACACCAAAGAGCCCTCCACTGAAACCTATTCAACCAAAGCCCACAATTATGGGAGAGCCAAGCACTGTAAACCCAGCTCTCACATCACTCAAAGATAAAAAGAAAAAGGAGAAGCGAAAGCTGAAGGACAAAGAAAGCAAAGAGACAGGCAGCCCCAAGATGGATTCTAAGCTGGGGAAGCTGGAGGATTCAAAAGGGTCTGGAAAAGACTTATCTGGACATTTTTTAAAGGACCATCTCAACAAGAATGAAGTGCTAGCTAATGGACTGTCAGAGTCTCAAGAGAGCAGGATGGCAAGTATTAAGGCTGAAGCTGATAAAGTTTACACATTCACAGACAATGCGCCCAGCCCTTCCATAGGGAGTGCCTCCAGGATGGAATGCAGCACTTTGGTGAATGGACAATCTGCCATGGCCCCACTGCACGTGTTGACACAGAATGGCGCAGACAGCACGGCCGCTAAAACCAACAGCCCTGCTTACTCAGATATTTCTGATGCAGCTGACGACGGTGGCTCTGACAGCAGGTCAGAGGGCATGAGGTCAAAGGCCAGCTCTCCATCAGATATTATTTCTAATAAAGATGGTGTTGTAAAAGGACATTCTTCAACCACAGCACAATCAGCTCAAGCAAAAGAGTCTCATTCTCCCTATTACCATGGCTACGATCCTTATTATTCCCCAAGTTACTTGCACTCTGGACAGGTCAGTGCCCCAGCAGCTGGGAACAGCAGTACCCCACAGGGGCTGAAGATTAAAAAAGAGGCTGAGGAAGAGGCTGAAAAGAAAGAGAAGGCAGAATCGTCAGATGCCAAGAAAAGCGAAAGCACTTCCTCTAATTTGCAGCCGCAACATCAGTCAGTAATAACTCAAAGACACCCTGCACTTGCTCAGTCACTTTATTATGGACAGTATGCCTATGGGCTCTATATGGACCAGAAGTCCTTAATGGCCTCCAACCCTGCTTACAGGCAGCAGTATGAAAAATACTATGAGGACCAGAGACTAGCAGAACAGAAAATGGCACAAAGTGGGAGGGACTGTGAAAGGAAGAATGACCCCCCCTTGAAGGAGATTGGGAAGGATGACAAGCAGAAAAATATTCCATCTGCCACTATTTCAAAGGCCCCTTCAACTCCAGAGTCCAGCAAAAATAACACTAAAATAGGGTCGTCAGTTCCTAACAAAGGTGAGGAGACAAGCAAATCACAGATCCTTTCCAATCACCAGCAGCAGCTTCAGTCTGACACTTTCAAAGCCAAACAAATGGAAAACCATCAGCTTATAAAGGAGGCTGTGGAGATGAAATCTGTTATGGACTCCATGAAGCAAACAGGAGTAGATCCAACCACAAGATTTAAACAGGTGAGATCACAGGAAATGAAACAAGAGTGTCTTGGTTTGTATTTTAAGTCATGTGAGATTTTCTTCCTGATTCTGCTGTGTTCTTCTGCCTCTGCAGCCAAACAAGCTCCACCATCCTTTTTTCATGCTGGATGGTATTGTAGTCTGTGAATAGACCAATAAACCTTCCAGTTGAGCTGTTTGAAAAGAACAAAAAAATAAATTAAAAAGTCTAGTAAGGTGGTGACAGAACCCAGGCTTAAGACCTGAATAGACTATTTTAAATTATATGCATGAATAAAATAGAATTAGATTTCTCTTTTAGATGTAAATTCTAAGCATTTTGCTTAGTTCAGAAATGAGAAATTTCAAGCAAAATAAGCAGCTTTCATTGTGAGAGGTCTCAAAGTAGATTTGAAACATGGTTTGAAGTGTTTCTTTTTTTTGTTAAATGACAGTTGGCATTTACTAAAGATGGGTGAGCTGGTTCTTTGAAGAGTTGGTTTAAAGAACAGCTCTTTATCTTAACCCAAGGTGACCTTTCTGAAGCAGTGAAGTTCCCCTTCTCTCCTCAACCAACCTCAAGCCCCTACAGACCTACACAATGGATGAAATCCTCTCTCCACTGAAGTCAGGGATAGTTTTGCCATTGACTTCAGTGTAACCACAATTTTATCCAGTGGCTTCATGCTGACCTTCGTAGATGTCACATTGCCTTCATTTGAGGCAATGCGACTGTCTCTGTGCTCTGAACTGGAGCCTCAATGCTCGGTGCTTTCATGTTTTGGTGTATGGTACATCCCAGACTTCACCCTTACGGGCTGTCTTTCAAGGTACAGTGGGGTCAGGGGAGTGGGAGTAGGGAGCTCTAAAGGAAGTGGGATGATACAGCCCTAAGTAAGAGAAGATTTCTGCTGATTCAAGTGAGTATTTGAACCAGACTGTCCAAGCATTTAGTTGTGTGCTTATATTTCTGTGGCGTGTGCCATAAATGTCTGTCAGTTGGAGAAAATGTTTACAATTAGCTCTTGCACACCCTGTATTAGAAAAGAAGTCTTCCTGTTACTTTTACATGCCAATTTGCTGTGGTGTTGTAAAGAACTCACCTACCTAATTCTATCACGTGTTTATAAACTGGTGTGTGTAATATATTATGTAAAAAAGTATTTACAGTGCCCAGTACATGTTCTTTAAACCATGTGGTTCTGATCCAGTAAATACTTGCCCATCTTTAACGGTACAAACTTAAAGTAAGATTGTCAGCTGAAAAAGTCTGCTTTAATGTCTGACTTCCACTGATCCTTGGATGTTTGTAATATCAGAGGCAGTATTAGAATCTTTCCAGCTAGATCAGCTTTTCATGTGCATTGTTCCAGGTATTCTAAGTGCTCTGGCATATCATTAGCCAGCTCTAATTTTGTGGTTCACAGATACTTTTTGCTCTCTAGTGGGAAAAATCTCTCTGTGGGCTTTAATTAAAATGTTTTATGAATAACATGGTCTCAGAACTTTATTACATTGCATATGTATTTCATGATTAAACTAGTTAAAGGCATGAAGAAGGATATAAGATGAAGCAATTGAATTAAATTTTGATAATAGACTCTTCTTCCTTCATGGGAATATTGGTTTGACTTTGAGCTCGAGGCACTCTGTAGCAAGCAAACCTCTCCTCTATGTAATAGGGATACGGTATTAAAACAGCTATTAAAAATACATTAACTGAAATATGGGAAATATCAATAACAAACTTAGTTCTACGTCTAAGTTCAGAACAATCTTTTTCTCCTCTGTATTAGGATCCGGATTCACGAACATGGCATCATTATGTCTATCAGCCCAAATACCTTGATCAGCAAAAATCAGAAGAACTTGATCGTGAGAAAAAGTTGAAAGAAGACAGCCCTAGAAAAACACCTAACAAGGAAAGTTCCCTGCCTAACCTTCCTGTCTCATTAGCAAGCATTAAAGAGGAGCCTAAAGAGGTCAAGCGTTCTGATTCTCAATCAGTGGATGAGAGCAAGATAAAAAACGATGATCAAAAGACTCCTGTAAATTGGAAGGACTCTCGGGGTGCTAGAGTAGCAGTTTCCTCACCAATGAGTCAGCACCAGTCATACATCCAGTACTTGCATGCTTATCCGTATCCGCAGATGTACGATCCCAACCATCCAGCCTATCGCGCAGTCTCTCCTGTCCTAATGCACAGCTATCCTGGTATGTATTCCGAAATTTGTCTTGCACTCTAGTTAAGATTTGCATCCTCAAGTTCAGCAAAGCCTGCATTTTAATATTTCTGTTAGTAGCTAGGGTAAATTAGAAGCTTCGTGGGTGATGTTGTGTTGCTTGTGCTTCCACTAGGGAAAGTTCTGTAGATGAAACTGATTTAATACAAGATGTTCCTTTTATGAACTCTCAAGTTTCTCAATACTTGACAGTCTGCTGTTGCTGTTAGACTGACAGATAGTTTATTGCCTATAAAAATATTCTAAGCACTTACTGTCAGAACCATTATAGTTACTATTCCTTTTACTTAAAGAGGACCCATAAATGTCTGAAATGGCTATCAACTCAACCCTCTTTATAACCTCCATTCATCAGGGTAAATTAGGTGATGAAATTGAAGAGCAGCGGTGCCATTTGGTAGTCATGTGATCTACTTTTGATGTTATTCTCTGTGCTGACATTGTCTCCTCCTACCCTGATATAATCAAAATGTAAAAACAGTAACTTGACGTGGTATTTATTGTTTACCTGCAGGGGCCTATCTCTCTCCAGGATTTCATTATCCAGTTTATGGGAAGATGTCAGGGAGAGAAGAGGCAGAGAAGGTCAATACCAGCCCAAGCATCAATGCAAAATCAACCACTGAGTCCAAAGCACTGGATTTGCTCCAGCAGCATGCCAACCAGTATCGCAGCAAGTCACCTGTTGTAAGGCTTCGTCCATTCTTACTGAAGAGTGTTACGTACAGGAAGGGGTAGAGCAGGAACATAATCATAGGAAGCACACAGTCTGGCATCAAGCTATGAATGCATGATTCTTCTTTACAGTACTGCTTACAATAAAAGCAGTTTATAGTCAGGATGCTTCTGTGGCATAAACTGGAGGTGACACACACATCTAACACAGTTCTGTGCTGAGTTTTCCTATCTTGAATGGACTCATATAGAAACACAGATTCAGAGATCCCTCCTGGTGCACAGATTTTTGCAGTTAAACAGGAAACTCCTGTTGGGAAACAGATAATGAAGTGAGAAGTTGGGCTATCGAATTTGATAATATCCCCTCCTTGTATTTGCCAAGAATCCACATCTTCCGAGTAGCTGATTACCAGCCCCCATTTCTGAAGATTTACAAACAAGATTTACAAAGCTAGAATAAATACTGTCGTTTCACTTTCAAATAAGTTGGTGCTGGTTTTAATTGTGAGCAAGTCTCTGACTCTCATTCTATTTTTTAAAAGGTTTTTCTGCTATTCAGTCAAACTTGATCCTCAGAGTGCTTTAGAAGATTGAGGATTAGTAAACATCCATTTTTCAGCAGCTCACCTAGGTTGTTCAGGCATTGGCAAGCCAGCCGAGCTTCAGGGAGCCTAAAACTAGAAGTCACCATGGTGTCTTCAAGATGCAGTGTGTTGCCTCAAAATCTCTGTGCATTGGGAAAAATTCCATTAGCCAGAAAGACTAGCATTAGATTAGAATCAAGTGCAAATAGCAGAGATACTTCTTCAGGAAAAATTAGCTTAATCATTTGTATTCAAAGGTTTTTGTCAGGTAGTAGCACATGGGTTTTTTGTGATTTCATCTCTTTTAAAATTCTCACATTGGTTTTCTTTCACTTTCTATTACTAGCCTGTGGAAAAATCACCAGCTGAGCGTGAACGGGAAGCAGAAAGGGAGCGAGACCGCCATTCTCCTTTCAGCCAGCGGCATCTCCACACACACCACCATACACACGTTGGAATGGGCTACCCCCTTATACCTGGACAGTATGACCCATTTCAAGGTGAGCAGAAAATTTTCAGTGGATGGGATTGGCTTGCCTCACAGAATTGTTGCCTTGACATTGGAAATTGTGCCTACATGAAGCATTTTGAATAGAGATCCCATTTTTAAATCAGAAGTGCATTACATTTAGGAAGAAGGCTTGAAAATTCATGGCATGTGCTAGCAATAAATTAATAGCTCCATGCCTGGGAAATACCAAGTTTTGTTTCCAAAACTGGGTGTCAGAGCATTATTAAAGATGTACCAGTTAGGCTGTCATCCACATGAATGTTTTGATTCCTCCTGCAAACTGACATTAACTGGCTGAAAGGCAGTAAAAAATCCAAACCAAACAACCTCCTTTTTGTATAATTAGGGTTGTGTAAGCAATGGAGGAAGTGTAGCAAAGACAAAAGCTTTTTATACTGAACATATTTTATGTACAAGGCACTGCAGTCACAAGGGTTTGTGCTTGTTATAATTTGACTGTTTGAAAGAGGACTCTTTGTATTTTGGCAAATGCCATGCACAAAGTTGCAGTCAGGGAAAAAGCAGCACAGTGAGATACGATTTATTCTCCCTAGGTTTTATACCAGTCTTTGAATGTTTTTTCTCTAACCGTGGACTCTAGCTGAACTAAAAGGAGGTTTCCTCCCATGCAGCAAAGTACATGCTACCACAATTGGTGGCTAAATGACATTTCTTCTCTACGTTCACTTGGTGCCTCAGCACTTATTTTTCCTGTGTAAAAGTCTTGACATTTCTCAGTGTGATTCAGTGATTGCATATGCCTTTTGGGATGCATTATGCTTGTTCAGTAGCAAAACTGTAAAAATGGTAAGTTATTATGAAAGTATTGTATCCTGAGCAGCTGGCATGTCGTTTCTGTAATTCACTGTGACTTTTGATTCTTGTTGTTTCCTGGTACCTATTATTTCCACTGAGCTTCCTATTCATGAACTCATACAAACCACTTAGCATCATGCAGTGCAGTATTTGGAAAGGAATGCAGTAAGTCGAAATGCTGTAATTTCTTGTAGAATATCTATCAAAGACAGTTTATTACAGAAAGGTATATTGATCATACTGGGCAGACTGTCTTAACAAGGTTGCCTGAAATATTTGCCATTTATGTAGTGTTAACCCTCCCACACATTTTCTGGCTGTTTGCCTTAGTGATCCTTCCCACCATTTTTCTGAGCACAAAAATCCATTAAAACCACACATACATCAGCATTCCTTTGTTTCTTCTTTCTCTCAGGATTGACCTCTGCTGCCCTTGTTGCCACTCAGCAGGTGGCTGCACAGGCATCTGCATCTGGTATGTTTCCTGCACAAAGAAGGTAAATAGCCAATAAATTATATATTGTAACATAGAGAGGAGAAAGCAAATCATAGAGTTTTTACCCTGATGTTGTGCATTTCCTTGTATGACAGTTTTTAAGGCTGAGGAAAAACTTGGTTCTTTGGGTTAATTGCAATTTTGTTCTCCTTAGAATGACATTTTGTCCTTCCTTATTTGTGTTCTTTAACTGTAACATAGGTCACTAAGAACGAACAAGTAGTCTGTCTTCTGAGATTTTCCATGGAGTGTGTTTAAAGGACTGGTATTAAGATAAAACAAGAGATTATGAAATACAATTTGAGATCCAAATTTTTAATAAAATTATTTTAAAATTAATGTTCAGTTGACTCCATGCATGACCAGAAAAACTTCATATTTTATCTATTCTGCAAGTTGGCCTGGTTTGCTGATCTTGCTTTCAGAGAGGTTTGTTTGGGAGCCCATTAGAGATGGCTTCATATTTAAGTTAAGCACCCATTGCACACATTTGCCTCTCAGTTATTTACTAGGTTGTCAAGAGGAAAACTTCTGTATTGTGATGATCCTATATCCAGTGAAAATCCCAAAGCATCTTTTAACAGTAGGGTTTTGTTCATAGCTGCCACGTTAAGCCTCAGAGTTTATTTAATGTATTAAATAGAACGCGGCAGGTCCCTGTTAACGGGTGTCTGTCTGCAAGCTGATGCTGAAACAAGCAACCATTAGCTGGAAGTATTTGAGTAAGAAAAGTTTGTAGCCCTGAAAGAGCTGATGGATGACAGGGTATCAGAACCCAGAAGATAAATCCTGCCACAGGTTACTTCTTGGGATGTTGTTCCCGGCAGGGGAGGGATGAGGACACGGCTTGATGTGTTTTCTTCTTGGGTTTGAGAATACTTGTACAGATTTCATTGTGCATTCAAGGTGCAGGACAAAAAGTGTGAGGAAAGGATGCTGCTTACTAAAACCTTTTTCTTTCTCTTTTCAGAGAATGATGAATTTGGGGATGAACATTGTCATGTGACTGGATCACATGAGGAAGCGCTTTATTACAGACATCAGTTCCATGGTGTTAATTTGAAATGCCTTAATGGCAGGCAAAAACCAGTCATTTCATTTTTGTAAATTGCAGATTTTATCACAGAGTAACAAATGTTGCTGTAATTAGACTTCTGTTTTTATATATATATATATGCGTATATATATATATACATATATATATAAAAATATATATATATTCTTTACTTTTTTTGTATCAGTACCAAGGCTCGCACACAGGGTCTGCTGCTAAGTTGCGAACCACACACTAAATGGAGATATGTATTTGTCATGTTTAGAAGGCGTTAACCGCAAAAGGCTGTTTGTTTCTTTTCTCTTCTTCTTCCTTTTCTTTTTCTTCTCTCTTCTTTCCTTTCCAATTGTAAATAAATAATGTTATGTATCAGTGTGCCTGAACCTTGCATACCCTTCTGGTATTTCCCACAAGCTCTCAGAGAGGCTAACTGTGATGACACTTTGGTACAATGTAGATGTCTATTTGGTGGTTCCTATTAAGATGCATCAGTGTAAAATGTTACTGTATTCACTGTTTCATTGTAATTGTGTATTGTGAAAAATATACCTTTGGAAGGCATGGGGATTCTAGTACCACAAAAACTGTGTTGTATATAATGTATAGATTTTAAATGGAGATAATGAGCATCTGTGAATAATGAAATGTCTTTTTTGATAATCTTGAATGGCAGATAACCTAATAGCCTGCATACAAGAAGACATCTGTGATTGTTCTATTACTTGAATAGTCCTGCAGTCTTTTTTTTAATGTTTACAATTACCCAGATTTAGAGGAGAGACTTTAATGCCATTACCTGTTTACTTGTTTTATGCTGTAACCTAGTTTATTTTATGTAAAACCTATATCAAATGCTTTCATTTTTTTACTTGCCTTAAATAATTTGGCAATCAGAATAATGAAAAAAAATTTGATTTTTTTTTAAATTTTATTTTATTTTTATTTTTTGATTTCTGGGTGTCTATGAGCCACTTTGAAAGATGTGTCATAGCTGTAGATAGCAGAGGCTGCAGCAATGGCACAGCTCCTAGTCATGCTCCTGCTGGGCCTGTGCCATTGTCCTCTCTCAGCGGGCAATGCAGGGTCCAAGCCAGATGGCAGATGGACCTCTTTCAGTTGACCCTGATAGGCTCAAAAAAAGCCCATGGTAACACTTCGGATGGTATTAGTGGAACTGAAGTCTCTAATACCTGTTTTAGAGCAGCTCTGTATACTATAAATTATAGGCAATTTTTTTCCTATTTTATCTGTATTGCCCTTCCCCCCAAAAATGAATAGATGCCTAAAAACAGACGACCTGTCAACTAAAAAAAGATAAAATTCCTTTGCTGTGTTTAACCTGCATTACCACAAGATAAATATTTTATGTGGCTATACCACCTGTTTTGTTACAATGCAGTTAACACAGTACACAGTAACATGAAATCACTGATCATGAAGTGAAAAAAAAACAGATTTACTGGTCAGGTTTTTGAGGCTTTAACTTTTTTCCTTTTTTGCATATCCCAGTTACACTGATTGTCAAAACTGCTTTTTAAAGTTTTACTGGGTTTTTTTGTTTTGTGTTTGTTGGGGTTTTTTTTTTGACAGGGTGGATTACCGCAAGCTAAATGTTGTTCTTGAAGTTGGTTCCGTTTCTTCTACCTTGTGAATACTTAATACAGAAGGATGAATTAAAGATTCCCAACAGACAAGCACACTTGGACTTTTATATTACTATGATGAATCTGCCATTAATATTGCTATAATTGTTTTATTTTTATAGGCATAAAATCAGTTCCCTTAGTGAATAGTTATAAGGTTTATTGATTTTTACTACACATCATTCATCTGTGGCTTACTATTATTGTCTTGTTCTGAACACATTCAGAAGTCTCACAGTGGTGACATACTACAAGTTAGCCTCATAAAAAATGGGAAGGAAGGGGTGTTTTCTTTGAAAAAGGGGATATTGTGAATGCAGGGCTCTTGAAATAATAAATGCCTTATTACTTCTATAGTAAAGGCTCAGATGGCTTTTGTGTTGAAATGTACCATGGACTTTTGTTTTTTTCCACCTAAACCATTAATGCCACCACAGCAAAACAGATGTTCTAAATTCACACTATTGGTGATTTTGATTTAGTGTAGTTTGAGTGCCAAAAGTAACTGGAATGAATTACTTTGATTGATACAGGGTAAGCAACAGTTAAAATTTCAATTAATGTTATAGCTTTATTGTATCCTTGAAGTCTGTAAGAGTGGCTAACATCTATTGCCATTTATTGTCTTCCTCCACTTATTATGTCTTCCATCTTCTTTTTGGTTTACCACTCTCCATACTGACGTCCCTAAAGGCTGTGCCACAGTGAGTGTCACTCTCTGGTTCAGCATTCCCCAAAGCCAAAGGGTATCCACCCACATGTCTGAGCACTGATGTGCAGCTGCCAAGGTCATCTCACCACTGTGTGAGCATCCAAAGGAAGAGCAAACTGAAGCAGTAATACAAGGAAGACAACTTACACACACCTGGGAACTAAGAGCTGCAGAGGCTGGTCACTGAAAAGGGGCAGCAGAAGCATCAGAATGCAGATACATTTGCACTCTGTTCTCCACAGATGGGATGGGATTATACTTTTTGCTACCTTTAGCTGACCTCTACCACCCTGCCCTTCCAGCAGCAGCTAACAGTGACCTTGCTTCTGTCTTTCATCCAGATGTTGCTGGATGTCTTGCAAAGGTGAAACAGGGCTTATGCAGTACGCTCATTTGAGTTTCTAGTCTGTCCATGTAAATGCAGCTAGAGAAATGAAAGGTCTGTCAGTGCAAGCCCATCACACAGACTCAAAAAACCCAGCCAGGGAGCTACTGCCTGTTATCCCTGCAGTGGGAAAAAATGGATGTGAACAGCAAAGGGGGGTGGCGTGCTTTTTGAGCTATCATGTAACTCTAGGGGCTGAAACAGGACTGGGGTCTAACCAGCTGAGCTGGCTGGCTACCAGGGCTAGCCTAGAGCTGGTGGAAATGGGGGCTAGGAAAAACGTAACTTCAGTTCTGTAATTTCAGATTCCCCAGTGGCCTAGGGGAACACCTGAGCAGTCACAGAGCTAATTCTGTGCCGTGCATCCCCTCCTTTCTTCTGATAGGTGCACTGGTTGGGCTTAACCATTTGGTCACTCGTCACACTTGTCACTCTGCTGTCAGAACAAGGACCCCCAAAGGACAAGAATTTAGAGCAACCCTGAATCCATTTGAAAACGCACACAAGGGATTGTCGATAGCAAAAAAAAATTGGCATAAACAAAGGACACCAGAGTGCCCATCTACAACTCTCCACCCTGGCTCTTCTCAGGGAACCAGTGAGAGTCAGGCAGGGAGTCTAATTCATATTTCCTTGTGGCGTCAGAGTCTTGTCACGATCACAACTGACAAAAGTACTGTCCTCATGTTTCTTAGAATCTCACTCCAGTGTTTGCTTGCAACACACTCTCTCCCCTTTTCTCCTCTCCCCTCTCTGTGTCACTTGCCAGCTTAATGAGCCCTCTTACATCCATCTGATATCATCAAAACTCTATTTGCACATCTAAAAGCTTTCTGCATACATTTTTGAGCTTGACCCTTGATTAGTGTTCTCTCTTTCTTTTTATCACAATTTGTCCATTGACCTGAGCCTTTTTCTCTATCTTGGACTGTGTTAATGTATCCTGCCTCTCTTTAGCCTACAGTGTTTGGGACACAAAACATGTCTCACTTCAAATTCATACAGCATAGTTCATATTATAGCTACCTCTTAATAATAGCTAGAGCACCTCGTAGATGATAGCACAAGATGCCACGAGTAGCTAGGACAGACCACTGTTAACAAGGAGCTTAAGGTAGCTGATGAAAAACATCACAGTTTTTAAAAGTATTTTGAAACCATCCAATGACTCAAAATTGTGAATGATATGAAACCCATATAGGAAGTCTGAGCCTTTATCTCCCTGCATCAGAGAGAACTGGAGACATACAGTCATTACGTAATGTGCCAGCTTTGTTCTGCTTCAGAAAGAGAGCTCTGATTTCAGTTTTAGCACTTTGTGAAGCTCTCTGTACTAAACACCCTGTAGCATTACTGTGAACTACAGTTCTCCCTCGGGAAGTTTTTTTTTTCTAGGTCAGTATTTCCTAAGTTCTCATAGCTTCAGCCTTTTTTGCACGATTGGCTTTTTTTTCTTTCTTTTTTTCTTTTTTTTTTCTTTCTTTTTTCATTTCTTTTGGAGGGGGTGAATCTTACTGTTAGCAAGAAATGCAAGAGGTTTTCATTCAGGAGAGGAGACATCAGCTGAAGCTGTGCATGTTCCAGTGGTCAGGAGATAGACACCAGTAAAATTCTTACACTGGCTGTTAGTAATTTTTGTGCAACATATGCGAAATAGGGCTTTCAACCTCAGTAACAACTCTGACATTTCTCATCTGGACTAATAAATTAGCAAAGTTAAGGACTGAGCAAAGGTAATTATTATTGCAGCCTAGAAATATTTGAAGAAAATATATGAAGAAAATACATGAAGAAAATACATGAAGAAAACTTAATCTCCACCATAGTATGACAGAGAAATGTTCTGGGGACTATGGAAGCAGATTTTCTTATAAACAAATGAACTCCTGCAGACCCAGCCGATACCTGTAGTTCAGTCCCAGTAGCCTCACGATGTTTCAGCAGCATTCTGTGGTCATTTTGAATGGCATAATGATGAATGTTAATTAATTACATGATATCTATCATTTCAGTTTGCTGATGGTAGGATGGTGCTTGCTTACTGCTTTGAGCACAATGCTGCAGGATTTCCTCACGAAACAGTGCAGCATGCCTTATAAAGAATTAGATCAGTAGGCAAAGGCCCTCTGAAAGCCTGTTTAAACCCTTAATACAGGCGACTAATTTTAAGGCATCCATCTTGACAGGTAAACTACTTCTGTCCTTTTAATT
Organism: Rhagologus leucostigma; assembly: GCA_013397725.1. Taxonomy (NCBI): domain Eukaryota; kingdom Metazoa; phylum Chordata; class Aves; order Passeriformes; genus Rhagologus; species Rhagologus leucostigma. Next base: position 584,989 of record VZTD01002932.1, read on the forward strand.
GCTTCCAAGGCCCTGAGGGTATTACCAAGCCTTGCTCGCCCCACCCAGCCTCCCACGGAGCTTGCTCTCCCCACCCCTACTCGGTGGCCCAGGACTCCCATTTCAGTCCAGGCTGTTCATCCCTGGCTCAGGGATACGGATGCCTTGGGCTAGAGCCGTACCCTAGTTGTCTTGCCCCTGGCTGGGGTCAGTGGGATGGGACCTGCCAGCCTCCAGGAGCCCCAAGCCCTGGCTGCGCCTTCAGAATGAACAAGAATGTGCAGTTTCTGCTCTTAAGGGACTTGTGTTTTGGCTGTTTCTTACAGAACATTGTGCAGGGAAAGGGCTTTCAGTAAGACCCCTGTTAATATTTTCTTAAATAGACAAATGTAAAGTTAAAGAGGAGTTTTGTCTTTGAATGTTTCAAATCAAACAGTGGAAATGAGGTGTGGAATAAAAAGCTCCAGACTGAAGAACCCCCTGCATAGTTAACAACCGCCATGAAAAAGCCAGACCTTTTTTTCCTTAGTTTTTAACTCTTTCCTCAATAGTATAAACTTGTGTTTGAGAGTCCAAGTGACGCTACAAACAGGTGCAGTAGCATTTTTTCGTCTCTCATTCCAGTGAGAGTGACTGAAAGGGACAATTAGCTGTAAAAGGAGCTGGCTCTTAATACATGTACTCAAACTAGACACCTTCTGTATACAGAACGTGTTTCTCATTAATGAGCTCCCTATTCAGCAGTGGTCAGCTCTGCTGGCTGCTTCAGCAAGCTGACTGCCTCCTTCCTTTGGGGCTCTCTGTTCCCCAGAAGAAAGTGGGAGGCACCACATCAAGGGCTACGTGGACTGCAAGAACAGCTGAAATTTCTGCTCTTCCTTTGCTTATAAAAGCCAGAGCAAGGCTTTTTATAATTTCCTTTTGTCCATACCTTTCCCCACTCTGTCAGTAAGTCAGCTTAAGTATTTGCAGTGATGAGCCTCATCAAGCCACTGATTTTCAAGTAGAGGTCCAGACAGAAAAGGTCGTTAAAATGTCAATGATAACATGTTCCATGCCGTGCATTGGAACATAACGATTTAATACCAAGCTTTGCCACAAGTATCTGCAGTCCTAATTCATGATCTTCCTGCTTGAAAAGAAGCTGATGTCCTTGAATAGAGAAACTGCCAAATCCTCAGACTCTAAATGACTTGTGGCTTTCCTGAAACCAGTTGACCACTTTCCCTTTGATCTGTCAGGAGTCTGTGCCCATGTTTGGATTTATTTCCCCAAAGAAAGTGTAGAAGAAACTGCTATAGAAAGAAAACACTAAAAAAAAGCAAGACAGAGTCCAGTTCTTTATGCTAGAACACCTCTCATTAGGCTTAGGCAGGCTCTTCTGCAACTCAGATAAGGATTTGGTCCCTTGAGGCAGAGCAAGTAATTGCTATTTGGTATAGCTCCTTCCTTCTTCCTTGAGTACATGCACACGTACTCTCTCAGATGCTCATGTACTCACTCTCCCCTTTGTTACAGGGTCACACATATGTGCAATATGCATTATTTGATACCAGTTTGCTTAGAGGTTTCTTTTGTAGCCCACTGGCAATAAAATAGCTCTCTGATAGCAATGACTGTTCAGCTTTGGAGTTTCACATCTGCAGTTCACACGAGGTCACAAGCTTTTAAAACCTGTCCCACTTGTAAAAGGGTTAGTGAGCATACACTAAAATTCAGTTGTATTAAGGACAGCAGTATATATACATCAGTGTGTTGGCCTGGCAAATCATTCAAGACGCACACGGAAAGAGAAGGGAACAACTAAAGCTGGCCCTGATACCTAGGCAGGACAGGAGGCGCTGACATAAAAGTCACCTTGGCAGAAAACTTCTGAGTCTGCTCTAAAGACTTCGGTGCTGTGCTCTGTACTGAAATACAGGGCTTTGGAAAGTTGTGGTTCCAGCAAGGTCACCCAAGCAGCACAAGGAGCAGTGGTGTCACATAAGTCACCGAGCGGGCACAGGTGAGTGCCCAGACACTGACACTACAAACTGCAGTGAGTCCCCGTAAAGAAAGATCTGGCACTGGACAGGCAGACCTTCACTGTGGAGTTAACATGAGGCAAATGTCCTCGGGGCAGATCTGACTCTTCTGAAGCTGTTTAGTGCGTGCTACAGGCTCACATGCCACTGCCTTATGAAGTGCCCTCTCAGTGTCCTCTGCTTTCCTCAGTAGCACAGGCCTGCAGCATCAAGGGACAGGGTGTTTACAGTCCAGAGAGAGGTGAGAGTTGCCCTAATACATCTGAGCAACTTACAGAGGATAAGACAGGATAAAGCATGGGTCAGTCTTAAAGTTCAAGCATGGCCTGACAAAAAGTTTTCTTTAGAGAGCACTACACCTGTCCCGTTACTGACATGCAACTCCCCTGCCCCAAAGGACACAATTTCTCCTGCTTCAGGCTGCTATACAGTGAAAATACACCTTCTCTGTCTGCCATCTGAAGGCAGGAGTAAATTATAGAGAAAGAGAACTTTTTGCAGGGTAGAAAATTATCAGTCAAGGGACTGTATGTGGCAAACCAGAAGTGTGCGTCTCCAGTTACACTTCCTCTCATGGCAGTAAGTTGAAACCTTTGGTACTGTTCTCTTTCATTGTTTGTTATCATTATCAATTCTTACATTCTTTTGGGCCCCATTAAATGGCAGTATTAGATTACTAGTCACCAGTGTAAAGGGCCCATATCTCCTCATTAATAGGCTGATGTGTGTTTGAGAAGCCATTTTGAGTATTTTTCGCTGTAAGAAGGATATTTCCATCATGGGATATGATCGTTTTGTACTTGCTTTTGTTGTGGCTGCTCTGTTTTTGAACATTAGCACCTCAGTGTGCAGCTTAGATGAGCTCAGCTGAATCTTCAGGATGCAGTATTTCATATGTTCTTAAGGTCAAAATCAGTACTATCCTTTCATATTAAGTGCCCTATGTATTTAGTAATGTTTTACAGTCTTGGGAGTTTGTTCCTTTTGTGGTTTTGTTTGTTTGTTTATTTGTTTGCTTTAAACCTTGTTCAATTGAAAGATAAAAATCAGCTTGCAGGAATTCAACTTTGACAGTTTGGGGCTTTTTCCCCCATTTTCTTTAAAGGACAAAATTAATTCACAAATCATTCAGATTCTTGGCAGGATCTGGTAGCTGATAAGGAAAACGAATTTCAAAACAAGTCATTGATTTAATGAAGACAACATTTATCAATACTATGATTACCCCTCTGACTCATGCTAAGACTCATTTGACTAGTATACAATGATCACTAGGATGAGAATTGAAAACCTACTCGATTTTGACTCTGTAAGGCAAACACAGGACAGTTTTCAGGGGGTTTTATCAGGCTGGGTAAGAGCAGTTAGGGATGCAGACCAGACCACCATCTCCCTTTCACAACCCTGCTCCCCTTTTAGATTATGCTTTGCCCCTGGGTTGCTGCTTAAATTTGCTATCCATTAGTCCCCCGTGATAGCATCAAGGTCGGATGCTCTACTCGAATCAACAGCTGAATTACCCCTATCTTCTGACACCATCAAAAGCAAATTGCTAGCTAATCACTAAGGAAAGGAGACAACAACAAATAGTTCTGTGACCAGTGAGGCTAATAAAGACCAGTTTTCAGTGGATCTCTTTTCTGTTTAGATCCTCAGATGTTCAATAAAGTGTGAACTTCTTAAATTTTTCCTACATGAGGCCACTAACAGACCATCTCAGCTTTGCCCTTTTTAGCGATACTTGTGAAGGTAGAGACTGTCTTAGGAGTACATAGTTTATTTGCAACTGGTCAATGGGCACAAATGTTTTGTGCTAGGGAAAGGTTGTAGGCTTGGTGTGGTCACAGGAACTGTAAATGAGAGCTTTCCAAGGATCTCCTCTGCATGGCCTCGTTGTACATGTCTCCTGAGCAGTTAAAAAGCTGAAAGGTTGCAATGTGTTTAAGAGCATCTTTTCCCCTCACAAAGATGGGACGTGTTCAGGGTCAGGCCATGGACCCTTTCTGTGAAATCACTCCACTCCACTGTCTTTCACCATGCTCTGCACCACAAGTAAGGTGCAGAACATCTCCAGCCTAACAGCTGTTGTAAACAAAACTGGCTCACAACTTATTTAGACTTAGAATACAGTTATGAACAAGGGAAACTGAAAAAAAACTAGGTCATGGCTTTGAATCCTAAATCCATCAATAATCATGAGAATATATAACTTGGAAGTAGTCCATTATATTTATGTATTTAGCTGTAGGCTTTATGTGTCATTATTATATACACATAGGCAAAAAGAAAGCCTGGATTTAAGAAAAGCTGTAGTCTCTTTTAAATGCTTTGGGTGCCAGCACACAACAATGAATTTTTCTAGGTTAATAATAAGCTAGTTAAGATACAAAAAAAGAACAAAGTTATTTTTGAAAGTGCTGGGTAATAAGAACATAATGGTTTCATTATCTAAAGTTCAGTCACAACAAGGGCAAAAAAATCCTTCTTATGTATGCTGAAGAGCTTTTCAGTTTTGAAAAAAAAATCAATACTATATTCACACTAATGTTGGCTTGCATAAAATATTGACTGAAGTCACACTGGTGGTTTTACATAAAGACTTAAAAGCAATTTTGGTCGTCTGAAAGATTCTAATTGTTTTTTCCCTTTCCTGAAAGAGTAATGAAAGGATGACTAAAAAGCAGAACTATATAGTTATTTTATAACTGGCACTAACAAATTTCACCAATTACAGAGTCCATTCTGTAAGCAATGAATGTGTGGCTCCCAATTAATCTAGTGTACCTCCAGGCAAGGTCTAAATCAGCTGGATACAGCTAAAGCAATTTGCACACAGCTAAAAGCAAATTGGAAAATAAGTGTTCCACGCTACTGCCTATCTTTTCAAGCCAAATACACAATCAGTATTCTGGCAGCAGCACTCTGTCATGTTATTTGCAACTATCAATTTTAATTATAACAATTATTGATTAGTTGGGAAAGTGAATAATCTAATGTTCAAATGAGGTTGGCGCGGCTGCTGGGGATTGTTTTTTGCTTTCATGCACGTGTACATTCAGTGTTAGGAAATATCACGCAAAGACTATACCTGCACCACAGTGATGAGCTCAGATAACTACCTTTGAAGTTGCAGCTGTGATTTTTCTTTTTTTTTTTTTTTTTCAATTTGTTTACAACAAGCATCCAGTTTTAGGATTCACCACTCTGCTGTACAGAAAGATGAATTCTCTTTCTCTATAAGATGTGAATTGATTAGGGTGTGAGAGGACTCAGTGAGGAACATAGGCAAATCCTTTCAAACTTGGGCACCTAAAATCAAACTCTGGTTTTCTTACTTAACCACCCAGAGCGCTCCTGTTGCCCATTGGCACAGGCTATTTTGCTAACCTATTTACTTTTAGACTCAAGCTGTTCCTTTGTAGAACAATGCTTCTCTTGGAACAGAGAAAAAAGAAATATCCAGCCCTAGCTGAACTAACAAGAACATTATGTGTTTCAGCTAAATAAATAGCTGGAGGAAGAGGGCATCCTGACTTGAGCACAGTTACAGCCACAAAGGCTGAACATGAATTCTCTGAATCCGAGTTCCTGGTACAGGTTCATCTCCACTGCTAATCAAATGCCCTGTGTAGTGTTTCTGAAGACATTCTGTTTCCATTTGAAGTGACCCAGTAAACATACTGCTAATAATTACTGTGCTCCAGAGAAGCCTTTCAAGTGCCCTGCAGACTGCCAATGCTGAGGCTGGGAGAGAGCAGGAGAGTTTTCCCGTCACACGTGCTCTGCTTGCCTCGTGGCTGAACGTGTCCGCTGTGCTGGGGACACGTCCTGCAGCACGGCACAGAGCTGGAACCCTGCAGTCCTGCGGGGCAGGCTGGGCACAGCCATTCCACCTGGCTGGCTGCTGCTCACAGGCATGGCTTCTGTGTTTTAAAAATGTAAGGAGGGTAGCTGGTGGTAGCAATATCCCAAAGCTCTGGGCTACCACTGAGCTCAGATGAGCGGGATCAGATCCAGGATCACAACACTGCCCATTCACCTGCTTTTGAATTTAAAGCAGTGTACCAAGTAAACGTTTTTTTGCGCAGTTTTGCAAATAATGGCCAGTGGATAACTGGCGTAGCAGGTGGTGGATTGCACTGTTGCTGGGAAACTGTGGATGGATGTGAAACTCGGAAGGTCACCTGCTGCAATTAGTTATCAAGAGAGAATAATTTCAAAGACCTGCGCAAGGATTTAGCTATGCAACACCCACTGTCTTGGCAGAGCCTAGTACAGCTAATCATCTGCTTTGAAAATGTGAGGGAATGCGTCCTTGAGTTGGACAAGAAGAGCTTTCTGCCTATTCACCCACCAAAAAAATGTGCTTACAGTGCCTCATACTGAAATGGAAAATAAGAAAGGAAAAAAAGTAGCAAAAGGCATGGAAATGAATCCTGAGTGTGCCAAACATGGCAATGGCAGTGTCTGATAACAAAAGTGCTCTCTGAGAAAAAAAATAGTGAGATGCTTAGATAAATATGCATACATATGAGATCATCTGGTGATCAGGTACAGCTTTGGCACACATGCACACACAGTGAGTGTAATAATGTTCTTTGACACACCGCCTGCTCAGTCTTTTGTCTTTCTGAACTCTTTTGTTTGGAGTTTAAATTATTTTATCCTGCCCACCAAAGCTTCCAACCTGCCCAGATTAGTTCTGCACAAATGCACTTGCAAGGAGAGGCCTATCCCCAACATTTTCATTCTTCTTTTCTTTCTCTTTTGTTTTATTGAGGAAAAAAAAGCCCCATATGTGGCAATTTCCTGTCTGGTTGTATTTACCACTACAAGTACTCTTGTAATAGAGAATCATGAAAAGTTATAGACTGCAGTCCTTTAACCTGGTGTAAAACAGTGTGATTTGTATTTTGTTAATCCATAAATTGATAATGTCACACCTTCTCTATTATTTAAAACATAGTAGTAATATTGAAATTGCCGTGCCTGTCCTTAACTTTGGGATCAGATATGTTCCTCAAGGGATCCCCCTCCATCTGCAATAAGTGCTTTTCACTTCAGATTAATATATTTTCATTTGCCCTGTCAGCCTATGCAGATGGAGCAGGCCTCAAACCACACAGGGTCAAGTAGGAGCCCAATTAGACAGAGTTATTTTTAAGTTCTGGAGGGCACAGGGTCAGCACGCTGGAGAGATTTAAGCATCTAAAGATGTAGATAGGTGCCTCATGTATTTTCAGAAGTGCTATCACTCTGCAGTCAAGGGCAGCTAGGCATCTGGTAGCTATCTTGAAAAACACATTTTGAGATTCCTGCAAAGAGCTTGAATCCTTTTGGAAATCCAGCTTCTCCTGCCATAGGAAGGTTCAGGCCACATAGCTAAGGCCACCAGTGGTTTCACTTTCCCAATCTCATTGTCTCAGGTCTGGCGAGATTTATCCTCACGGCCAAGATTCCTGCGGCAGCCCCTGGACATGCTTACACTGGTCAGGAGGTCACATGTGCATCGGCCATCCCAGGAGTCCAGAGCGCTGGGTGAGGAATTCACCAGGAAGCAGGGAAACCAACAGCCAAGGGTGAGCCAGCTGCACACAGGCACAGCGTGGGGATCTCTGATGGATCTCTTGCCTGGCCAAAGGAAGGTCGGAGAACATAAACTCAATGACTTTCCAGCTAGCTCTGTCATCAGTAGTGGCCGTGAATAAATGCCCAGAGAAGAGCTAGAGTAGGAAATGTATCAATGCTAATGCTCCTCTATCTTCTGACAGTTTTCAGTTGGGGAGTTTCTAGTGTAGTTTCTCTATACAATAATTTACAAACATTGTTTCTTTTTTTTAGAAAAGTCAAAGGGCTTTTTCAATCTCCTTTTGAATTAAGTATGAGCTTTTTGTATCCACAGTGTTCCCTCTTTGCCAAGGAGTTTCCTACATGCATCGCCAATCACACAAAGACCCTCTCTGCGTCCTGGACACCGTCCTTCTTACCATTATTTGATGACCAAGGATTCTTGTACTGGAAGTAGCAGCAAAACAATTTCTTTCCAAGTCATCCCTCTATACCTATCATGATGTTATAGTCTTCAATATATTTTACCTTAAGTAATTTCTGTTCCACACTAAAGACTCCCAGCCTAGTATTTTTTTTCTTTTTCCTATATGGAAGTTATTAACCATCCTTGCCATTCTTCTTTGAAACTTTTGTATTTATAATATATCCCCTCTAGATGTAGGGACTCAAGTCTATCTTTCTGCTGTAGAACACCCCATTTCTTCCTACTTTTAACTTCCTCATTTTGGCCAGGTAATTTTTCCTGTGTGTGTTTTTATACTTCTTTAAAAGGCATGGGGAAGGTCTCTGTCAAAAGCTTTATGGAAAGCCAAGTAGGGGCAATCTGCTTGAACCGCCCTTTTTCATATGCACATGACTCCCCTGACTGTCAACAGGTTTGTGAGGCAGGACTTCCCTTGCCAGAAATGGTGTGCAGGAACCAGGCTTAAAATGTTTCCAGCATGAAAGAGAAGTAAAGTCACTGAAGAGCTAGAGGCACTTTGACATTTAAATCTTATGCTGTGAATTGTCTTGGGATTTTAGACACACTTGGAATACAGGAGGTGAGACACAGTCCTTCAGTGTCTTTTTAGGAAACAGCTTAGGAAAATGAGAAATGTGTACCCTCAGCCATATTTTATTAAATCTACCTCCTTATTTCGCTCTTAGAATCACAGAATCATTTCTCCTGGAAGATACCTGTAAAGGTGTGTAGTCCAGCATCTAGCTCAAAAATGTTTTGATCGGAAGAGGTTGCTCAGGGCTGAAGAAGTTTATCTTAAAGGATGGAAATCCCACACCTCTCTAGGCTTCTGTTTCAGTACTTCACCACCTTCATGGTGAAAATTACCTCTGTCATACCTGGTTGAAATTTCCCATGTTCCATCTTGTATCTTTTGTCTTTTTTCCTACCCCTGTCTATCTTCAGGACGGGTCTGGAGACCCATCTGGAGACGGGTCTTTCTCCTCATCCTTCCACCAGGCAGCTGTAGCCAGCAGTCAAATCTCCCTTCCTCCTTCCTTTCTCAGGGCAGAACAAAGTCAGTTCTTTTTAGCCACTAAGAAGTGATGCATTGGTTTGACAGCACCAGCAGCAACAGCATGTTTCAGTTCTTGTTCCTAATAATGAATGGGACAGGAGCAGGATGTGAGTGTTACCCACACAGAGTTGGAATAAATCCTTAACAAGTTTTTTAATTAGGTGCCTCAAAAACAGGCAGTTAGATCTAAAGAATTACACTAGAAGTCAGCAACTAATTAATTCCTGAAGCATTGGCTGAATGAAGTAACATGTACAGTACGTACCAGGGCAGAGAGCATGTGCACTACAAAGTTCAATCCTAATAGAATAATCACCCCAGAGGGGGTCATCAAAAGCCAGTAGAAATTAAAGCAATGCAGGATGCTCCAGCTTAGACTAAAGTGATTTCCATCAGAGCGGATCTGTAAAGACCAGATGAGGTTTTAACTGCTAGTTTGCATATTTGAGGTCTTACAATATCCAGCAGCTGTGTGTGTTGCTCTTGATATTTGTGTGGTTCCCAGCAGAAGGGATGGAGCTGTACAGGGTGGCAGAGAGAGCCTTCACCACAGTGCTGGGAGCTTCTGTGTTGGGTGCTATCCCACTCAGTTGTCTGCCATTCCATGACTTCACATCTATAAGCCTACCAAGGAGTAAAGTGGGAAGGTGAGTATTTTCAGTCTGCTGGTGATACAGATTCATCTCTCAGTTGCTCTACAGAGCTCACTGAAGTACATATCCCAGAGTCTGAGTATGGGTATGGGGTATGCAAAGGCAAATCAGCTGAAATCAGTCTGGAAGTTAGCAAAAAACCCTCTCCAGAACAGCTGCTTTCATAAAATTCCTGCTGTTTTTATAGGAAATACAACTGGCAGCTCACAAGACACTGACCACAGCAAATCCAACCTTGACTGACTGCTTAGATTAGAATCCAGATCTGAAATTTAAAATATTCAGGGACAGTAATTTTAATCCAGCTGTGTGTCCTCACATCTGCAGTTCTGAAATTTCTTGCAAATCTTTACAATTTCCAGAATAGTGTATTTGGTGAGTGTCAAAAGAGGAACAGTGCTGCAGATTACAAACCAAGCTCCAGTTTCAGGTTTGTTTGGCAGTCAGATACACGAGAGCGGCTCAGACTCTGGTGCTTGCTCCAGACAAGAACGTTTGCTGAAATATATATATTTATAGCTATGTCAGGAAAAGTGGGCGAGTGCTCATGTGTTTGGCATACCGTTTGGTGACCTTGACACCTGTAGGTGCTATCATCCTGTTCTGGCTTCTTCTCAAGTTCATTTTAGCCTTGATAGAAGTTTTGTGAGGCTCCTGAGCACACAAGTGCACGGACCTCAGTACCCGCAAATCTCCTTTAAGAGAATATTAATATTAGTTGCACGTGTGTGTGTGTGTGTGTGCAGAAAAAACAGTTCTGCCTAAAGGGACCAACTAGAATCTGATCCATTAAATATTTCCAGTGTTGAATGTGGAATTGTTTCCAAACTACTTACACTTCACATTTTTCTTTGTTCATATTTATTTCAGAGATGATAAGATGAATCTGGTATAATGGTTCTTCATCTTGGTTTTCAGAGATAACAGTGCTAAAAATGCAAAATGATATCAAGCAAATCTGAACAATGTGAAAAACAAATAGTAAAAAAAAAGAGCAGCCAAGGCTGACCTTGACAACATTTCTGCTGAATGTGACCCAATCTGAATGATGCATCCGTTCAACCCAAGAATTTAAGTCTCTCACAAGTAGGTTTGTAATACGGCAGAGTATTGCTAAGATCTTCTGAAAAAGAGGAGAAAGCGGGCTCTGATGCAAACTTTAAATGACAAAAGGCTCATTAAAAAGCTTGTAATTAGACCAAATTTCACACTCAAGTGTATTTCTTTCTCCTTCTGTTTTTCTTATTTCTAATATTATGTGTAAGTATACATATTATATGTAAGTCTACTTTTAAAACTTTGTATGTATAGATATTTATGTAAGTATGTATACACGCATGTCAATATGTAAAACTGCACCTGATTTTCAGACATTTAAGCATAAGTGAACTAAGTTCTCCCTAAGTGCAGAAGCTTTAAGGGCTGTTTTTGAAAGAAGCCAGTTATTTTTGAATTAAACAGAGAAAGAATATGGATGTAGAAGTGGCGAGCTGCTGTTGACCACTAGCCCAGAGTGCATCCCAGCCCTGGCTGGTATCTGTGTCAGGTTTCCCTCCATGCTCCAGGAGCAGCGAATGCCACCACTGTCATTCATCATCACCATCAGTGAGGGTGGCACTCTGCCTGCGCCCTCCCTGGCACACCAGGCACCGTGATCCACTGGGAAGGGCATCACACAGCACATGCTTGTGGAGGGCTATGAGGTGAGTCTTTATTTGGTTGAAAGACATTTTTTAGGTTTTGAGGGCTGTGTTGGGTTCTCCTCATTTGTCAATACTTCTAATTTGTTTTAGAGGACTTTAATGCGTGTAAGATAACATACTGCATTTCAGCACGTTTAGCCAGTACTCCAGAGAGGTTCTGCCGCTTTTCTTCCCCCAGCAGCATCACTCAGTCTGGGGAACAGTGCCAGTCAAGAGCAGGCTTTGGGAGAGCAGGAATGGCGTTTTCTTTGTATGCACAGCAGCCTCCTTTTGGGTACTTTATGTCCTACCTCCCAGCCATCTGCTCATCAAGTCCTTGAGCGTTTGGATCTGTTAATGCAGTGCTCATTTTGAGACGGTAGAAGCTGCCACCACCAGCGAGGTTCAAAGGGATGATGAAAATGTTACGGTGGCCAAGTTTATTTTCTTATACTGACTCTTTCTTTTTGCTGCTTCATCTCCACTCCACTCTCAGCAGGTAAATCATACAGATTTCTATTCACGGTGCCAGAGATGCTGACCTCCCCAATAAATTCAAATTCATAGCAGTGTCAAAGGTATAGAGCCAACTTGGCCCAGTGGATAAAATGGAGAGTAAAAAATATTCTATTCCCATAGAAAGTAATGTAATTTTTTTCCACTTAAAGCAGGGCTGACTGTGGTTCAATGACACTGAATTTCACAGATTTGCATTGATTTGCTAATGAGAAATTTACACAACCGTTTTCCTGCCTTTAAATTTGACCCTTTCACTTAATCTTGAATTGATGATTACTGTGGGAACAGAAGGAACTGGATTCACTTCTCCGGAGTGAACATAATTCAGTGAGCAAACTATAAAAGAGTTTGAGGGTAAAGTAATCCAAGGATTAAAAAAAAAATCACCAAAGAAGCAGCAGAAGAAAGAGTGTCTGTCTGGTGGATGGTCACTGTGACTAGGACGTGATCCGCGGCACCCCTATATGTTGGGGCAGTGCCCCCTTGTCCAAAATGAATGCTGTGGAAGAGGGCTGGTGTACAGAAATGTGATTTTAATAAACTCCTGAAAGGTGGTCTGAAATCCAGGCCACTGCCCCTAGACCCCGTGGGTGTGCGGGCTGCCAGGGGCCTGTCTGCAAGGAGCAGGGTGGTGGGTTCCAGGGTGCAGGACCCTCTCGGAGTGGCTGCAGGGCGGGCTGAGCCCCAGTGGCACCCTCAGAGCCGAGCAGCAGCGCTCGGAAGCGGCTCACAATGCGGCGCTGAACCGCGCACGGCTGACCTGCTCTGGCTGAAAGGAAGAAAGCCCACATTAGCATGTAAGCAAAGGAAGTCAAAATGATCTCATTCATTGAGCTTTCTCCCATCTATGTCAGGGGAGTTGGTCCCCACAGAATAGCATGTCTTTCTCCGGGCCACACAGGGCTGTCTGCCTAATCTTCCTCATTCTTAACCTTTGCCTCTCCATGGGACTGAAGTGCAAGACAATGCCACGATGCTGCATTCTTCCCTTATATCTTAGCTACAGTGCTGAGGGGGTGGCAGGGTTAAAAATGTGTGCACACCCATGGGACACCTTGAATTCAGAGAGCTGTTCTGGAATTGCTTTTCTGAGCTGCAAGAACTGACCAGCTTGAGTACATGCATCTCCACCACAGAGATGAGTGTGGAGCAGGCAGCTGCAGCCACCTAAGCTTAACTGTAAGCTATCGAGTTTCAACTGATGGTAAAAAATAGCTTCTAAATAAAAAAAGTCCCCAAAGCAAAACTTTCATCTAATACTACTAACTGCCTTTGAATTAGTTCTTCTCTATAATGCCACGTTAGCACGGCACCACATTAATTATTAAGCAATATTTAAATCATTCTGAACTAAGTAATGCATTCATTTACCACCTCTTTTAGATGGGAAATATCTCTTGTAGTATGTTTCATTTTTTAAATCTTTACTATATAAAATAACATTTTTTGTTTGCCTTTCCACCTTACATAGTTGTGAATTTTTGAAGACAATGTCGCAATTGAACTGCAGGTTCAGAAGAACAGAATTTATCATATTTTTAATCTAATATTTTTTAAAATTATGCCTCTTAGCAAAGTATTTTTTTGCTGTATTGCTGGACAGCTTAGCAAATTGCTTTTTAAAGGAGTCTACCCGGATTTAATTAATTATATATGACACTAATAAACTAAGTATTCATAAACTGTATCGATTGTGCCAACATAGGCCTTGAATCTATCTCACTATTGCATAGCTAATATTTACATTCCTCTTGAAAAGAATGTAGCCTTTACAAGGTAACTGTACAGTATAAAAGGTGAAATAACCTTCCTTAAAAGTAAAGGCAGGAACATACCACAGTAGAAATATATAAGCCACAACTTCATTCCTTTACTATTATATTATTCTACAAAATCTCTCTTCTTTTAGCATATATTCAAAATATGGTTGTGTTATTTTGTAAGACCTCTTTCGTGTTGTCCTATTAAAAATACACCCAGGTATCTGTTCTACTGAATTCATCAAACAGATGCTTTCCCCTGGGTTTTTGAGGTGCTCAGACAATAGATTCAGCTCCTGAACAGAAACATCTCAAGATGCAGGTCAATACAACCTGGCCTATGTAAATAAACCCTCCCAGACAGCCTAACCCCCAAAAGAGATATTAATATGTTCTCATGGAGGGCAGGCCTGTTGTGAAGGTGCTGGCTTTACAGGCACGCAGGACCTCACAGTGGGCAACACAGTACTGCACATGGATGGAGTTGCTGAGAAAAGGGGAGAGGCACAATCATTGGTGCTTGTCCTGACACATGCTGAAGACATTCTTCACAGTTCAGACAGGATTTTCCTTTTTTTTCCCTCTGTAGCTGTCCAGATGTTCCATGAGCTCCCCTATAGGATGCTCTAAGACCCAAATGAACCTCTAAAGAGTTTCCTAGGTGTTACAGGAGCATCTACCTTTGCTGCGCCAATTTGCATGACCTGCCCTCAAGTGCTACACACAAAATTTGGAGGCGCCTCCTTTGTGTCCTTCCACTGTATGTGGTGTTAAACTGAAAGCAGTTACAGGAAATCGCAAATAGATCAAAGCAGGCGCAGATCCAGTGTAGTGGATTTGTTCGCATTTCTTACCTTCTGTGAGATAAGAATTAGGAGGAATACAAAGCAGGCTCTAAACTTAAAGAATATAAAGTTTATTAACAGAACTAAAAGAAAATAAGAATATTAAGGGTCAGAATAAACCTTCAGAACACTTCTCTTCCCTCCATCCTCCCCTCTCATCCCATTTACAACATAAAGACACAAATTTAGGATTATTTCAGTCAGTTTACCACCTCTGTAATAGTCTTTCATCAGTTCACTTAGGGAGAGGAGTCTCTTCTGCCCATGCTATGGGGCTTTTCCACAGTCACAGCACAACANACAAAAAATCTTTACTCATGGCAATTTGAACGCTCCACCCCTCATGCTTTCATGAAATTACAAAAGGGTTCTCTGATGTATCATAGTCCATCAACATAGCTTTACATAAGATTTTCAGCTTTCAGGTTTTAAAAGCATCTCCTCTATCCCCTCTCTCTCTCTGGGTTTCAGTTCTCTCTTCTTCACTGACTTTGGTGTCACTATCATGGTGTCTATTCATGTGCCTTTGCCTTTCTCTCTCCTCTGACCTGGGAGAGGACTGATGTTTCTAGAATTCATTTCTTCTGAGGAACTTACAGCACTGAAGGAGTTGCTCTTATCTGGGTCTGGGCATTGCAGCTGGTTGGTCACATGATCTCTGCTGGGCAGCGGCCGGAGTTGGTGTCTGGTGTAAAGTTTCAGTTCGTTTTGCCACACCAGGGAAAAGTTCACGCTGCCCCGCACGGAGCAGTGGCCATGGCCCAGTCCCCGCTGAGCCAAGACGTAGCAGGGCTGTGGCCCCGGGCCTGCCAGGCCTCCGTGGTCAGGCTCAGCCAGGCTTGGCCCGGCCCGACGGGCTGAGCGGGCAGCCCTGCTACCTGTCCGAAGGGCCCGAAGTAAGAGAGCATTCCCATGTCTCCCTGGGGTTTAAATATGTAAATTTTGAGAAGCACTATTGGTCTAAATGACTGTCCATCACGTTCAAGTTCAAACCACCACAGCCAGGATGTTACAAGCTTTGCTACTCTCCTTGAGAAAATTGTGGTACATGTCCTCTTGTAAGCTATTTTATCCAGGCATGTGGATGATGCCTTGAGTGGCTACCTAGAAACAGTGTAAGGAGTAAGGGAATAAAGGTAGGTATTTATTTGAAAGGCCTTCTAAGGTACACCCTGGGGAGCCGGAGGCTACTTCCAAGATGGACCCCAAGATGCACAACAAGTCACAACTTCTTCACACTTTTATAGGTTTGGTCTATTTGCATATCAGCATAAATTCACTAATTAAAACTTTAGCTAATGATGTAATTTCTTCAATTTTTCCACCTCTCTTGAGGCCCTAGTTTACACTTTTGGGCCTAGGACAGCTCTGAGTGTCCTTGAATAGAAAGTTCGCAGAAGCTTTGTTGTGTCTATCTGGCCTAGGAGAGCAGCTAGCAAGCTACAAGAAACTTCAGAGGTACACACTACGTGAAACAGAGTTTGAAAAATAAAAGTTAAAACCTAAGGCATCATGGAGGGCAAAAATGTGACTGGGAAAACCAATACAGATTTACCAAGGATAAATGGTGCCTGACCTATCTTGTCACCATCTGTGGTGAAACAACTTGCTTGGTGGTGAGCAGAGAGCTGAGGATATCAGTTACCTTGATTTTAGCAGGATGCTTGATGCAATTGTGCCTTTGTGTCCTGGCTGGCAACCCATTATGTTAAGGGCCATGAGAAGTATGGAAAACTGTTTGACTGGCTGGTGGTAGTCAATGGCTCAAAGTAAAACTGTGTGCCACTCACAGACAGAGCTCCTCAGGGTGAATGCTGGGACCAGCAGTGCTCAGCATACTTATAACTGGCCCAGATGACAGCACTGAGTGCATCTGCCAGGTTTGTGTGTGACACAGCAGGAAGAGCTGTGCATACTCAGGAAGGAATAGCCACTCTGTAGAGAGATGAGATTGGGTTGTAAAGAGACATGCAAGGTTCAAAAAAGGGAAATGTGAATTCCTGCTCCTGGGACACAGTGATCAAAAGCAAAAGCACAGGCTGAGGTCTGCCTGGAGGGGCCCTGTGGTTTCTGGTGGGCAACAAGGTCAGCATGAGCTAGGGGTATGTCTTAGCAGCAAGGCAGGCTAGTCCTGGGCCACATCAGGAAAAATTTTATGCTTGCTGACACACCAGTTTGAAATATGCATAGTTAGACTTATATACCATGTCTGACACGGCCCTATTTCTTCATTCTCAGATTTCTCCTTTTTAGTCACTTGTTCCATTCTGGTGCTTCTGATGTTTGTATGCCAATTTTGGACTCTTGCAGGACTATACTGTCTTTCTCTGGATTCCTTACTTCATGCCATTTGCATCTAGTTCTATGAAAAGCTCATTTTTTTTTCACTGAGATGGTATTTTCCCACATATACTTCTGACATTTAAATCTTCAGGACAATATTCCCTTTGTGAGAAGATCCTTTAACTTTATAACCTCAGCCTTCACTAATATTTGCATTCATGTTGGAACTATGCCCTTTCCCCCAAGCTGCACATTTCCCCAGGTGACTAATAACTGCAGAATGTTCAAGTGTTTGATGGATTATGAAATTGTTTAGATGACCCCCTTGTAGGGCAGGATTGGAAGGAATATATGGAAGGATACCTGAATCTTGTGTCTCCGGTTTGTGATCGTTCCAGTCTTATCAAAACTAATGGAAGGGATCATGATAATGCATAAACATAAAAGCCTTCAGCAGAAGTTTCCAACACTAAGTGGGAGATTCTACACAGCAATGATGTGTAGTTTTGATGGATGACCTCAACACAGTAGACAGAAGAAATCTTCTAAAACAGGCCTTATAATTGTGAAGCATTAAATTTTTCACAATATCGAGATGGTATCATCTAAAGAAGGTCCAAAGATGGATACGTCTTTGTAAGCACAGAGGATTACAATACAATTTTAGAAATGTCTAAAATCTATCTTTAAATAAATTCTGAGTTCAATGATTTTCTAAGTATGCTCGCACTTCAGCAACAGAAGGGTTTCTGTGAAAGTACAGCTGGAAATCTCTGCAAAGCTTTAAATCGATGTTTTCAGATGGGGAGTATGGACAACCAGCTGTTCTGCATTTGGCACTTTCAGAACTACTATAACAAACTGCAGTTTGGGTTTGATGAGATTGATGTGAGGGGAACTCACCTCTGGAACTTGGGTCACAGGCCCTAGCTGGGTTTTGCTTCTTTTATTTTGTTTTGTTGTTTTCCCCACCCCCCAGTTAGTCAGTTCAGGGCTGGTTTTTCACTTTTGCATCATGACTATGACTAACACTCCCTATGGGGATACTTCCTAGGTGAATTTTCAGGCTTTTGTTTCCAGGGGGTTTTTGAGAATTTATGCCTGCTGGGACTTTGATTCACACCTTCCAGCTCTTTCCGTATCTGAACTGCCTATGATCCTCAGCTGCTACTCTTTTCTGAAAGGTAGTTTGGAAGCTGGCACTGTTCAGCAATGAGCAAAAAGAGCAGCTGTGTCACTGGAACACTCGAGAGCTACTATTTTGTTCAAACTGAAGTACTGGTCTGAGGAGACCACCTTTTGGGTAGGAGAAATATTTTTCAGGCATGTGACATGCTATTTCCTGTGCCTATACATCACTCATGAAGTAATGTCTATACATCACTGTGCAAGAAAACATGATGTTTTGTCTGTATCTCATTTCAGACTGTATTTCAGATTCACTGTTCATGACACTTTCCTTCTGGACAGTTTTATCCAGCTTGTACTGTAAAACCAGATGCCTAATTATTTTTAGCCTGAATGTAAGAAGTGGAAGAAGATGTTTTGTTTGCTGTCTTTGCCAAGAGCAATTAGACTGCCTAATGGAAGCCAGTTGTCTCAGCCTTCCTCTGAGAACTGGGTATGAACATTTTGACCAGGGTAACAAAGTGGTGAGTAACCTGACAGATGAGCAAAGGTCTACCAGGAGATGTTTATCTTCTCCAGACTTACCTGCTCTTTGTCCTTAGTTCACTGATGAGATGATTTGCCAAAACAGGAGAGTAACAAGAACAAGAAAGGAGTACAGCTGCCTCAATGAGATATTGAGCCTGCAGAGTCACCGTGAGAGGGACAAACTCTAAGTGAGAGACAAATGCAGGTATTCTTGTTTGTGATGTGGTTCCTTCACTGTCCAAGAATAAAGTGTTTTAAAAATTCCTTCCTTCTTCTTTTCTTTAACACTGGTTTCTAAGGAGAAGCACTTTTGACAAGACTGCCATGAAAGAGGAGCTCTTGGAAGATTGTATGAACTACCAAGGAAACTTTGTAGTGGAGGGCTTCTTCCCCGACTTGAACAGGGTCCAAGACCCTGTTCCCAAGCAAGAAGGATCCTCCCAACAAAGCACATGTACATGCATTGCATGCAGGTGGCTCATGAGTAGAAAATATTCGGGATCATTTTCGAGGGAAATCACAAGATCCAAGTCCTGGGCAGACTGACTGCCAAGCATGTGGTAAGACTCAGCCTGTGCTTTAGTGTAAATAAAGCAAGAGGTGAAAGAGCAAGATGGGAGAATAGCATTTCTGTCAGTGTAAATGTATCCTGTGAAGCACTACAGGAAGAAGGACCCCATCAGGAATGAGAGGGTGGGAGACACCATATGTTGGATAGGAAGAGATGTAAGATTAGGATGTAGGAAAATCCCCTGATGAGAAAGAGATAAAGGAAGGGAAGAATGGCAAGAAAAAAGAGGCTTCAGGGATAAAGGATAAAGAAAAATTAACGTGGTAGGAAAAAAAAACCCCAAGAAAAAAAGAGTAGAATGCAATGAAAAGGATCAGACAAAAGAAAATAAGAAAGTTCACAGGAAAAGAAGAGGAAATGTGTGAGTCAGTAAAGGGTGATAGGCATAAAAGCTTTAAAGAATGAATGGAAAAGAAACACTCCTTTCAGACAGAAAAATAACAAATAGTTACTGAAGAGAGGCAAGAGAAGAACATGCAGAACAATAAAAATCTAAGATAAATAATACAGATGTAAATGAAATTAATCACAACTAATAAAAGAGAAAAGGAGGGGAAAAGACTTAAGAGAATAAAAAGATGAGTCAATATTCAGAAAAAAATAGATGATGGATTTTAATAGTATTTATTTTTTTGTCTATATCTAATAGTCTTTCTGTAAGAGGCATATCTTCTGAGATTTTGGTATTAAAATCAGTGGCCATCTATAGAATAATGTGCAACATTTATCAAATTTTATGATTATAATGCTCATGGAATGGCTTTTACTAGTGCTACATTTATATAATCTTAATAACAGAGGGAATCTGTAGGAAAGGTTACCCTATAGGAAAAGTGACCCTCCCCTCCCAGATTAATTATTGTAATTATTTTTTCAGAGTAGAATTGAATTTAATTTGGCCTCTTTTAATTAAGGGGCCAAAAAAAAACTCATCTCCTTTTGAGTCATAGCTTTTTTCTTACAAGCCCACTGTTTACAGTTCATCTGAAATCTGAGGGTCACATGCCCTGCTCTTTTGCACACAGCAAAATCAGCAGCTTACGTTTAAGATGTTTTGCTTCTTTTCTGAGCCTCTTGCTAGTGTACTTAGCAGAGAATGATTAAAACCTGTGCTCTGTTAGAACTGTTGCAGTGTTTAAACAAGGAAGTCTGTGTTTGTTTAAGAGAATGGGGAAATGGTTATCTTGACAGATTAGACTGAAAAAGCAGGACAGCCACAGTCTAGCACAGATGTCCAAATTTGCCACTTGGCTGGTTTTTTGAGGTCCTCTAAACAAAACCTGCTTGTGTGTTTGTGCTTTTGCTCTGTTTGACACCTGACTGAGGAATGTGATTAAGCACTACTGCCAGGGATTACATGTCTCTCTTGAGCAAGTGTTCACAGGGCTGAAGTTTCCTCATGTCTGTCTAACTGTGTCAGAGCCTGCTAAGGCAATACAAGAGAAGTATCTCAAAATGGATTAAAGCCCTTGAAAAAAGGTTGGATTGTAGTGAGACGACTGTTTTGGACAGAAAACCAATGAACATTTTTTTGAGCTGAGTTTTCTAGCATCTCCACTCACTTAGTGACAGAACACATGGAAGTGAGAAATATATAATTTTTCTGTGAAATACTGAAGCCATTTGCAAGACACATTACATCCTCCCAGACATAAAGCACATCTCGGTGGAGAGAAATGTTACATCTTTAATCAGTGTGAGATGA
Organism: Rhagologus leucostigma; assembly: GCA_013397725.1. NCBI lineage: Eukaryota > Metazoa > Chordata > Aves > Passeriformes > Rhagologus > Rhagologus leucostigma. The sequence goes on from VZTD01002932.1 coordinate 605,757, forward strand.
TCATTTTCTAATACATTTAAGATACATGCTTCACTTGATAAATCCATACAACTCTCTACTCAAACACTTTATCAACTCCCGTGAACACTATCGTCTTGAATTAGTCGTCCTCACATTACTTCCATGATAGAAAAAGTGCTTTTAAAGCCACTGCCATTTAATTTCTTTAAAACATTCTTATCAGTAAATGAAGTTTTGCTTGGTTCGATTAACGTTAAGCTGAAAAACAGTAACAAGTACTTGACAGATAAAGGCCATTTGCTTACCAGAAGAGCTCATTGCACACTTCAGGCTCGTGTGTGTGTTAGGCTTTGTGTTTTCACAGTGCCACGTGAGAAGTGCTTTACTTGATGTGTGTGTTCTATGTATCACATACATCCTGGCCATGTACACAAATCTGGTGTACACTGTAGGTCCCCAGAAGTATGTCAGAACTCTGGGCCAGATCCCAAAAAACCCAGTAGTTCATGGCACCTGATAGTGGGGATGTATAAATACCATTATAGCAATTGACACTGACAATTCCAACCTTCAGAAGCACTCTGAGGAATTCCATCTTTATATGTCTGTGTGATTACAGCAGTTTTTTGGCACTATTAGTGGTGAATATACAGCTAGAATGAGAAAGTTGTTTTTTTGAGAAATTACTGGAGATATGTTGATGAGTTATTCAGACTCCTATTAGCACAGTGCTGTTGGACAGACATTTTATAAAGCACCTGTAGCAGAGGTATTAATGCAAATCTTCTGGGTTTTTTTCAGGCTATCCTATATCTAGAGTTCCAGTAGTGTTTTACCAATATTAAAGATATGTACCTAACATAAATATGAAGCACCTGATAAACACATCATACATCATGAATGTGAAATGCATGATAAATACGAAAATGAAACTTGTTTGGGAGTCAAGTTTCCATATAGCTAAAAGGACCTGTAAGCAACTGAATTTTATGACCTGTAGAGTTCTTCTAGGGCTTTGATGAGAGATTTTAATACCTGCTTGGATAAGAATTTAACTTACTTCAGCATCTGCTGAAGTATCATGACACTATTTAAAGCAGTAATGAAATTGAAGCCACAGTCTATTTCCACCTTGAAACTTAGCAGGTGTTTTAACTTTTTGCTGAGGAGCTGTGAGAATTTTCAGCCTGACATCAGAAGAAACGTGAGAAGGCCAAGGACCTTAAGGGATAAAGTGTTTATGCCAGGAGACTCTTATTTAGTTGCTTATAGGCTTTTATCTATTTCTTCTATCACCAGTTTCTGATTTTTGTTTTCTTTCCAAACCTTGAAAGTTATGATGGTTCTGAAGTTATGTGCCAAACGTGCTGTGAGAGCAAAGATGGATAAATTGCTTATGGTTGAAATTGTTAGCTTGAAATGTCTGACTTGCCACAAGGTGCTTAAAAAGTCTCTGGAGTTTTTATATTGTGCCTGTGCAAGTGTGAAAAAAGGGATTCTTTGCCAAAGCAAAACTGGAAACTGTACTAGTTGGTTTTCTTTTTTGTGCCATGGTGCAGAAATAATTCCACCACCTTTGCGTGGTGAAGAAAACGGGAATCCAGGTTAGCACAGCTTGTTAGCTGAGGCTAGGAGGTGATTTCATACTCAAATTCACTGAATAATGCTACAACAAATAATAAAACACACTCTATGTAATTACTTGGAACAAGTGTTGCCTGGAATAAAAACTTTCCAAATGGTATTAACAGTGATATATAAGAAACAACTCTTCAATCAAAGCTTTCAGGGGCACAAATATGGCTCTGCGCATGCATGATAAAGGATTTCTACAATTTTTATAAGGTTAATTAATCAGTATATCTAGCAGGTACATCCAGTAGGAGATCAGTTGCCCCAGTAACCCACCCTTGGGTCAGCCCCTTGAAGATGGTCCAGGGGCTTCTTCGCCCTGTTTCTCGTTATGTCTCTTAAGTTCTGTTGGAAAACAACATGTCCTTGTCAGAAATTCTCTTCTTACAAATAAGAAGAAACAGAATTTCAAGAATGTGTTAGTAAGGGTTAGCTAATTTTGAGAAAGAGCAGGAAAAGTACTAGAAACCATACAACTATATATTAAAAGTCTCCAAAGCTACAAATATATGAAAAATATTTACAAAGCTAAGAAATCTTTAGGCATCACAAAGAGTTTTGTAACTGTCAACAAAAAAAAAGCAAATAATTATAAAGTAACCAAATCTTCTTCTCTGATCGGGCATTAGGAGAGTATCACCTGTGGTATTGTTAAGCTGTTGTGAAGTAGGAACAAATGTGACTGGTAGCCTATGTTTGGCAAATAACTATAAACACTTCTTGGTCAAACTACTGTGTGGACTGAGAAGAGACTCCCTTTCAGCTGCTCTGAGATCACTCTTCAGTATATTAATCAATACCTTATATATTGAAATAGAGTATATACTCTTAAAAAATGTATAGTTCCTCCCAAACTGGAATGGGTTGGAAGTGCATTAAGAGATAGGACTGGACTGCTGAATAATCTTCACAAACTGGAAAAGTACAGTCCAAGAGATATGTAAAATATGATGCATAGGTGAGGAAAATAAACTTGTAAAGTAGTGGTTAGGTAGTGACTCTGTAGGGGTTTATCATGGATCAAAGTGAACAATGTCAACAATGTCATGCTCTTGTGAACACATCAACACATCCTGCTGGGATATGAAACAGCATGGAACACATTAACTAACAATCCCTCTCTACCGAGCAGTGGGGAGAAGTCAGCTCCGTGCCCTGTCTGTCTTTTGGTCATTTACACTTCAGGCTGTGGTCTGAGTAGAGTGAGTCTGAAGGAGAATGGGAATTGCTAGAAATGGAGGATTTCAATTTTGAGAAAATCTGATCAGAGGTGGAAGTCTTAAAACAAAGAAAGAAACTTCCCAAAATAGGAAAGCAACTTTACTTCGTGGCAGTTGTAGATAGGCTGAGAAGTTAAGGAATGAGGTTCCGGCAAGGGAGGTTTACATTACTCTTTGGAAAGGCAGAGTGTTAAGGACTGTTTTAGAGGGTCTTACAGAAATTCTTGTAAGCCAAAATACTGGTCTTGAGGCATTGTTAAGGCACAAAATAGCTGATTCTTGAGGCATTGTTAAGGTGTAAGGTGTAAGCTCTGAAGGCTATTTTATGCTGAGATCCAGCCAGCACATACGTCTAATTTAAATATATATTTTTTTATATATGTATATCTGTATATTAAAAATGTTGTGTTGATATCTACACGTTCCTAAGGGGGCTTTTTAGTTTCGCATGACTTAAGCATGTCCAAACGCCATGGTTGCTTTAGTACACTAAATGACGATGATGATGATGATTCTGTCTTACCAGGAGGAACATTCATGAGAATGTTGGGACATGAACTTCCTGCTTCCACTTATCTTTTTGTTATGTCTGCAGGTTTCTGGAATTGCATGGGATGACAGGGCAGTTTCCCTTTAGCTCGCTATGCACCTATTGGAAAAACATTTCTGTTCTTTTCCAGTCTGTTTGTTTGGGGTTTTTTAAATTACAATTATTTGTCACAAAGATTTATGCATGCTGAGTTCCATGTTTTTTTGTTTGCAGTCCATAATCACAGATAGATGGGTTTTTCAGCTCTTGTAAAGTTGGATGATATCTTAGGAAAAATATTTTTCTGTTGAATTGCCCAATGGTATCTTGCGGGACCAATTAATTAAGCTTTGCTAACTTTCTGTAGCATTTAGGGCTCATTGATTTACCATAGATACAATGCTTTTGTCATCCTGCTCTGGACACAAACAGTTCTCCCCACAATCAGGTCAGCTAGGAATATCTGAACTGACTGGATTTTTCTCATCTCTTTTTTTAAACTTCATAATTGAATACAAGTTGCAGAAAAAGCATAAGGCTGTGAAAGGAATACGCTAGCTGAGCTAGAAAAATTAGTAAAATATCATTTGACTTAGATGCTGCTGTGATCTACTCCTTCTGTATTAATTTTCTTAGCAAAATTAATACAGAAGGAGTCGATTTACTCCCCAGAAAATTTCAGGAGCATCAGAATAAGTCTCCTGCTATTTCTGTACTGATAAATTAAGGAGACTTGGGGACCATGCTGGGCACTAGGCTTACACATCCATACTGACACACTGCCAAGGCTCTTTCATCCCAGTTTTGGCCCACACCATCTGCTGGGCAAGAGATGGGCCTATACCCAAGTTGTAGGTTTGGATTTGGGTGCCTTGTTTTGAATGATAGGATAATTTAGGGGAAAGAATGTGTGCTGTTCTGTGTAGGTTGGCTAGGGAATGGCCTTGGGCACACTGAATTTACTACCATGTCTTAGGCTATCTGTCCTGGAAAGACCGGAAGGAATTAATGTTTTACTTCTAGCAAAGAAGTTTATACCTCACGGTGAAGGTCAGTACAAGGTCACAGTGAAAACTATTGTCCTCTAATTGTTTACACAGTGACTACCCTTCCAGTCTGCACAAAATCCACCATCTCCCAATGTAACCAGTGCTTTTGCTGTTGAGAGTACTGGTATTCACTAGTGATAATGAGAGGAAAAAGACATGGAGCTTTGTTCTTTAGTGTTTGACACATTTGAACAGCACTAAAGACAAAGGCTGGGAAATTACTGCTGATCTTATTTCTCAGTAATCACTAGTACACCAAAACATAGGAAGAATAGCCTAGCCAAAGTTTTCTGGCCCAGACATCCTTATAAATTGTAAGTATGTTTTGAGGGGTGCACTGTCCTTCAGCAAAAATAGTTGTCAGTGTTGTGCTATTGGTAAGAAATTTTCTTGATTAGAACATTATTAGAAACACTGACATCTTACAGAGAGAATAATACATTCCCCATGAGACCTGGGATTTAACCTTGAAGGAATACACTGTGACTGAGCAGAAATCTGCACATCTCTCTAGGTAAATGCAGAGGAGAAACAAACAAACAAGCAAACAAACAGAAAATAAAAATTTGAATATTTCCTTACAAAAATGTCAATATAGATGTTCACATACTGGCTCCAAGGAATGTTCAATAAGTTTCTTGACAAAAATTTAACTTATGGCAACAACCATGGTATTTATATTGTTAGCAAAGCTTCAAGGAATTAAGTTAGAAAATTTCAGATTAACTATTAGAGTAACATCAATCAATTATGCCTTGCATATTGCTCCTAGATTGATAGCAATGAATACAATATCATGGCATTTATTTTATTTAGCATCTTCCAAAAGGTGCATGATAAAAATGCGAAAAGTGTGACTACCACGCAGCCTTCAGGTTTTCCTGACAGCCCCCTTGCAGATCCACTCTTACAGTAGCTTTGGCCTTGCTCCTCTCTTGACTGTAACCCTAAAGCTAGAATCACACTGAGACTCACACAGGGCCGCCAGCCATCAGAAAAACTTTTGCTTGTTTTCTTGAAAAGAAAGTAGATTCAGTTTTCTGACTGTTAGGGAGCACTTGTAGGTAGTCAGAGCACTGGGTGCAGGGTGCTGTTGCTGGGTGCATCAGTACGGGATGTTGGACCCCAGAAATGCTGCTACAGACTTGTTGGGACACCCAGGCTTGGAGCATTGATGGTGAGGAGCAGCTGCAGTACCTGGTCCTTTGGCCCCAGCCCAGTGGCCTCAACACCCTGTGGCCCTGAGCCAGGGCAGCTCCAGGGTGAGCTGAGCTGCTGGGGTATCCCAAGGTATCAGGGTGCTCCAGGTGAAAGAGTTGTGGGGGGAGGCTGCAGTTGCTGGGGTAGGTGAGCAGGATCTTCACAGGGACCCCATGCACGGTGTGCTTGCAGCTCCCACGGTGAGGAAGGCTGGAAATTCGTGGTGGCTGGCAACAGAAGGAAACCCTTCCCATCAGCAAACGTGTGTTTGCACAAGCAATACAAGCAGTGTCCTGGTATCAAAGAGCTCTTCTGAGGGACAAGGCATCAGAGGTGGCTGAACCAAAGCCAGCAGCACGAGCTGCCAGACCGGTTCCCACTTCTTCACCCCAGGGGTGCACAAGCAGTGGTGAACCATGGATGGAAGAAGACAAAAAGGTCACGGAGCAGAGAGGGGAAGAGCTCAGTGGTGCTGTGAGGACTGCACATGCATCCCACTGAGAGGGCTGCCACAGTCAACTCTACATAATTCGTGAAGTGCAAATCTTTTTGCTTGTTTCCAAATCTACTCAAGTCTATCAGGATCCAAAGTCCAGTTCAAAATCCATGCTCTGTGTTTATCTCTGAGCTGGTAGCTTCACCTAAATAATTATGGAGAGAGGGAAGGAGATGTTTATTGAAAAAGAAGAGCGAAAAGCAAGAGTGGAAATGCAGAAGGACTCAGTAAAAATAATAAGAAAATAAAATTTTTCTCTGCATAATTAAGGCTCCATTAATTCTAAATTCTTAAATAAATACAATTCACATTGCTCATGTCTGTATGAGTTCTGCATCACACTGTTTCAGCACACAGGCTACTTCATATTCCAGTAAAGAAAACCCAAACCATATGAAAATACTTAAATGACTGTACATTTTGGTATGTTATTGCCTTTTTTTGATTGACGATGTGAGATTGCACACCTCATTGCAAAGTAATGCTTTTAACTTAAATCATATCAATTCTAAGTGAACATGTTTTATGCATTTATGCTTGTAGTTTGAAAAAAGTGTTTCCTAAAAAACAGTACTGGCTTTTAATTATCCAGTGAACAAGTCACTGGAGATGCTTACATGTCTCAACCAGTGAACATTTACCTGTATTGTCATGCAACTGCTGCAAGTTTAGGGCTCACAGAGCTCCTGTAGTCTTAATGAAGCAGTTAATGATGTGTGAATTATAAATCCTGACAGCCCCTTTTTAATAAAATCAACAGGACTGCATCCACAGTCTACCATAGCTGCTAAATAATGACAATCCTGTCTGCTTAAAATAACTGCAGTATCTTTAAGTAAAGTACCATTCTTGAATGCTTGTACTGAAAAATTCTCATCAATGTAAAGAGGAATGTGAGCAATGAAGAACAGGCTGATACACATGGCACTTCATTTCTTTCAGTTTGGGAAAGGCACTAGCCACAGGGAATTCGCAAATGAAGCTTCATGTAAAGCAATGTGTTTTTGATTGTTGTTGTAACAGCACTTCTATGAGATCCTTCACTGGAGTAAAGAACAACATAAGGGATAATGGACTTTAAAAGTCAAAAGTTTTCAAGGTGTTTTTTGCTTTGTTTTGGGGTTTTTTTTGAAAGCATGTGAACTTTATCTTCCCAACAGCTTTCGATGAACAATTGTCTTCACACTGTAGCTAGCTGGAATGTGATAGTTCCACACTTACTTATATGAAAATAGGTACTCTATCTAAATATATACATGTCAAGGGATTTTTTCCATACATTCAGCTAATAGAAAAAGAATGATTGTTGTAAGAATGAAAGGGTTCTTTGTATTTTTTTTTTTTTTTGGTGTTGCTTTTGGTGATCAGTCTTACAGCTAGTTAACAATTCAGGGAAAATTTTATGTGCTCCTTGTGCATATATTCCCTAAATAATCTTTCTTGCCTGGTAGATTGAAACTAAGGACTAAGTACTTTGGAAAAATCCAAGGCTATTTAATGTTTGTGTTTGTTCTTTTTTATGTTTTTTTCCCACAAAGATTTCAGGCAGCTGTCTTTCACTTATTTAGCGGACACTGAAGCAAAGAAAAGGGAGAAGATCCAAGTCACATTCACTAGCTCTTGTAATCACTTCATTTGCTATCTTGGTTCAGGCAATATCAGAGCAACAAAATACCAAAGCTAGAAGGAAACTGACGTGTAAAAAGCTCCTCCAAGACAACCCAGCTACAAAAGAAGGAATTACCCAGCCTGTTATGAACTTGTGAATATATTCAGGATACAATAAACCTGGTCTGCTGGACTGAATTTACCCAAGTGGAGTTTTTGTTGCCAGTAAAGAAGCTACAGTCTGTAAAGCCTGTTGCTGTTATTGTGTGCAAACAAAGCAGGGTGACTTGCTTAGGGAAGCACAGCCAAACATTCCCCAGAAGCTCAAAGTCTGTTTTCCTGCATTGCTTCAGCTGTTTGTACAACAAACACTGGCCACTGCTGTACTCTTGAGCAAAAATCTTGGAAGTGCTTCCTGCATTTGCACCTTTCCACTCCTCTTTGCCTTTTTTCTTTTGTCTCCTGCCTCAATCCTGTGACTAGACAGATGTGCACACATACTCATACAGGTGGGTGTTTATATCTCCTTTCTTACTTGTGTCTCTTAGTTTCCAGCACTTCATGCCTGTACTCTCTTCTATAATCTTTGTTCCACCCTTCTCAGTTAACAGCTTGTTTAGCCATCCCAAATAATATCCTGTATCCTCTGGTTCATTCAGCAGCTACAGGGAAAAACATGACTGCACATCCCTTATGAAGACCACCCCTGCCAATGGATCCATTTTTCCTCCCTGATCCACCCTGAATGCATGGGGTCAGATTTGATATGTGGAGAATATGCCAGAGGGAAGATGGTGAAAGGAGAGGCAGACCAGCTGTTAAGACCATTAATCTTCCTACACGTGAAGACTTTCAGATGATGACAGGCCTTTCAATCATTCCTCTCTTTCAAAGCAAACCCAACTTTGTATGGAAGAAAACCAATGTGGAGAGGATGGATGTACCTCTTGGGGAAAAAACTTATGTATCCAGTGCTCTGAATGAAGTAGAGATGGTAAAGCAGTAAAGTGCTCAAGCACTTTTGAAATCATATACATGGAAGGCTTAGAGTCCTAATTCCACTCATTATTTTTGCTATTACTAAAGTAACGAAAAACCCAATAGTTGAGACTCTTTTATAAGCCAAAATCTCAGCCTAGTAGCTACTGTACAGCTTCTTTCACTTGTCTCATCATTAGCATCAGTGGCAGCAAATCCTCGAAAAGCAGCGGTAGTAAAACTGCCATCGGAGAGAGGCTGGGAATGTGCCTGCTCGGGAGCACGCACAACAGGAGCTGAAACAGAGTAAATCTCCCTCCAGTGCAACATGCCATCCACTTCAGGCATCCTGAGTGGTGCCGTATGCTGTCAATATTCCTGTTCACATCAGTCACTTCCTTGGAGAATAAAGCACCACAGCTCCTGGGAAGTATGGGAAGGGCACAGGTCTTGAACTGATAGTCTCCAGCACTGGAAAATCAGTAACAAATGTGAAAAAACTTAATCTGTGGACAAGATTAAAGCCAGCTTTATCTTTTTGGTGAGAAAGCAAAAAGTGCACTAACATTTTACTTATTTAAAGTTTTTTCATTTAATATTAAGATAAATATCACAAGCAATATTGATTTTCTTTTATTTTAGACCACCTACCTAAAAGAGAATAAGAGATCCAATCATGCAATGATCCTCTGCTTCATTACCACACGAAAGAGGTTTAGAAAAGCTTAGGATAAGCAATGGGATTTGCGAGCATGTTTCTGAGTCAAACCTTAGAGATTTCTGAGGTTTGCTTACAATCTCTTGCCTTTTTCCGCAATCAGACCTTAGAGGACCTTGGAGAAAGATAGGTCATTAAATGATTCAGTTCTAATCCATAATGGCTTCTATTGATATCAGCAAAACCTGTGCTTTCCATAAACCATATCTCTAAGCAGTATTCTTTAACTAGAAAAATACTGGCCTATCCTGATTTTTCAGTGTGATTTTTTTCACATTGGTACTTTTCTTTTGTTTCTCAGAAGTTTTTGTACTCTTCTGCTGCAATGTTCAAGAGAAAATCATTGCGAAAGTGTGTCTTGCACTGCAGATTGCCTTAGCTGCTTCAGAGCTGGCAGTGTGACATACCTGATTACGAAGATCGCAGTATTTTACAACCGCAACAGAAAGAGATAAAAGGTGAAAAATCAGTTACACTCAGCAAGCTCTTAAAATGTGTAGGTGCTTTCATCACTGTTAGTGTTTTTCAGGGTTCTGAGGGGGCTAAGCAAGTTTCATATGATTCAGGGACTTTTAAAGTAGCATCTCAGTGGACTGCACTGCTGTTTTTGTTGAAGCACAGATCTCATTGAGGCTGGTGCTGTAGGGAGTGTAAACTGGCATGATGCCACCAAAATGAATGCAAATCTGCCCCTTTTTGCATTGAGAAGCTCGCCCTGAGATGAAGCAAACTCAATTCATGTCCTATAATGACAAGGTCATGCACCACATAGAACCACTTTTAAATCTGCATTGAGTAAACTTAGATGAAGAAAAGTGTGTGTTAAAATACAAAAAAGAAAAAAGAGCCACTGAAGGGTTTGGATGAGTCATTAGTCTCACCTGAGAATACATGTAGATAAAAGAGTAGCTTTGATGGAGGCACTAGTGAATTGGTTATGTTTTCATAATGACTTCTTTACATTATTGAATACAATGGGAACTTTAAGGCCAACTGCAATAACAGTTTCTCATGAAAAATTAACAAAGAATTTATGGAAATGTAGCAAAAGTCCCAAAGCAATTAGCTTAGATTCCTCTAGAGTCTGAGAAAAGCCTGGATAATTGCAGAGAGAAACTGCATAAAGTGGCTATTTTCATTATCACAGGATACAGAAAGTCCGTTTTCATCACAATGGGGCATAATGATGTTAAAGCTAACATGGAGATCTGTTTAAAGAGGTTGAAGCACAGTTTACAGAATGGTTTGATTTACACGGCATTTGGATCCATATTAAAGATCCTTCACTAAGTGTTTTTCACCTGGGGTCTTCAAAGCCTCCTGCAAGGTAGGAAAGTAAAACAGATTTCAGTCTCAGGAAGCTAATTGCACATTACGAGTAGAACGTACAGGAAGTAGTTTGATTTAACTTGAATGGAGAAAAGTGAAATTGGGATACAAATCGGTACACAAATACAGATATGAAAGTAATCATATATATGTTTATAAGCTAGTGCTGCATAGTTTGGAAATAGAGCACTTGTGCAGGTTAAGGTCATGCGAAAATCACCCTTAAAATTATAAGAACATTGCTGAGAGCACCTGTAACACCTCCTCAGCCCTATTTTCTGTTTTGTCTATGAGATCCATTGATGCATTTTATTTTATTTCACTACTCTGCACATGGTGTGCTCTCGCCGATCTAATTACTCCTCACATGAACTGGAAAGTCATATTCTGGTTGGATGCCCATGCTCAGATGATTTATATTACATAACACAAGCAGCCTCTCGTAATCACAGATGTCCTTTGCAATGTCACACGCTTCAATCTACAGAGTATTTCTGCAAAAGACCTCCATCAATGGCTGTAGGTAAAAGTTTTCTATTAAAGCACAGAATAATTTCTACACTATTACAGTACAGCCCTGTGGTCATTGTGCAGGTGAGGTTTGCATTGGTCTCCAAGGGGATTCTGACTACACATTCAGGCCTTATATGTTCTCACAGCTGAGTAGCACAAATAGCATACAGTCTAGTTGTTAGGCTTGATTATAATCTTGTTCATATCAGTGTAAATCAAAGCAGCCTTGCCAGTGTTTTGCATCAGTGAAAGTCTGAAGTACAGATGGGCTAGCTTTTTTTTCCACTAGTTTGCCAGTTTACTTCTCTCTGAACACTGATATATATTGGTATAATTATAATTTAGATCCATTTTACTATAGACTAAACATGATTAATGTACGCTAATGCATGATCCTTTTTTCCTCCATGAATTTTTTGATAATCTTTTTCCTCTATGCAAATGTGAAGGATAAACGGTTTCAGTGTTTTAATTGGCAGGGAGTTAACACCATAAATCAGAACTCATGGCTAGCTGCTTATCACCTGCGTGAGCACAAGTGAATTTATCTACATACCCATCTGACCAATTTTATCTGGTTTTGTGTTTTCCCTGTTTTAAAACTAAATATGCTTCTAAAAAGTCATCTATTTTATCTTATCATACAGTTACCTTAATTGCTAAATGAGACTAAGTAATAATAAGAGGCAATGCGTAAATGTTGCAAATAGCTGGGATCTTTTTTTTTCCCAAAGACTGCTTCACAAAAGGAAAAGAAAAAATAAAAGAAAGAAAACAGGAAAAAAACTGACACATTAGAAAAAACAAACCCTACACAAAGATATTTCTATAAGCCTTTCTATAAGCCTCTATGACCAAAACCCAATTTGGATTCACTGAACCAAAAGCTTACTTGAAACTGTGCTGAACACAAAACTGACATTAACCACCCTTGGATCTGAAACTTCTGAATGGTTTAGATACCACTAGGTCAAATGAAGTCATTGCTCAAGGGCTAGTTTAAAACTACTTGTAACATGTTTTGATTTACAGATTATCAATTCAGCTGAGCAGCAGAGGAACATATTCAGAGAATCGCATAAACAAATACATTCTACTGTACTGCGGATTAACCTAAAGTGACACATTTATTTAAAAATCTGCCTACTACTTGTCCTCATTGATTAAATGCCCTTAAGAAAGTGAGTCTGATGAAATAGAAGCCATTAAGATTCAGCACACCTCCTCCACTCCTTTTGATGGTTGACACATTCCCTGGAGTGGGAGATTGGACGGCTGATAAGCTAACACTGAATTATAAGCACTTTGTGCAATGTCACCAGCAAATGAAAGATCTACTGTTTTGCTTGCAGAGCAACAGTGCACCTTAACAGCACAAAAATATACATGGTGCAGAATTATTTCATCTGCTGTGCTGGGAATATAAATGAATGTATGTATATGCATTTATATACATCATGTGTGCATTTTTATGGTAGAGACCAGCTCACAGCACAATATAGCTTGCTTGGAGGTGCAGGACCATTGATCAGGAAAACAGGAGTGTCTGTTTCAGTGTTGTCAGAAAGCCAAGCAAGCATGGTGTGATATCTCTATTGTGTGTGCCATGGGAAGATTTTTCCAAAGCCAGGCCAGGGAACAAAGAAATGGAGAAATGTGCTTCTCCCTAAGTCTCACTGGGCTCAAGAGGAGATTATGCTTGAGTTTTAGAAGGACCAGATGAAAACAGTCTAGAGAGTACTTGCGAAATGAGCTTTGGTGTTTGGTACAGGTCTGCATAACCATCTTAGGCTGTTGGGAGCCATTCATGCTAATTACAAAAGCTTCCACAAAGGTGGTGATCTCTGGGTTATTCCAAATGGTCAAATAGCAGAAACTAAAGCTACAGTCTCACAACAACGTGTTCAGTAGCAATGAAGGCATGGAAAGCTGAGTCTTCCCCTTTCATCAGTCACTCCTTTAGCTGCCAGGCCAGGACACCACAAGGGTGCAAGGTGACCCTGGACTGAGGAGCCAGTCCTGCAGGGAAAAAAAAAAATTAAAAAAAACCCCAAAAAGTCATGTGGGCCCTACCACCAAACAAGGAACTACAGTCTCCAGTTTTTTTCCAGAGCTTGGCGTGAGCTCTGTCCTCTCTGCCACAAAAAACCCAAACCAAAACTGAACCACTTGACTGAGCTCTAAATTGTCTTAGCCTGTTGTAGTTCCAAGCATTCCATAGATTTTATTTGTAGGTAGCTAATTGTGAGGTCTAACACCTGCTGTCAGCCCCTGTGTTAATACCATATTGGTTTCTCTTGATATTGTTTATTCAGTTTGTTGGTCAACACATCTGTGGTGCTGAGCCAGTTTCGTCAACTCCAGATCATCTCACCTACTCATCTGGGTTATTCTGGGTGCCAAATCAGTCAATTGTACTGTAGATATATTTTGAGTCATGCTGTGAGACTTTCACAATTATTAAGAACAGTTGCCAAGGAGAATGTTCTTAATAATTTCGAAGATCCTGCAGCATGACAAGCTCTGCCCCTAAAAACATCACTCTAAACTGGCAGGAATAGGAAGGCCTAGAGGTAAAGACAAATAGAATAATCAAGTACCACATTATTTTTAGTTCCATGAGCTTACTGGTGGGTTGCTACTGCTGTTTATAAAAAACAGTTTTCACTGAATAGGAGAACTAATGAAAGCTGTTTTTCTAAAGAGCATCATGCTTTATCCTGCACAGCGCCATCCATGTGGTCAGTGCTGCTTCTTTACCCTTCTGCTGACCCCATTGCGAGGGGAACAAGTCTGCTCCAGAGCTGCTAGTGCACTGCTGGCCAGTTATGGCTGAGTACAGCCACTCTTCCCCTTTGCAAGGGCACTGGGAGTATTTCTGGCCTCTACTCAGCTGCCAGTTTTCACACAAGTTCTAAGAACTTTATTATCCTAAATTTCTACTCTGCTTTTAAATTCAATGGAATTGGCAGAATTACAGCATGTCTTTTCCTCCTTTATTACTCTACCTGCAAATTTCCCTTCTCAGTTTCCTCCTGGCAGTTTTATGCCTCAGAAATATATGAAGAAACACTCAACATACCCCCCCACATACCCTATGCTAAATACAGCTATTTGGCGTAGCTGTAAAGCAGGATTCTGAATCACAATGTTTTGGTATTCATGACAGGGAGGACAAATAAAGAATGGACTAGCACTGAAGTTTGTGCAGGTGAGGAGTGTTTCGGGTAGAGAGACTGATAAAAAGCACAGATAAAGGCACGTGTTAAATCAAGCGGGTGACCAGGTATGTGCCACAGGATGACTTTTTTGAGGCCATCACCTTTGCCTTGCAAGAGACAGAGCAAGTTGTTAGAGTATCTGACATCCAGCCTTTGAGCATCTCCTGGAGTGTCTTTCTACAATCGAGCACTGATGGAGGGACTCAGCTGCCCACACAAGGATGTCAGTGACATGCTTTTCCAGCTGCCACTCCAGAAAGCCACAGGATTCCCAAACACTGACATCACCCATGCACAGACCTAGTGGGTATCTCAGACACACGAAGGTCTGGGAGTGGCCGTCACTTAACAGCACCTGTATGTAGGCAGTGGAACTCATCCCCAGATTCATAAGTAGTTCCACCAGTGTGGAAGGAGAAAGTGGGATTGTGGATGCTGAGTAAATGTTTCACTTGTAGGGTTTCACTTGTGAGAACACACCTGGAATGCAGTGCCCTGTTTTGGTTCCCCAGTGTTTGATAGATGTGGGTCCACCAGGGTGGTCAGTGGGCTGCAGCACTCGGCATGCTGTGTGAGCTGGAGGAAACTGAGTTAAAACTAAATGATCTTGGCCCTGAGCAGCCTGATCGAACAGGATCAGGCCTGATCTGACCTCCCTGCATCCCTTCGCTGCCATGCAAGCACAAGAGCCCCATTCAGGAACTACGGCACCTTCAGCCTGGGCCCGCTCCACTTCATGTGGGCCAGCAGAAGAACAAGCAGAAGCTTCTGGGCCATGAGCAGAGATACTCAGGGGCACTGCTGAGCCCTCTTCATGGCAGCCACATGGCCTCTGGGCTTCCAGCTCATGCAGCCACTTGGTCTCCGCCGTGGCAAATACTTGGCTATCCTGAGATGACAAATCTGTGGTGACTTGGGACAGAGAGCTCGGCCATCTGAAGAGAAGTCTTTTCCCCAAATTTTGACACAATAATATCTTGGTTTCAAACGTAATATCATGGAAAAGCTTTTAAGAAGCATCACTCTAATTCCTTAGCAGTTGCTAACCATTCACAGGAGTGTTCTGGCACTCAGACCATTTCTTATCTAATAGCTGTCATGCGAGTGAACCTTATAATAATTTTTGTTCAGCTTCTATTGCTGTTTTAAAAAGTCCAGATTTACTCTGTCTACCTCTAAAGGTTTCTGAAAGGTATTGGGATACAATGACAACTCTATTATTATTTCTTTGCCATAAAGAAAGTCATGCACAGCATAAAAAAAAGCAGCAAATAATAGACTGCACAACTCCAGCATGATAAGCTTACATCATGTACTTGATTGATCTCAGAAAACCAAAGCCATGCATGCAAAAAAACCCAAACGAACCCCACCAAAAGAAGCCATTATTGTCTAATGATATGTCGTGGTCCAACCACAGCCAGCCACCAAGCCCCAAGCTGCCACTCACTCACCACCAGCAGGAATTGGGAGAGAATTGGAAGCTGGAAAACTCATGGGTTGAGATAAAGACAACCGGTTTGATGGGGAAAACAAAAACCATGTACACAAACAAATTAAAACAAGGAATTAATTCAGTGTTTCCTGCAGGCAGGCAGGTGTTCAGCCATCTCCAGGAGAGCAGGGACCCATCATGTGTAACGCTTACTTGGATAGACAAATGCCATCATTTCAAACTTTTCCCCCTTCCTCTTTCTTCCCCCCCGCTTTATGTATTGAGCATGATGTCACATGGTCTCGAATATCCCTTTGGTCAGTTGGGGTCACCTGTCCCAGCTGTGTCTCCTCCCAACCTCCCATGCACCCCCAACTCCCTCACCAGCGTGGAAGTACAAAAAGCAGAAAAGGCCTTGGCTCTGTGTAAGCCCTGCTCAGCAATAAAAAAAACATCTCTGTATTATCAACCCTGCATTCAGCACAAATCCAAAACACAGTCCCATACCAGCCACTGTGAAGAAAGTTAATTCTACCCCAGCCAAAACCAGCACATGACAAAAGCTGAAATATTCCAAAAATCTCTGAACATGCATCTCAAAGGACCTCTTTATTGAGATGCACATTGGCTTGCTCATGATGTTGATTCAAGAGTTCTTTTGGCACAATAACAGGTTTTAATCCTTGAAGCCTTTGTAGATAATGTCACAGAGAGAAAAGATGACCAAATATTATTTCTTCCTTCATTTCACTATATCCTTGATATATAATCTATACATGCTGCTGAGAATGCATATTTTCAGAGAATAGGTGTGTGTAAGCACATATTTATTTCTTCTAGAAATACAATGAAAAATTCTGTTTATTCATTTTTAATGAGTCAATATGGTTTTTAATACTTATCAGTATGAACTTCTGTCAGAATGTTTAGCATTCAGAAAATATGACTATACTTTGTAATTTATAGCTTTGATAACTGAATCCAGAGATAAACTGCAAGAAATGGAAAAAGAAATCTTATCCATTTAACCAGTTTTATCATACAAGTTGAAACTCCTTTAAAATAAACAAAACACATAGTAAAAGAAAAAATTCAAACCACTTGTTTTTGCATCTTTAGACCAGAGTAAAATTTTCCAGCATGTTCATTAAGTCTTTGGAAAAATACCTAAGATTCTTCATTTGCATAAGCATTTAATCACATGAAAACGTGTTCTTTCTTACCTGTGTGAGTTCCCCTGAATAATCAATTAAACCTTACTAAAAGCATGGAGTCTCTGTGGTGTACAAACAAAACTGATGGTCCCACACTTGTGCCAAATTTATCACTAGGCATTACTTGACCCTTAATGATAATTTTAGTTAACCATAGGCCACATTGCCTGGAACTTGATCCACATAAATAAAGTCTTGATTAAATGATACCTCTTCCCTTTGCTTAGAGTGCCTTGATTATTAATAAAGGTTAGATAAAAATTATAAATCTTTAAAAAATATTAAATTCTTCAATATGGCACTGCCAAATGCTTTTTTTCCATCTAACGACATAGGGTGGGAAGCCTGCCCAGTCCCCCAGCAGACAGTCTTAAATAGGTCAGTGCTTCTGCTCTCTAAATCTTCACTGGTATTTAACACTGCTTGCGGAAAATGTTTGTCATTTCATTTATTTCAGGTACATGTGTTCACAGTGCACTGTGTGAAGTAGTCCTAGTCCTACTTAATGCCAATTTTTTGCAGCTGTGATGTAATAAATCATGGAAGTAAAGTCTAGATTGTGAGCTTTCAAAATAAACCTGACCTCACATTACTCAGATTATAGCATACTATAACTATCTGTTTGTATTTTGTTACTTACACTCAATTCTGAAAATTCTGAAAGACCTATTAGAAAAATCTAAGGAAGGACATAACTGTTAAATATTTATGGGCTCAGTAGAAAAGCATTTAAGGCATATTGCTTAAGAAAATAAAATAGGAGTGTTTTTTAGGAATTGAATATGAAGTTCAAGGTTGATACAAATATGGAAGTTAAAAGCATTTAAATGAATCAGATATTCAAAGCTAGCTGCGTGTATTTGACTGTACTATTACTCTCTGTGTGGGATTATTTATTAGAAATTCATAGACACACGAAGACCTAGTATTTGACTTGGCCTTCAGCTGGAGGTGCTCATATTTATTCCCAGCTGGACTATGTATACATAGCAGGAAAATACAGGCGAGAGCAACAGGAAGTGTGCATGCTGTTACAAACACATAGCTCAGAAAACAGCGTCTCAAAACTACATTGACAGAGATTGTCTTGATATTAATGAGATGCTTTTCACCAGCATGTATTTCCATAAATGCATATTGATATTTAAAAATGCTGTCTACGATTGAAAAAAATCTTTTATGCTTGCTTAAACGTCAGCGTGTTCTAACTGAAGAATACATACTTAAAACACAGTGCTGAGGAATGGATGCTGCAGAAGGGTGCAAACGAAAGACAAAAGGTTTCTACCAAAAAACTCAAATAAATGAATCAACAAGTAAAATGTACTTTAAAATAGTATTTGGAAGAAGGCTCTTTCAAGAAGAAAAGAGCTAGTCATAAAAAGAGAATAGTATTTGAAAAGGCATTTGAGTTGTGGTATGTTACATCTCTGCGGCATTGCACTGCTTGGCTGAAGAGAGGTTATGAAGAAAGACCCACCCATGGGAAGATGCTGAACATCTCATACGTGTTTTACTGCAGCCTGTACTGTCTCGTAAATCAGTGACAGCCTCCATAAGTGCAACACTTTTTGAACATCACTTTTGTACATGATTTGGTAGCCTGCCTTGACAGTAAATCTGTGATATTGTTTGTGTATTCTCCCTATTGCTTAATAGACCACAGTAAAGAGAAACTTATTTATCTTAGGTGGTTAAATATCCTAATGGATTTACTGCAAGTGGTGTGAAGCTGGGTGAGTGTGGCAATTTTCCCCTCCTTTCATCTCCTTTTATCTACCTTTTAGCTTTACCTTCTCTGTCATCAGCTTTTATTATATCTATCCCTTAGAGGATGTGATTCAAAAGGTACTCATGTCAATGGCAACTTCTCACTGACTTCAAAGGACTTTGGATCAACCCCTAAATGACTCATTTTAAGCAATTGTATCACACACTGCTTTTGTGTTTGCTGTGTGAAATCATTTTCTAAACAAAAAGACGCCAGATATTTGCTGAAATGGTAAAATGAGTGATGAAGAAATATAAATCATTCAAACGTATTTCCTCTAGGACTTGTCCAAGTTTAACCAGAGACAGTCAGTTTCTATAAATCCATTTACATCAATATTGATGCAAAACCTACTCCACATATGAACACAGTGAGCACCAATGATATCAATCCCATAGCAGCTTTCACCATGAAAAAAACCCTGTACTTTCCCCCCTTTCCCTCTGTAACATATTTTTTGTGGATTGTCATTGTGATTGGGGTTTAGTTACAGTTGTCGTTAAAGCAGCATTACCTAATATTTTATTCTCATACACAATGACACTCTTGAAAGCACAAGAAAGCAGTGACCACACAGTATAGTAGATTAACTCTGGGTTAAACTGTTTCATATTGATGTCACTGGCTTGCATGTAGTGCATTTTGGCACAAATCAAGAGGCATCTGTTCTGAGAAACAGTGGATAATGCAGTGATAAAAATTCAGTCTGTGAGACAACACTACTTCTGCCACTGCTACTTGGTCAGCAGTAGGAGATCTCCCTAAAATTGGAGAGCCATTTTGCCTTAGCTCCACATATTTTGGGGAGATATGCCAGAAGCTTAAAAGCATAACAAAGCTATTTTTACTCACAGTTTATTCAGTGTATGGTTTATTGCATGACAGAGATTTTCACAAAGCAAATCTGAAATCTGCTTAACAACATGGAATTTCTTGGGCATTTCTCTCTGGCCCAACTCTCCCGGAAGAGAGGATGCATGAGGCTGAATTATATCTTCACGTGCTACAACAGCCAACATTTCTCCACTGCTCATGGTATCTAGTTTAAAAGCAGGTGATAGTGCAAATGGGTTCAGCATGTGCTAACAAGACATCATAAACAGATACTATATCAATTTTCAAAAATTACAGTAGCTCCTCTCTTACAGCTATAAACACTGCCAAGAGGGAAACAATATGCTGCATTGCATGGTTCTTAGGGTAAGCTCATACACTGTAAATAATTCAAATTAGTAACATGAAAATCTGCGCAGCTGGGCAGGAGTTAAACAATGTGTCTTTCATGCTGGAAATGATTGATAGGACTGGCAAGTGTGTATAGCAAAAATCTGAGGATGGATTCCAAATAAACTATGCCACACAATCCATTATAACCCAGTAGTCAGTGTATGCTGGCAAACTACATAGAAGAAAGGTGTACCCTATCTGCTGGAGGAAAACAGATCTACTTATGTCATGTATTTCTTAGCCTGAACTTGCTAATGAATATTCTATTATATTTTTGCATTATTATTATTATCATCATCATTATTACTACTACTACTACTATTTTTTTGCATGCTCTTGTTTTGAAAGAAATTGTACTTGATCTGTAACATTTCTTTCTGTGCTAAAATTAAGAACAAAAATTAGTGATCGTCTCCTATGTATGTATCTACTTTCTTGTCCTGGCTATTTGTCAGAGAGACCTCAGTAAGTTCATGTTTATTTTCACTTGACTCTCTAAGTTTCTCTTTTTCATTTTTAGACTGTGTATGGTAGTTAATTGCATGTTTTCAGGTCAAGCAACATCAAGACTAAAAACCTCCTAAAACTAAGTCAATCGGTAGAATTAATAGAGGTTTAAGCTATAGAAAAAAAGGTTGAAGTGCCCCCATTTCCATGCTTGCAGGAAAAATTGAAAATAGAAGCACTAACACTACAAATATAAAACTACACCCTCCTCTTCCTCCAAACTATCACAGAATGTTTTAGGTTGGAAAGGACCTTGAAATTCATGGGGTTCTAACTTCCCACCATGTGCAGGGACAGCTCCCACTAGCCCAGGTTGCTCAGAGCCTCATCCAACCCGACCTTGAACACTTTTAGGGATGGGGCATCTACAGCTTCCCTGGAAAACCTGTTCCAGTGCCTCACGAGATAATTTTTAAAATGATATTTTAAAAATATTTTTTTCCTAATTAAAAACTGAAGTTATAAGACAGGCAGTTAAAAAGATATCTGCCATAAAAAGAATATAGAAGCAATATATAAAAAATAGAAAAGAATATTAGCCCTGACAAGACAAATTTGAAGCCAAAATAAAGCTAGAAAAGGTTTTGAAGAAGTTATTAAAAGCAAAAAAAGCCTTTTTTTTTTTTTGTCAGAACCAAGAGCCTGGCTAGAGAGCTAGTGGAACTAGTAGATGATTGATGTGGAAAAGCCATAGCAGAAAAGCAAACTAGATTATTTTCGTTTATGTCACTCAGGAGAAAACCCTAAAGTCTACTGGTTGGGTTCATTCTGCATGACATGGTTCTACAGAACAGCTTAGGCTGAATCATCAATGAAACCTGCTTTTAGCAAATCCGGGGGGAAAGAGGAGCAAATTACTAAGTTGAACCACCTTGAAATAGCCTGCATCTAGGTTGGTGCTTGGTTTCTGTGCCTTATTTTCATTCCTGGCTTCTTCTGCCTGCCTCCATTCATCACATATTACAGACTTATGGCCCCTTTGTGGATTTGTTCTAAAAGACTTTACTGACACTGCAATCTGGGGAGCAATCCCAGGAGCTGATGGAACTCAGGCGCTCAGATGTTCCCTCAGGCATCTCTCTAGTGTTGGGAAGGTGAGCAGTTCACTCACGCAGTCCTTTCCCATTGCTCTAGCCTTGCTGCCAGCACGAACTCAAGACTTCCAAAACAAATCAGATATGAACATGATGAACCACCAACTGGGCAAAAGGAACAATAGCGCATGAAGAACTGAGAGCAAAACAAACAATTGCATTATGCTACCATATAAACCCTTGACTACACTTAGAAACACTAATCTTGATTCCTAAATATATATCTGGTCACCTTATCCGAGGAGGTTTCTCAGGAAGAGACACCAGCGATGCTCAGGCATGTGGAACTATTTTTAAACACAGAAATTTAATTGGCTTGGAAGGTTCTGTGGGATAAGAGACAAGTCTGGAGAAGTGTGACGAATGGACATCTGTAAGATAATAAACAGTACTGAAAGCGTAAAAAGAAAATGCTTCCCTACTTTTCTTGTAATACCAGGAATAGGAAGTATTTAATGGAAATCCTAGGCAGTAACTTTAAGAGACACAAAAATTCATTTTTTTCTCTATATCACTTATAACTAACATCGTCCTGTTAATTGCTGCAGAAAACTGTGAAGGCCTTGAGCGTAAGGGAATTCAACGAGAGATTTGAACAAAAGCACAGAATTAGGTTACTCAGTGACTATTAAAAATGAAGATCTCGATTCAACTTCCAATGAGAGTCTCTAGCCCATGAGTTGCCAGAAACAGGAACCTACACTGAGCTGTAGGTCCACTGTGCTATTCTGTATCCCACTCTGAAGCACCTCATGCTAACTCCTGCTTGTTGGACAGATGCTTGATTTGACTAGTTGCAGTCCTTTTTATTTCTTTTTACAAGTAAAGACAGAACATGGAGCTAATATTTTGGTTTGCATTTTTTGTTTGTTTGTTTTGAACAAAATGACTTACATAGGATAAAACGTGGCACCAACTCCAACCTTGCTACATACTGTTTCTTTAATGAAGAAACTAGCTTCATTCTAATCTAAAAAAAAAAAAAAAAAAAAAGAAGGGAGCAGTGTACATAATAATTGTGCTATTTATAATGAATAACCTTTTTTTTCACATTTTAATTGGAACAAATTGGCAAGCAGATACTCACAGATTCACAGATATTAATCACAGAATTCAGGCGTTCTAAACATTTCTGACAACATGTTTATTATCTTTTCTTTCACCATTTTCTTATTAAAAACCTCCTACAGTTAATTATGCTGTTAACAGCAATTCAATATACACAGAGAACTCATATATAGCTATAGACTATGTGGAAAAAAAAGAAAAGAAATGTGGAGTGAAACTTGTTTTGTACAAGCAAAAGATAATCAAACAGCAGTAAATACATACACTCCAAAGTGTACAACCTTTTGCTAATAAATTCTCCATAAAGCATACATTTAGGTGATGTGAATTTTATTATTATCAGTAGTAGTAGTGGTATTTCAGCATATTGGAAATCAGACTGGCATTACTACTTCTGCATAAGAATATGTAAAAGGGAAAAATCCTCCTTCAATCTGTGGATCAAGTAAGGTAAGTATCAGATAGTGTATAAGAATATCTAATACAGATGATGAAACTTGCTATATATTCCCAGTGTCCCATTGATGAATATCCTGCTTTTGGGTGAACTGCTGAGACCACCTTCATCATGAGTAGAGTCTGTGAATAACACTGACAGTCCAGTTTCTTCTGCAAAACAGCTTAGAGACTATTGCAAGTAAATAGGTCAAAACGTCCTCACACAGAACAGCGACAGGGGACAATTAAAATTAATAGAAACCCTACCAACGTCATGTTTCCCAAGCAGACTCAAAGCATTCAGCCACCAAGGTCACATGGATTTTTCTGGGGNCTTACCCCTGTCCACAGAGGCACATATCCTTTTCCTCTCTCTGCACGTGACTTAGTGATGGAGAGACAGAGCAAGAGGTGAAAATGTCCCAGCGGCAACAGGGTACTATGTGCAGTGTTTTTGAGGGCAGTGAAGGAGCTGAGAAGCAGGAACTTTGAAATGAATCATGGCTGCACTGCAGAAAGTTCATGTGGAGACAGCTCACAGTGGGGCTGAAATTCCCTTCCACTAGTCTTTGCCACGTGTGGCATATGAACAGCAGTGAACAGCAGGTCTGCCAAATCCTGCAGAATGTCTGGGTGTTTTCAGTTCCACGTTTAAAAAAGTTGCACAATGCTGCACAGGTAAAAGTTGCAAGTAGGCAGCGTTCACAATCCACAAGAGCTTCCTGGAGCTTTCTCCAGTGAGTACTCCTCTTCCTCAAGTCCTGTCCTGAACACGAGAAGTTGTTGATTCCCCCATCTCTTTTGTTCATCTGGCATGGAGAACTGAAAAGCAAGGTCTGAAAACCTACATCTTCCCCCACTCTGCAGTTTCCACAAACTGTGAAGTAGAGAGAACAGAATTTGTATTTACGTATCATGTTAAATAACCTCACTGTGAAGCCAGTGAAGGTAAAATCTTTCTTTCTTATATTGGTCCACATTTATTTCTGAGGAGCAAGTCTGACAGAGGTCTGCCAAACTGAGGGCTGTTGGTTAGTACATTCATTAATTCCGTCAAACTGTAGACTCAAATTGGTCCAAACTAATTATGAAAGACATTCCTTCACTCTATAAGGAGACATATCAGCTACATATATACCATGTGATATGAAATTAGGGGGAACTGCCACCAGTTCACACTTCTATGCATTTTAGAAGCACTTACTTTTTAAAAATAGTTGGAAAAATCATGGCCATGTAAAGTGTAGCCTTTAAAGTTGAGGTGCTCACAGGTGCACCCATCTCCTGGCAAAATGAGGAATAATACAGGAAGAAAAAATGAAAAGTCAATGAGGAAAAAGCATAAAAAGATGTAGGAGCAATAGTTCTGTCCATCCTCAGCTGAAGATCTATATGCATTGCAAATGCATTGCCTTGTGAAAGAAAATTACAGGATTTTTTACTTCCCTCAATTTTATTATGATATGTAATTGAATTTATCACTTTGCCAAGAATCCAGATAAGGAGATCTTTTTAGCAGGAATGAAAGGTAGGACAATTTTAAAAGCAAATCTTTGAAAGCATATGCAGCTTGTTTAGCATCATTTGTTTTCCCTGGATAACCTTTATTTTCATTATAAATTACCTCTCTCACTTCACAAATGGTGACTATCACTGTGTGGTGGAGAATTGAGGAATTATGCACACCCAGCTGATATGTTAATTGTGTGCTGTTTGTTTAACAGCAGCATCAGGAATAAAAAAATCTTCCTCACTAGTTGTCTGAAAGCCTTTAAAAATAACACCACTTATGTAAAACTTAAGGTCTAAATATTCTGTGTTTACGAGCAACAGGGTATTATCATATTTAAATCATTACTAAGCTAGTGCCTGAATATTTGTTCTGAATCCTGTCAATACTCTAATGGCAGTAGTCTTGGAAACTACACATCTGCTACAGGATTAATTACACACATAAAACATTATCATTGCCCTACATCTCCTATGAGGTAGAGAGGCTGCTAGAATGATTAATGGCTCTGTATGACATACAAGGGAATAAATGTAAATGCTACCCAGTGGATAGAAAGATCTGTTCCTTGCTTATATTAGAACAAGCTGAAGCACCTTATTGGTGCAAAATTATTCTTTTAGGTCTGTGGGCAATGTTAAAAAATCCTAATCCACAAATTCTACAATATTTGCTGTACTGTGGAGAGAATTTCTATCTGCCATGGTGTTTTGAAATATTTTGAGCATAGGGTGTGCATGTGCTCACAGGTGTATTGAATAGGTTCCATACTTGGTGAGTCATCTTTCCTGCTTATTGTAAGTAGTGGGGACGCTTCTAGAGCCAGTGTTAGATCTAAGCCATTAGGAACTTCTGAATTTTGACTTAGAATAAGTCTTCAGGCACAACAGGGAAAAAACATTTCCTTTTATAATACATCAGGGAGGCATAGGTTCAGTTGTGACAGAAAAGAAGGAAAACTGGAGGAAATATTTAAAAGACAGTCCATTGTTTACAATTAAAATTAACAGAGCAGAGTTCAAAGGTGACATACCAGTATGCAATTAAGGCCATGGGCAGACCCAAGCAAGCAATTAGGTGAGAATTATAACAAATGTAAACTAGAACTAATCTATTGATCATGTCACTTCTTCATGCTTCATTATTTCTTTAGATGTCCTTTAATAAAGACCCCAAGTGGTCCTCCTACCTTTGTCACTGAAATCTGAAATACTAGATTACAAAGACTGAGCCCTTTGTTCATCCAAAACTATTTGTTTCTGTCCCTACTAACTCATATTTCCTTCCTTTGGAGGATCACATCCAACATGTGGGACTGAGAGCTGTGGCAAATCATTGACACTGCAAAGCTGTTTGCCTTCAGCCACCTTAAAGCACAAACATGTTCATCAGCCAAATAAATCTCAGATGCATTTTGTAATTTACACTTGCATTGGTATAAAATTTTGCAGCCTTCTCCCCAAGTGGGACACAACTTGTATGTACCTCAGCAAGCAGCATTCTGCAGGAGACCCATTGCAAAGTAACTGCAGAGAAGGCGGAGCCGGTTGAGAACTGACTCACACTCTAATGGCACGGCAGAACAAAGAAAGTGGATGCTGAATGATGCCATAACCTGTGTCACTGCCTGTCTTGTATATTAAGATGGCAATAAGCTTTAGGTATTTGGGGTACACAGGAAGTATTGCCCAAGCTACCTGCCAGTGCAGATGGGAACTCCACAAGTGAAACAGAAGGTGAAGGAGATAGTGTCCTACCTTGATATTGATGCAAAAAGGATAGTGGCAGACCACAAGACTCTGACCCTCAGATATCCTGCCCCTTGATACAGCACTGATGCTTCTAAACTTTTGTACCCACAGCCACCTGTAAAGTAACTGTGTATTCTTGGATTTATTTCTTTCCACAGAGGTGTGAAAATAAGAAATGTGCATTGATCTCTTATATCTGAATGTTCAAGTTCTAACTGCATGTGCTTTTGGTGCTCGAGTGAGCAAAGTAGAAACCTGAGCCTGATATAAGCCACTCTATAAAGTGCTTGGGCTCCTAGCACCCGTGGTAAAGCCTGGAAACAAAATAGGATGGTGTATTCATTTTCCACACTTTGTTACTTCATAATCGAGTGCTTAAACTAATGTCAGACCTCACCCTCTGATATTACCATTGTACCAGATATTGAAGTCCTAGCTTTAATACACTTATATATCCCAGAGGTTGTGCTGCCACAGACGCATTACTGCCAGGCTACAGACTTCTTTTCTCCCCAGTGAACACTGTCAGCGGCAGTTTTTGAATGAGTGTCTGCTTTCCTTCTGCTCTTGCTGACTTTATACATATGATCTTTTTCTGTATAAGAATGCTACTTTATCAGAGGAAGGTAGTCCAGTATCTTACTAGTGTGACTCATCACATTTTGCATTTGTGCCAACCCCAGGCATATTCCAGAAAATCTGGCTCTGTACATCTGAGAGGTATGAAGATACCAAAGGCACAGGCCAACATTACAGACTTCGGCAAACAGACCTGTGTTTAGCTTTTCCTATCGACTGCATCTGGACTTTCGGCATCTCTCAATTTACCAACCTCACTGATAACTCATACAGCTCAGGTGCCTGCCTAGTTACTGGGAATCACAACATACCAGATGTGCTGTTGCGCTACATCTCTGCAGGCTGAGTCTTGTCTTTAAGTGTCCAAATGTCTCTCCACACAGGGCCCTATGCTCCAATTATTTCTGCTAGGCTCAAAGTTATCACAATGATTGTCAGAGAAGAAGAGACCAAGTCCTGCAGTCCACAAACCTTATAAGATATCTGGTCAGTTTACCAAAAGAAAGCAAACAAAACTTTTAGACAGCATCCCTGTCACCATTTTGGACACTTAATTTACTCAAATCTGAAGTCCAGTATACTTTAGGTCACTGAGCTCCTAAAACTCACATGAGAAAATTATTACCTGTATTACAGAAATTGTTATTGTTCATATAATTGTGCCTTTTTGAGGAACATGTATTATATCAGTGATGAGGCATAGAGAGTATAAATGGAGTTTGTAATTAATAGCAACAGAGATTACCAAATTCAGATAAATAAAATTTTGAGATAAGCTTCAGAAGTACTAGCAGCATACAGTATAAACAAGATGTCTTGTTGTAGGATATAATGACCACATTATCCTAATCAGCACAGTTGTACTCATCGTTAAAATTTAATTAAGGTTTTCCCTTTGCTTTGTGTAATTATTAGAGAACCTTCCTGTGAAGTCTAATTGCCCTATCATAAACAAACAGAAAAGAGAAAGCTCCTTTGTCCAACAAACAAGCTTTCCCTTTACAGCAAAAATATCACATAATAAAGATTTTTCAGAAATGATTCAGTCTCCAAAAGGTATAATTAAGGTGCTGGAAGAGGAGAAACAGCTACTGCAGGCTTAAGAGATTCTGTGCAAGCCCTACATTTTTAGAAAACACAAAGGGAGGAAAACGACCATCACAAAGAAGATACACCCTAACTTCCACGACTGTCAGAGAAGAAATACACTGACCTAGCACAAAGGAGCTCCACCCTACCCCCTCTCCGCTCCCCACCCCCGACTAGATAGCAAAGTGGAATCTCTTTTGTGTTCCCAAGTGCCAGCTATGCATCAGGGGGTGGATGCACCTCCTTTACATCCCATCAAACAGCACACAATTCCTGCTTTAGATAAAAAAGACACAGTTGTGAAGAGTTTAGCAGGGTTAAGTTTATCATTGTTTTTACCAACAACAAGACAACAGTCAGTTGAGGATATGGTTTTTTTCCTTGTCAAGTATTAGAGTGAAACAAATGTAACACACAATAGTTTGCTTCCTCTTAAGAATTTCAGTGGATAAACATGCTCTTAGTCTACAATCACAGTATTGCTAGTTTTTGGATGCTTTTCCACACTACACCTTTACAATAAACTGTTTTTGTCTTACATTGGCAAACAACACATTTTTGTTTTGCAGAGAAATATCTTAAGAAATGTTGTTGATGTCTTGTTATTCCACAGTTGCAGGATTATGCAGTTTCCTAGATTCATACTTTTGCAGAACACATGGTGGAGGATAATGAGTGTTTTGTGCGTAAAAGATGCAGAGATGTCCACCAATAGCTGGAACTTTATCTGTTCCAAAATGATTTTTGCCTTTCTTGCTTCCTAAAGCAATCTAATCCCATATGTGCAGTCCACTTCAGGAGATGCATTAGATCATACAATTTTATAATTCATGTAATTGCATTTTGTTTATAGTTGAAAGTGGTAAACAGACCCAAAGCATCCTGGATATGGTGTTGGAGACTCCAGAAAGAATGAATTTTGTACTCTTCTGTGAAATCATTAGAAACTCACATGGTTCCTTTTAATTAATAATCAATAAAATGTAATCCTTACAAATTCCATTTGCATAAAATCCTTAGACTTGTCTCCTTGCTTCAAAATTTGTTTAGGATTGAATTTGTGCATTGTGGTTTCACCCCAGCCAGCAGCCAACCCCAGGCAGCCGCTTGCTCACTGCCTCACCAGTGGGATCCGGGAGAAGAAGCCAGAAAACTCATAGGTGAAGATAACGAAAGTTTAACAGGGAAAACAAAAGCCATGCACACCAGCAAAGAAAAAGAAGGAATCACTTCACTGCTTCCCACGGCAGGCAGGTGTTCAAACATCTCCAGGAGAGCAGGGCCCCATCAAGCGTAATGGTGACTTGGAGAGACAAACCTACCGTTCTCCCACATAAGTTATATATTAGATCCCACAGATTTACATCCCACTGACTCCAAATAAGTACAAGTTCATCTTAAATTGCCTGCTGAAATCCCGTTAAGTCAGTGACAAAAAAGTCAGTACTTACAGTTGGCTTCACTCATTTTTTGCTTGTCTTTGGCTATACTTAAGCCCATGTTTAAATTTTGATAGATCTTTGTTTCCCTCAACAGGCAAAGTTTTCTTCCCCCCAGCTGGCTATCTGATGCATGATGCAGCAAAACAAGCAAGACTCTTCCAAAGATAAGCTCAAGTTCAAATTCTGCAAAAGTAGGGCAGCTGCATTTGGAGTCAGAAAGTGAGTTGAAGACTGAAGTTTTTCAAGAAAGGGTTCAAAGCATAGGACATATTTTGTCAAATATGTGAACTCTGGTGCTTGCTTTTCTACTCACAGCTTGATCCTGGGGAAATCACTTAGGGTGAGCTCACTGATAATCTTAGCTTTTGCATATTGTGTGACACCCTTAATGGCTTGGAAAATGCCAGAATTAGATGCCTAAATATTTTTCTCTACAAAAGATGGAAAATGAAGATTTTAAACACTAGAGGCATAGTAAGGACATCCATATTAATATTTGTGAGGAGGTGATGACAGCACGCAGTGCCATATATGTGGCAACCATATGATTAGAGAGGAAAATTAAGCTTTCTGAATGAACATTTTGAAGTATAACTTTGTAATTCAAGAAATACAAATGATATGCAATAACATCATTACAAATCATCCATCTTTTAACCAAATTACTTTATGCCAGGTTTCATAAGGTATTTATGGATAAATAGATTTAAAATTAATTTTTTTCAAATATAAAAATGTTAGTTGGTCTGCTTTATAAAAAGTGATACAGATTAATCACTTTCAAACACATACTTTGCTGTTTTACACACAATAATATCAGCTGTGGATAGCCATGAGGGTATCAGCTGTATATCTGTGTGGGTGAACAAACTGAAGGTAATGAGATCAATTTGGCACAGAACAATGTTGCAATGCATGTATTGGAACATCCACTGAGTCTAGTCTGACTAGCCTTTCCCTACTATTTGGAAGACTCTTGACTAAATTCTTTGTTTTTTAGAAATTTACAACTCATTATTTTTATAGACATTAAGCTGGGTAAAAATATTAGACATGCTAAGCCATTGCTAGTTTCCAAGACATTTCTGCAAGATAAACTCAAAATATTATTTTTTTTCTCTGACATTTTTCCCACTGCTATATGTTTCAGAATAGTCTGTTTTTCAGGTAAGCTAAATACAAATTACATGAGTTTGTAGAGCAGTAAAAATAAGCATTTCAAGCTGCCTGAAATGTGAAAATATTGAGCTACATGACTGGATACAATAAAAAGTATAAAGGAGGTAATCAGAGATGAGAACTTTCATATGAATACATCTTCAGTAGACTGAGAACCAGAATTTGTTACCACAAAAGAGGGATGACTGAATACAAAATGTAACACAAGCCTATGAAATGCTGAATGACACAGAGGCTGTGGGTATGAAGTGACGACTCACATTTGACACAACATAAGAACTAACAACCACACAAACAAAACTATCAGGTTTAAAGCTGGAAAAGGTGCGAAGAACAGTAGAAGTTACCAGTGACAGTTATCTTAAATGACAAAAATATTCGTGTACGCCATATGAAAATGGAACAGTTAGATATACCTGCCCCTGGAAGAGGGATTTACCAGGATGCACATGCAGAATTGAGCGTTATGTACAGTGGTCCATGTCCCATCAGGAAGTGGACAACAAATACAAGGAGTAAGAGCTATGGTAGCTTTGATTCTCGTACTTCTTCGCATAGCAGATGTAACAGTCCATGATCAGTAGCAGAACACAGAACTTAAGAGAGCCTGATGGCACTATTGTATTCTCATAATTGAAGAACTCTGATATATTAATTTCTCAGACAAGGTATGGAAAGAATTTTGACAATGAAGCTAGGAATTCCAGTTCTGCAAACAGGTTAAGGTCTGTAGAAACATCCACAAATATGAATGTTCTAATAGAATCAGAAAGTGTTGTACATTTCTGGCTAAATATCCAAGTAATAGAGTAATTGAATATATGAATTTTGAGTTTATTTTTGCATCTCCTTCCTGACACCGGGTTTTACACTTTCCACATCCTTCTGAGATCCTTTCGGTTCTTATATATGAGTATTTTGTTCTAGAGCAGCTACTGAAAACAAACAACAAAACCCCACTTACATCTCTCTTTTGCTGTGGTGTTGTATTTCCCATTCTTTTCCTTGCTGGATTGCCTGCCCTTTCCACGCGGCTCTCCCTTCCCCGCCCCTGGTCCTGGCCACTCCCTTGGGTTTCTCCTATTGGTTCTGTTACCCCAACTCTGCCCATGTACCACCCCTATGCCCTGAGACCATTTGGCCATGTGCTCTCTCTGAGCCCCTCTTCCCAAGATAAACCCCAGGCTGCAGGCCATGTGCTCTCTCTGCCTTGGACCACCAGCCTCTATCAGTGTTGGGGCCCCAGCCTCTCTCAGCATTGGGGCACCAGCCGTGTGCTGGCTCTCTGCCTCTGGGGATCAGCCTGTCACCATGAATAAAGATCTTCTCAGTCCCCATGCGGAGAGCCTTCTCACCTCCTTTATCGTCACCGTGTTGTGGGCCTACAGCTAGCTGGAGCAAGTGAGGAGAGCCTGGAAGAGGCTACGGGATGTGGCATAGCTGCTATCCCCAAGAGACCCCCGCAGCGCTCTTTGGGAACGCTGTGGAATGCCATGCCACTGCACGAAACTACACACTGCAACACATTGCTGTGGAATGTTTTCGTATTAGTTGTGCAGGCATGCAAGTCCAGAAGGACTGAGCTGAACATTAGTGGTTCCTGGCTCATTGGAACTGAAAATACAAAGAAACCTTTCATCTTAGGGAAGATAGGTCTTTGACCTTGAATGCAGTTTTCTAAAGTAATTCTTAGGGTGTGGTGTGGCTTATCTTTTGTTATGTTTGCACAGTTTCTCATACAATGATAGCCCAACCTGTGTCTCTAGTAAAAAACGATCAAACACAGTGCAATAATGATATTGGTCCTTCATTGTAAACTTCAAAAAAAATAGACGTTAATCCTTGCTAACCTATATTAGCTAAATACACAGCTTGTTAAAAAGCATGGATATCAATACTAAGCTTGTAAAATTACATTTTTTAATCCCAACTACACCTGCAAGAGAAATTTTACTTTTCTGAATTCAAACACGTGTGCAAGTTTATATATGAAGTCATATTACATCCTGCTTAAATGTGCTATAAATTTTACAGCCCTTCATAAAAAAAAAGTCCTGTTGACTTGAAATGGCTGTGAGCCTACTTTGTAGACAGATTATACAAGCTAGTTAAGAATAACATGAGAGTGGGATGAAAAATAAAAATAAAAAACAAACAACAGCAACAAAAAACAAAAGGAAGATAAGAAACTAAAATGTCCCTTCCAATCCCTGTTTATATAGGCTGATCTGTGGAAAAATAAAATTACTCTATAGAAATAAAAGTTAGAAATCAAGAGTTGTTGATTACCATATGTTATTTTAGAAGTCTGATATGCCTATATCAAGAACATGTGAACACAAATGGTTTAGAAAAGTACAATCTATTTAATGAAAAAGATAGATGATAAATGTGAAGATTTTTCTGAGATTAATAGCCCCTCTCTCTAAGGGTCACTAAAAAAGAAGAGGAAAGTATTTCATGTAAGAATGAAGCCACCAGATCTGTCAGGCATGCCACTAGACAGCTGAAAGAACCTGCAAAGATGACTGGTTAAAATAGTTTCTCATGTGTTAAGCCACTTGCAGAAAGACTGAATTTAAGTAACGTGACAGCAATAGGGACGTGTGAGGGCTGGTGCAGTACTGGCAATAGAGGTAGATCATCACGTGAAAGATTCACCTTTGGATATTGCAAGATTGTTTACCTTGAAATATGAACTGCTGCGTGATAGCATCCACACAGCTAATTCAGGTGCTATGAAAACTCTGTGCAATTCTGCTAGCGTGGAACTTTATTTCAATTGTTTGCATTCAATTACCACACATTACAGAACAGCACAAGTGAAAGATTTTTCCTTTTGTTTCTAGTATGTAGTGTGTGCACAGTAGGTATGGCATGCAAGTTGAGGCAAATTCTAACTGAAAGAGTCTGAGCCAAGTGATTTGCTGTAATGATATGATTGTGCATTTGGATTAAAACCAATTTTGCATGGAGGAAGTTGCCAAAAAAGTTAATACATGCACACTGACACATTGCAGATGTGCCAATCCAGCCTTTGAATGTTCCAACCTAAGATTAACCCTATCTAAAAGGGTCCATATTCATGTAAAGTCTGACAGTCCTGGCTGAATGGTGCACTCAAAAGCTAAAGTTGTTACTGTTGTTATTCTGATTTTTAATTTATATTTTGCAAGAATTTTGTAAGTTTTCCATGTGACAGGTATTGGTAGGAAGACAGTTAATGGAAATTAAATAAAAATGAGAAGGCCTTGGGGGTGTTGGTCGATGAGAAGTTCAACATGTCCCAGCAATGTGCAGAAAGTCCAGCAATTGCAGAGAGCAATGTGTCGCAGCCCAGAAAGCCAAACGTGCTCTGGGCTGCATCCAAAGCAGTATGGCCAGCAGGGGAGGGAGGGGATTCTGCCTCTCTGCTCTGCTCTGGTGAGACCTCACCTGGAATACTGCATCCAGCTCTGGGGTCCCAGCACAGGAAGGACATGGACCTATTGGAGAGAGTCCAGAGGAGGCCATGAAGATGATAAGGGAGATGGACCACCCCTCTCATGAAGACAGGCTGAGAGAGTTGGGACTGTTCAGCCTGAAGAAGACAAGGCTCCAGGCAGAATTCATGGCACCTTCCTAAATGGGTTCTACAAGAAGGCTGGAGAGGAACTTTTTACAAGGGCATGTGGTGACAGGAGAAAGGAGAATGGCTTTAAGCTGAAGGAGGTAGATTTAGATTAGATATTAGGAAGAAATTCTTGACTGTGAGGATGGTGAGGCACGGGCACAGGTTGTCCGGAGAAGTCGTGGATGCCTCTGCACTGCAAGAGTGCAGGGCCAGACTGGACAGGGCTTTGAGCAACCTGGTCTAGTAAAGATGTCCGTGCCCATGACAGGGGGATTGGAACCATAAATAGTCCTTTCCAACCCAAATCGTTCCATGATTCTATGACTCTGTTAAATCCTATTTGCACCAGTAAAATGCAAAAGTAAACTCTCCATAATGGCTTGAAACTTGTTCAGAGCTGTTGCGGTGTGGGTTGTTTCGGTGGTATGGCATGCCACAGCCTTCTCAGACAGCACAGTGAGGCTTGCTCGGGGAGAGCGGCTGTTCCTCTTCCCGTGCCTCTTCCAGGCTGCCCCTTGCATCCTCCGGAAAGCTGAAGCCCCGCAACACGGTGACGATAAAGGAGGCAAGAATGCTGTCCGCATGAGGACTGCAGAAGATCTTTTATTTCATGGTGGCTCCCAGAAGCCTAGGCCCAGCACATGTGCTGGCTCCCAAAGGTAGAGAGCCAGCACATGGCATGGTTCCCTCAGGCAGAGGCTGGTGCCCCAAGGCAGGGCACAATGCGGGAGAGAGGACAATCATGTGGCATGCAGGGTCCTTTATCCAGGGTGAAGGGGGCAGGGAGAGCACATGGGCCAATGGTCACAGGGCACAGGGGTGGTACATGGGCAGAGCTGGGGTAACAGAATCAATGGGAGAAACCCGAGGGAATGGTTAGGGCTAGGGGCGGGGAAGGGGGAGACCCACGTGGAAAAGGAAAGCACAGGAGAGGGGAAAAATACAACACTACGCAAAGCCACAAACTTATGAAGTTTCCCCATGTAAATAACAGAATAAAATGATGCCATGGACTATTGTAAAATAGAGCATGGCAATTACATGAAAATGCATGCCTGACTAATAACTGCCTGGTACCTGAACCGTTAACTTACATCCCTGCAGACAATGCACATTTTAATAAATTTTCACTCTTCATGAGTTGCATCAAAATTGCATGTTTTTTTAAAGATGGCTGATTTAAATTGGATGATTTCTATACTCACTAAGCCCTTTTTAACTTTCTGATCACAAATTTATATTGTAATGTTATTAGGACAAGATAGAAGGTAAGATTGTGTAGTCTGATATAGCCCTGTCTAACATAATGGTGTGCTTCTCCATCCTTTTTGTATGTCAGATATTCAGGTTTTTGTACGTTTGTGTATAAAGGTATGTATAGCACTTCCCTCATTTTTTAATGATGAAGCGGTTGCAGCAAGTACTGTAGTATGAGGGAGAGCATCTGAAGGCTTATACAGTCCTGGTTTATCTGGTTCTCTGCTTAGCAAAGAGGTGCCTGGGGTGTGGAAGGCGAGTTAATGGCAACAAAAAGCCAAAACAAAACAAAAGAAAACAAAAAGCTTTACTGAAAACTGCAGAAAAAGACTTTGAAGTCTTTGTTTGCATATGTATGTGTGCATGTGTGGCTTTCCTGTGTTGACCTTCAACATAAGTGCAGGTAAGCCCAAAATGACAGCAAAGTTATGTTTAAACCAAGACAGCTCCTTTTTAATTTCACCATCTCTTTGGGAGTTTCCTGTCCACTAGTACCATTTGTTTCATCTAGCTGACATCTGAATGATTTGCTGCTGTAGAATAAACCAGCATTCTCAAGCACATGGACATATAATGGAGCTTGAGAACAGTTAGTCCAGCTAATATCAGCAAGCACACGCCCCACAGCTATATTCTTTTTTACTCACACAGTCCTCTAGCTGCCATCTGTTCAATAGAGCATGGAATAAATCCCTTTTGATGTGTGTTAACACTATTCCTGGATGAGCATTAAAAAAAACCCCAACAAAACAAAAAACAAAACGAAACACAGCAAAAAAGATGGAATATTAAAGTGAAACTGTAGCACAGTGTGAATAGCAATTTGTTGATCTCAGCGGTTAGGATTGTGAAATCTTTTTGGCACCAGTGGCCGAGCTCTGATGAATGGACTGCATGTGTTTGCCACTGAAAACAAGTATAAGTTATGATTTTGTTCTTCCACTATATTTTAGCAGGAGAAATTTGACTTTAAAAAACCTTATTAAGACCTGTGGGTACTTATGCTGCCACTGACAAACCCAGTACTATTATTTACATTCTCTTGTCTCTTTGCTCGGTTGAAAACTGATGAGAATGTCTTTTGTCTCATGCTTTTTTCTCAAAAGTTGAATGACAACATTCTCTTTTACTTCAATGGCAGCAACATGTCTGTAGGTATAAACTTTTAGAGCAAATGTATTTTCAATATGTAGGGATGAAGTTAGCTACAAAATAATATTTTATGTCCTGAATATGTAGCTGACAACGTGTTAGGACTTGTAGAAGACTACTGTGATGGTTGATATTGTGTAAGAGATCTACACTGTCACCGTGTTTGTTACAAACGCAATTGAATTGTAATGCAAATTCTATTGAAACATTAAGAATGATCCTTTTCTATAGTAAGGGGGTCTCAGCTCTTTTTAAATTTTTATTTATTTATTTTAATTTTTTTTTTATGTTGGGCAATGGGAGGAGGTTGCCCATAGAGAAAGCAAGAAAGATTTACAATGTCCACTGTATGCTAGGATGTGCCTTTTTGGAGATCCTTACCAGCATTCTTGATTAAGCCATTAAAAATCTTTAATGGTTCATTATTAGGTTTCATTTTTGGAACAGAGCATTTTGCCATGAACTAGGACACAGAGTAACAGAGAGCTTGTCTAAATTAGTGTTGCATTTCCCAGCCATTTTTGTAATGAAACTTGTGTGGGAGGAGGAGATAAGAAGATTGATGAACTTGGTTTTGTAAACTGTAAAGGGAATAAATTGTACCATTGTACAGTCACTTTGAGATGGGTGCAGCCCATGATGCTGACTCCTTTGTGTTGGAACAGAATGTGACATCTTAAACACTTCAAAATGGTTCTTGACAAAGTGTGAGAATATCCAGTTGCCCAAGTAAACAGTGTTGTTACTCTCTGATGATCTTTTTTTGTGATATGTATACCCTTTTACCTGTAACATTTAGGATGTTTCTGCAAACCTCCATAAGTCTGAAATCTGGAAAAGCCCAGCATGGTTGCTCTTGAGATGCCCGTAATGGGTTGTTAGAGAAAGCAGAGTTAACAACTTGGGGTCAAACCCATACAATAGCTTGAGTTGTTCGTGTGTGAAGGAGCTGGCTGTTTCATGGGCAGAGAAGCACAGAGGTCAGCTGTCTGTAAGTGACAAGGTCAAAAGTTGACCTTCCTATTTCTTAGGAAATTCTGAATTTGGGAGGGAATTGTCCCACCCTGAAATACAGATTATATATTTGAGGCATTCCCACAGAAGGGTAAACATAAACATAATACTTTAAAAATATCCTATAGATTTTCCAACTGAACCCAACCCTGCAAACTCCAGCCAAAGGCTTTCTATTTTGCATATTCGTGAGAAACCCAAAGTGCAGAAACCCCTCCTGTGTGGCTGAAACATTTTGCCCTGGACAACGTAAGTGTTTCCAGGATCTTAGACTCATTTCAGGATTGCCAGAACATTCAGGGCCCAGCTTCATCACAGGAGACAACATATTTCATCTGGAATATTTGAAAAACACCAAGATGTTCCCATGTGTTAGGTCACAACTATGTCAAAACCAGCACTTTAGGCGTCATCTAGCATGGAATGAATATTGTTTCACAGAAAAATTATTGAGTGGGGAAAATAATATACTGTGTTATTTATAATTTTAAGTATGCTTTAAATCAGTTCAGGATAGTTTAGTTTGGCAGGGATTCTTGCCAGATCCATTTAACCAGTTTTATGAAACTGTGTCCTGTGTCTTAGAGAGGGGCTGAAGATTTTGCTTCAGCTATGTCCACCGTTCAGTGATAGCAGTGGTAAATCTACTGCTGCATCCTGGTGTGTCAGTGTTTAAGTTCTGTTTAAGTTCTGTTTAANTTGAACTAGTTAGATTCAGGTAGGTTTTGGGGCACATTTTAGAGATAGTTTTAAACCGTATGATTGCAATGGCTGTCAATGATACCCTTTGTGATTTTGTGACCAGTTGCAGACGCAGTCAGCTGATTACATCACAGATGTTTAATTTTATTTTAGTTTTATTTTGTTTATTAGTTAATTTATTTTTTCTTTGTGTTTTGGAATACCTCTTACACAGTCTATCAATGCTTATATCAGTTCACTCTACAGTTATTCCACACCACTGCAGAAAGACTGTAAGAAAATGTACACAAATCAATTTAAATAGTGTCATCAGTGTGTGCTACGAGATCATACTTCATTAGAAGACAGAAAGAAGATTGGTCAAAACCACTATACAAATACAGCTGGTGCATCACACAATCAGGAATCGCTGCAGTTGAAGATATTGTGAAAAGGAAAGAGTTTTCAGACATTGCAGAATATTCTGCACTTCCTGTCAGCTTCACACACACAAGCTGCATTCAAAACCAAAAATCCCTTCAGTTTATTGAAGGCTGATAAGACAGACAAGATTTTTCTTTTGTAGCTTTTTAACAGAAAATTATTTTCTAAGTAGTAAGCAAATTAAACATAAATTATTATATATTCTTTTGATAAGTTGTATTCGAGTGTTTACCCAGTAAAGCAACTGTGTCAACATCACGTGATTTGTTTGATCAGTCATAGCCAGACAACACACATAGAGGAAATACTGAGTGCCAAGTATACAGAAGCTTTCATGGGGTACATTTTCAGAATAAATTAGAATAATGAATATGTTAATGGAGATGATGATCTGCTCAACAATATTCAATAGTCAGGAAAAGAGGCAAATTCATCTGCTAAATTATTCATTGCAAATTATTCGCTTAACTCTAATAATCTTGATTAATGCTTATCTGATCTAGAAGGAGAACAGCAAAAAACCATGGCGATAAGAAGGAAGGTGGAGAAAACCAACATTACTGCTGTTTATTTGATTCGCAAACATCTGTCACTGGAAAGCCACAATGTTCCTCTAGCGCACTCTTTGCAGAAGACCACAAACTGACTCTAATCACTAAGGGATTTTGCTGTGGCCAGCAATGGAAGAAATCCCTCACTATGGAGGGTCATATTTGACACTTATTTTCCAAGGCTTGCTTTAGGTTGGAAGCTCTATTTTCCCTCATCCCTGTCTTATATGAAAATTAATTTTTTTACCAGTGTTTTGTCAGTTTCCTCCCTCTCCTCCTGGGCTTCAAGCTTGAGACAAAGGATTCCCTCTACTACTACCACCATCCTTGGTCAGGAACCAGGAAAACAAATCATGGAATTGTTACGATTGAAAATGGCCTTGAAGTTCATTGTGCAACTGTTAACCCAGCACTGCTGTGTTCACTGCTAAGCCACATCTCCAAGTGCCAGTGACTCCACCACTCCCCTGGGAAATCCAGTGCCTTGACCACCCTTTCAGTGAAGAAATTTTTCCTAAATCCAATCTAAACCTCATCTGGAGCTGTCTTGTTTCCTGTCTCAGAAGAGAAGGAAAAAAAGAGCAAAAAGTTTTGGAACCTGTAAAATATCTATAGATCTAGCATTTCGACAGACATAAGAATGATTTCAGAGTTGATTAATAACTTAATTCTCTTAATAAAGAGAATGCCTGAGATAGAGTTGTACTTGAACTGATGGACAGAAAGACAGGTACACACATGATTTGCTGTCTGCCGTTCCTTTTCGTCCTGCCTGCGAAGCAACAACTCAGTGCACTTCACTCAAACGGACCCAACACATTAAATGTATTCTGGCTGCCTTTTCTGAGAAAGTTTATTTTCCATTTTCCTTTCCTGTGTCCACAATGCNTCTGTTTTGATCTTCACAGTAGGAAGTGGTTTAAGAATATTTATGTACCCTAAGAAAGGGTTTGGATCCTGACTTTGCATTTATCCATTAAGATCTTTGAGTTTTGTAACAAAGCTATAGAAAATGCTGGATTCTGAAAACATAATTCTGCTTATATATATATATATACATATANTTTAGTTTTATTTTGTTTATTAGTTAATTTATTTTTTCTTTGTGTTTTGGAATACCTCTTACACAGTCTATCAATGCTTATATCAGTTCACTCTACAGTTATTCCACACCACTGCAGAAAGACTGTAAGAAAATGTACACAAATCAATTTAAATAGTGTCATCAGTGTGTGCTACGAGATCATACTTCATTAGAAGACAGAAAGAAGATTGGTCAAAACCACTATACAAATACAGCTGGTGCATCACACAATCAGGAATCGCTGCAGTTGAAGATATTGTGAAAAGGAAAGAGTTTTCAGACATTGCAGAATATTCTGCACTTCCTGTCAGCTTCACACACACAAGCTGCATTCAAAACCAAAAATCCCTTCAGTTTATTGAAGGCTGATAAGACAGACAAGATTTTTCTTTTGTAGCTTTTTAACAGAAAATTATTTTCTAAGTAGTAAGCAAATTAAACATAAATTATTATATATTCTTTTGATAAGTTGTATTCGAGTGTTTACCCAGTAAAGCAACTGTGTCAACATCACGTGATTTGTTTGATCAGTCATAGCCAGGCAACACACATAGAGGAAATACTGAGTGCCAAGTATACAGAAGCTTTCATGGGGTACATTTTCAGAATAAATTAGAATAATGAATATGTTAATGGAGATGATGATCTGCTCAACAATATTCAATAGTCAGGAAAAGAGGCAAATTCATCTGCTAAATTATTCATTGCAAATTATTCGCTTAACTCTAATAATCTTGATTAATGCTTATCTGATCTAGAAGGAGAACAGCAAAAAACCATGGCGATAAGAAGGAAGGTGGAGAAAACCAACATTACTGCTGTTTATTTGATTCGCAAACATCTGTCACTGGAAAGCCACAATGTTCCTCTAGCGCACTCTTTGCAGAAGACCACAAACTGACTCTAATCACTAAGGGATTTTGCTGTGGCCAGCAATGGAAGAAATCCCTCACTATGGAGGGTCATATTTGACACTTATTTTCCAAGGCTTGCTTTAGGTTGGAAGCTCTATTTTCCCTCATCCCTGTCTTATATGAAAATTAATTTTTTTACCAGTGTTTTGTCAGTTTCCTCCCTCTCCTCCTGGGCTTCAAGCTTGAGACAAAGGATTCCCTCTACTACTACCACCATCCTTGGTCAGGAACCAGGAAAACAAATCATGGAATTGTTATGATTGAAAATGGCCTTGAAGTTCATTGTGCAACTGTTAACCCAGCACTGCTGTGTTCACTGCTAAGCCACATCTCCAAGTGCCAGTGACTCCACCACTCCCCTGGGAAATCCAGTGCCTTGACCACCCTTTCAGTGAAGAAATTTTTCCTAAATCCAATCTAAACCTCATCTGGAGCTGTCTTGTTTCCTGTCTCAGAAGAGAAGGAAAAAAAGAGCAAAAAGTTTTGGAACCTGTAAAATATCTATAGATCTAGCATTTCGACAGACATAAGAATGATCTCAGAGTTGATTAATAACTTAATTCTCTTAATAAAGAGAATGCCTGAGATAGAGTTGTACTTGAACTGATGGACAGAAAGACAGGTACACACATGATTTGCTGTCTGCCGTTCCTTTTCGTCCTGCCTGCGAAGCAACAACTCAGTGCACTTCACTCAAACGGACCCAACACATTAAATGTATTCTGGCTGCCTTTTCTGAGAAAGTTTATTTTCCATTTTCCTTTCCTGTGTCCACAATGCAAGGCAATAACTCTCTGTTTTCCTCTCATTCTAACTTCTAACAAATTATTGCCTCCTTTCCCTAGGTTTTTCATCTCTCCCAATCCCTGCTAGACTTTCACTTTCTCAACTTCATTACAGCATGCCACTTCCATCTCCACAGCTGCACACTTTGGGTTGTACATGGCTGTCCAAGCACAGTTGTGTTATTCTGCCCAGTGACTCAAATATAAACAATTCCAGAGACCTGAGAAAGTTAATCTGATGGTTTTCAGCTTGAGGATTTTGCAGCATAATCTAGACAAATGCTCTGAAAACTCAGCTTTCTTGGATTCAAAAGCTCAGGGAGAGGGACTTCCAGGAATTGATCTCCTAGAAAGAACGTGCCTGTTCTGTACTAAGGTGTGCTTGTCTCCAGACTAATGGCTGTCTTTCAGCATATGGGCTGAACAATATTTCAAGGCTTTATCATGATGCTGTTGTCAAATGGGTCAGTGGTACACCAGGAAGCTCGCAGTGCATTAGAGCTGTAGTGCTCTCCCTATCCTTGATAATGTATTGTGTGTCAGGCAGGCTAAACAACTCAGAGCAGGGTAAGCTGAAATATTAAAAAGGTACTAGTGGACAGGAAGCTTATTTCTGTGTTCTAGCACAGTACAGGGCTTTGTGGTCTTTAGCTACTTAAGTGGCCTTGAGAAATGTCTAAACTACAATTTCTTCCAAGATCATACTTCCCTGGAGTACATAGGTCTAAAATTGCTGTTCTCTAGTTTAATTATGCTTATTAAGTCCCAGTTCATTTCCTGTTTTCTGCACAAATGACACCCTGAAGCATTATTTGGTTATACAGTAGTCTGTTTAATGATTCTTCTTCTCCACTTCCAGATTCAAATAACAAATATTTGCCTTTAGCCAATAATTGAAGCTCTGTTTATGGAGCTGACATGAATGCGTAAATAGAGTACAATATGTTTGCAAATATATATCCAACATGGAAATATACATATATACATATATATATGAAAATTTAATTTAATTTTGCTTTATAGAAATCATGTATGCATTCTATTGTGGTGTAATATTCTACTCAGATATTTTCAATGCAGTTTTGTTTTCACTGGCATTCCAAAAGGGTTTTTTAATGTAAAGCACTCCACTGACACTCTGCTCATGCTTGCTATTATCCTTCCAGCTTTGTCTTCAGCTGAACATACTCCTTTTTTCCTCCTTCACGTGATTACTTGCATGAGGATTTGCATTTAAATGGATGTAGAAAGTGCATTAACAACACCTACAGTAACAAAGCAAAAGCTGCTCAATACTTGTTACTGTCAGATATGAATTCAAAACAAATCAATTAATGTTTCGTATAGCTGTTTTCAGTGTTTGCATTTAGGTGGAAACTCTTCTTTGTATTATGCTTAACACAGACTGTGCATATTTAACACAGATCATGCACAGAGAATTATTTATGTGTCAATAGCCTGAACAGAAAAAAGAGTGATGTTCAAGATCTAGAAGTCATGGCTGAGATCTATTTTCTGTACAGATTATTTGGATCCTTAGAATCTCAAGATTAGACACTTTATTTCCAGTTTATATCTTCATTTGTTTTGTAATAAAACCAGTTTAAATTATTTTGAGATTTGGAAACCTAAGCCATTAAAGCATTAGTAATGTCTGTTTTTTGTTGCGCAGATCATGGAAATTTTGCAAATAGCTCGAATATATAAAGGAGACACAGTGTGGTTATGAACAGAACTGTTGTGACTTGCATATAAAGTATGAATGTAAGATGTTCTTTTAGTGCTGTAAGTGAGAAAAATAAATTAAACTTGACCGAACCATTCTATTGCAGAATAATGCTGTTAATTTTCTTGTGCTTACAATAGCCTGCTTAAATGTATATTTTTTTATACAGTAACACAAATACATAAAACAAATAATTTACAAAAAAGATAAAATTAATTTCTAATTAACTTTTAGCTCTGGTGGCTTGCAAATTTGCTCCAGATAAAAGTTACTGTTTTTCTGCCAGGATTTTGAAACTTTGAGGGGTAAAAGTCACCATAATTGCAAACATTAATTTTTTAATGTACCATTAAACTAAAAATGTGTCAAAAAGAGAAAAGGAGAAGAAAAGGTAGGCTGGAAGTCAATGAACAATATTTTTCTTTCTCCAGAAACAAGACAGAAGAGAGAAATTTGTCATGATTCTGAACGTAATATGGTACTGACACCTGTGAGACCTAAAATGCAATTATTGTTTTTTACCTAAAATAATTTGCTATATACTATGTGTGCTGAAGAGAAATCCATAAACATCAGAGGTAAATCACTAAGAAGTTTTTCTTGTTTGTACAAACAAAAAATATCTGTATTTCTCTACCTATTGATGTGGAATAGGCCTAAATAAAGCAAATTCATTGCTTCCAATGAAAGCTGCATTGCAGCAGTGAAAGAACATTATTTCAGATGTCATAGTTAATGTCTTCTATATCTGTACTTTAACAAATATTCTAAATATGGCAGGTTCTAAAACTAGCCCTACAAAACCAGTAATTGATTTGTAATTGATTGAAAACAATGATTTGTGAATGAAACTATGTAAGTGGAATCAGAGGATTAATAAATATTCTCTTCAGGTTGTGTAATGCTAAATCTTCCC
Source organism: Rhagologus leucostigma (assembly GCA_013397725.1). NCBI lineage: Eukaryota > Metazoa > Chordata > Aves > Passeriformes > Rhagologus > Rhagologus leucostigma. The sequence continues at coordinate 650,652 of VZTD01002932.1, forward strand.
CTCTAAACTTCCTTACAGCTTTTCGTAATTTCAAGGTAGTAACTAAGAGGGAAGGCAAAGTAGTAATGACAGGCGTGCTTGTTGGTGCTACCTTCATCGGTGCTGTGGAGCGGAGCAGGGCCTGTCTGTCCAGGCAAGACAAGAGGTGGTGTCGAACACTCAGCTCCTTCACACTGACACCCGCACTGCCTGCAGAGAAGGACACATGCGGGAGGCAGGGCCAGCCCTGCCACGAGGGCCCTGGGTGCTCAGAGCGAGGTCTGAAGGGTTGCTGTACAAGGCACATGTGTTGCGCTGGTGCAAAGCAGGAACCAGGCTGGCAAGCTCCCAGTGATTAAACAGATAAAGCAAAAATACTCTTCTCCCCCCATTTATACCAGTCGCTACCTCTGTTAAGGAGTAAAGAACAGTTGGCTTAAACTAACCTAGATTTACTGAAATCATCAGTATTTTAGATCAGAGGAAGTTCTGCCTCCAGTGTCTTCACTGATGTTTTTATGACCATTTAGTTCTCCTGATGAGAATTTAATGCACAGAGTGCCTCAATCTCCTGCGCTCTTCCATCTTCAGAGCTGCCATCATGTCAATAGACTAATTTAGACTGAGCGGAGTTCTGTGTATTATTCTTAATATACTTTCACAGTGTGCAGTGTAATTGCTCATTTGGAGCTGATAATGCATTTTTATTGCATAAAAAACAATTTGCTGTACTGTGTGGTAATATAATCATTGGTTTATGTTGTGAATACATGTCATATGTAGTGGGCCAAATTATCAGTTAGAGTTGGTATCCATATGCAATAAAAGTAAAGCCACAGAAGTAAAAGGAGTCCACCTTACAGCCCAGTGACCAAATTTAGAGGGACCTGGGGTTGTTTAGCCTGGAGAAAAGGAGGCTAATGGGAGACTGTCACTCTCTACAACTCCCTGAAAGGAAGTTGTGGCCAGGTGGGGGTCAGTCTCTTCTCCCAGATAACAAGTGACAGGTCAAGAGGAAATGGCCTCGAGGTACAGCAGTGGAGGTTTTGATTAGATATGAGGGAAAATTTCGTAATGGAAGGGGTTATAAAGCACTGGAACAGAATGCTGAAGGAAGTGATAGAGTGACCATCCCTGGAAGTATTCAAAAAACATGGATATGGCACTTGTGGACATGGTTTAGTGATGAACAGGCTAGGTGGTGGTAGGTGGACAGTTGGACTTGACGATCTTAGAGGCCTTTTTCAACCTTAATGATTCTGTTATTCTGTGATTTTGGCCCTTATATCTTACTGTCTTCTGGACTGTGCAAAAAGCCTTGGACACTGTGTGTCTCATTCCCAACTGAGAGACTTGGTGCCTGGGCAGGGGTTCACCGGGAGCTGAACCACCTCCATCCACCTCTGCTGTAGGGTTGGTTAGAGCTTTTTAGGTCATATCTCACTTGGTCAAGGCCTGAGATAGGTAAAGGATGGGTCTGAGCATGGGAACAAGTAGGAAGGACAGCCTGGAATGGCCTGGAAGACTACTTAAAACTTAACTACTGGGAAGCTTCAGAGTCGCCTCCAGGGCTATGTGTGCCAGTGTCACCTGGATGCTGCATGTCATGTCTGTGGCTCCATGCTAAAGCCATCCTTCAGATTCTATTTACTGGATAAATAAGGAATGAGGCACAAATGTTTCAGAGGGAAATAAAGACCAAACAAAATTATGAAGAATATGTTAGATCATCTGAAGGTCTGAATGGAGGCAGATCATGGTTCACTGGTAAATGATTTCCAGCTTGAACTGCATGGACCAGGGGATGGGTTCATCCTCTGATCCATTATACTTGGGAATGAAGTGGGAAATCATACATTCAAAGCAAGGAGCTCTGCCCTGTTCAGCGCTGGCAGTGGGTTCCAGGGAACTGGAAATCTTCAAACCTTCTCAGCCTCATCTACAAAGCAAGTGAGTACTCTGAAAAATCCAGTCTTTTTTTCCCTCATACTAGAGGAAATAAGAGGCCATGAGAGGAAACCCATGTACTTGCAATGGATTTTTAAAAATATTAAATTTATCTAGCAATAAGTATATGTTTTACTTGATCTATAAATAAAATGTTGTGTTTGATTGTCATTAATTGTCCCCTCAGAATATAGAATTTTATCATAGCAAGACTGCTATATTACAATATCAAACAAAGAAACCTAAGGAATAAGAAGCTTTAGGAAAGATTAAATAAATAAACAACAGTAGATTGCCCTAGGCACATGCTTTTACTAATTTTGGTTTGTTGTTGTTCATGTCAGTTAGGTTCAATAAACCAGCTTTCTGGTAATGATTTGCTTTCTTGTGTGACACTTCAAGAACCAGCTGACAGTTTTCTGTGTTGTCATTAGATTTTCTAGTTCCATTTGGGTGTGTAAGGTCCAACTTGCCTAATTCTGTTAGATTTCTTACAGTTAGTTTCAAAAGATGCTTGGAACAAGGCCAACAGCAGAACCCTCTACATGTAAGTGTTACTTCTGTGTTTTGCCTCACAAAATATTCAAAGGGAAGTTGAAAATGTTGCCTGCTTCACCAGTTTGCAAAAATATGCTAATTAGAGCTGGCTAAAGTGTGACAAAAATATCAGACAGTCAAAAAAATTATAAAAGGAAAAAGACAGAGGGAGAGAGAGAAAGAAGAGAAAAGAAAAAGAGAGAGAAAGAAAAGTCTATGACTACGTTCCAGTGTTTCTTTCTTTGAGGATCAAGAAATACTTTCAGAGCATTAGGTTTTAAGAAGGGAAGGCTGTTCCTCTTTCTTTAAAGGTGCACTTCTTTGGAAGAAACCTGTAGAAAACTGATTCCATACTTATATGAATTTCTCTCCCTACCACTCTGTTCCAGCCACTTTGTTCTCCCTGTATCAAACATGTAAGGGAATTGCAGGGCCAACAGGAGTTTTTCAGACCTCTCAGTGCAGCCATTAAAATCTGGTTGACTGTAAGAGTGAGTAACTGTACAGACAGGACCTGTATAGATGTTCTGAATATGTCCATGTCTCTCACCCCAAAACATACTCTTATCTGTGTTTTGTCTGGACACAAATTTTCATCAGAATAGATTTACATTCTTTTCCTCAAATCTGGAATAGTGTTTGCTTTTACCTGAAAAAAGTTGCAGAATAAGTTTAGAAGACTGAGTTGGTGGGTGATAAAATACCATATGAAATTCAGTGTCTATAAAGCCTAGGTAATGCTTATACAGAAAAAAACATCCTAATGCACAGCATGTACAGTTACAGATTATTAAGTTGTTCAGGTAAGAAGGCTTATCAACACTGTGCATAGTTCTATAAAAGGTAATTTCAAGGGCAATACAGAAAAGGCAAAAATAGTGTTAAAAGTTATCAGGAAAGGCCAGGCAAATAAAAAATGACACCATATTATGTCAGAGTATAAGTCTATTTTTTAAGGTCACTGCAGAAAGCAGTTTTTTCAATCTCAGAAAGAAAGTAATCAAACTAATATGAAAAACAACAAGAATTGTCAGGATTGACAAACAGTTTTTCTCCGGAGAGACAGTACACAAAAAAGAAGATATCAGCTTAGAAAAGAGATGAGGTGGAAGGGAAAAGGAAAAGGAAAAGGAAAAGGAAAAGGAAAAGGAAAAGGAAAAGGAAAAGGAAAAGGAAAAGGAAAAGGAAAAGGAAAAGGAAAAGAAGAAAAAGGAAAAAAAGGAAAAAAGGAAAAAAAGGAAGGTCTGTGAAGTCATCAATGGATCAAGGAGATCAGCAGGGAATGGTTATTCACTGTCTTGCAATACAGGGACTGGGGTACACAATGACTTTATGTAGCAACATGTTTAACACGAACTCTTCACACAGTGACTGGGTAGAGGGGGGAATTTTCTGGCACAGAACATGGGGGGATTGGAAAAGAAAGAAATCAGCTCAGACAAAGTTATAGTGGGTTGGCTTATTAATGACAGCTGCATACAACACTTCCGCTGAGGTAATCATTCACCTGCTGTTGGGTGGACATCACTGCTTTTTCAAGTGAGTCAAAATTAGCTATCTTAGGTGAGATCAGTGCCATAATAAATTTTAAAGGTCCTCTCAGGATCAATAGGGAAATGCAACTGAATGAAAGCTAATGTCATGTTTTGTAATAGAAAGAAACTGTCCATCATATCACAACTCATGAATTGTTAAATCAGGAAAAATGTGCATGCCACCATGCATGACATTAAATTAAAGAAAATCTGAAGCAATGAGTAGAAAAAACAGCAGAAAGCAAGATGTGGTCTTATGCAATTTCAGTGCACAGAATATTTCAGGTACAGTGAACTGTTCTGGTCAGCCTACCTTAGACAATATAATACTAGCTAACAAGAGAAACATGAAAAAGTCTAGAAAATGGCAATGAAAATGATTATGACATAGAAGATTCTCACTGAACAGTTGTTGTAAAGTCTGTTTAGCTCTGGAAGGAAAGGCATAAAAGAGGATGTGGTAGACCTACGTAATGGAGTTAGTGGAAAAGGCTGTCTTGCAGCTCCAGTTCACCAGAAAATGAATCAGAATACATGGAAGATGATTAGTTCTAAGTTCAGAAGAGCTATTTTGTCTGCCGGTATTGCTTAACCTACCTGATTGGAAACAACCATATGTTCAGTCAGAGGAAGAAAAAGGATAAAAATTACATACTGAGTAAATCAGGAGAGAGTATTATCAAATCAGCATATGTTTTATTTTTTCTCATGTGTCCACTTTCCAGTATTGTAATGATGTCAGTAGAAGCAACTACTTTAAAGATCTGAACCTACAGCACTCAAAAGAACAACCTTTTTAGGAAGTTCCTCCCCAGCTGACTGCTTTATAGGAAATTAGATTGTCAAGGACAACAGAAGCTAACTTCATTGGTCTGAAGCTTTTTTTCCAAAAGTAGGGACTGTGCTGCTTAGAAAGACTGAAGAGGGTGATAAAGAGACACAGTTCTTAAATTTGGATTGTATGGCCAGTAAACTTAAAATTTCATTAGAGGTTTCAGTTTTGTCAGCTTCTCTTTTCGAGGCTTGCAGAACCAAGTCCAATTTTTAGCCTATAGTTCCCCCATCCACTATGACAAAGTTGTTTCATTATTCAACCTTAACTGATTTCTTATGGAAAATTTTCTATTTCTGCCTTTTCCAAATTTTTATTGTAAAGAAACCTTCTGAAAGGATCAAAATAATTCATCTTAGAAATAGACAGCTGAATTTCCTCCCTCAAAATGCAATGATGACCTGCTTTGGACTTGGAAATAGCCTACCACTTGATAACATTTCACTTTGGCTGCTTCTTTTTTGTATATTATTTTACATAATCTAATCTTAAAAAATTTAGCTTTTGGAGTTGTTGATGATTAATTTCAGCATTTCCTCCATTAGTTCCATTAGTAACACCTTATTTTTGATTCTCATTAACATGTAAGATAAGAGCTTTGGAATCACCATTGTAAGAATCAAAGCAGGTTCTAATAAGCTCTAATTAAGGTGAATGGAGTGTCACACGTTATCTCTCACTGTGTTCGTATGTATGTTAGTAGACTGATAACTTTCTGCTCAGATTGACTTGCAGATACATAACTTTTCTTGCTTGATTGTATCATTCCTGTGTTTACAGAAAGGGCAGGAATAAGGCCTTAGCCAGAGAGGAACAAATTTATTATGAAATAAAGTTTCATGTACACAGTTTAGCAGAGAGCCCGTTGCTGAGGAGAGATACACGTATTTGGAGCAGTCCTTTCATAAAAGTACACACTTCACGCTTGCGTCTGTCAGCAGTTTGGTGTGTCCAGCCTACCAAAGGCTTCAGATTTAAACTAACATTGTGCATAAGGATGCACGAAGAGCTAAACTTTACATACAGCAAAATGACAGAGTCAGATTTAAAGCCTCTAATGGCATCTGGTTTTGATCAGCTTCACAGCATTGAAACATTCTTAAGGCTCTGTCACAGAGCTCGCTGATTACCTTGGGAGAAACCTAATTGAGTCCACCTAAGTGGGTAGTTTAGTGTTCCTGTGCTATCTACAGAAAAAAACTCTGCCTCTATAGTGTAGTCATGAAGCTCAAGCAACATTTTTATTCACACAGGTGACCAGTACACTGTGAAGATCTCTTTAGAAGTACCTTCTGTCTGACAAAAGAGAAAAATTGAGTTGGCCTATGGCTATTGAGATGTCATGGTTTCTCTCCAGCCAGCATGCAAGCCCCAGGCAGCCACTTGCTCATAGCCCACCAGCAGGACTGGGGAGAGAATTGGAAAGGTAAAAGCTGGACAACCCATGGTTTGAGATAAAGATGGATTAATGGGGAAAGCAAAAGGGGCAAACACAAACAGAGCGAGACAAGTAATGAATTCGGTGCTTCCCATGGGCAGGCAGGTGTTCAGCCATCTCCACAGAGCAGAGCCCCATCAGATGTGACAGTGATGTTGGACGTCAAATGCCATCACTCCAAATATCACTCACTTTCCTCTTTCTTCCCTCCACTTTATGTTCTGAGCATGATGGTCTGGAATATCCCTTTGGTCACTTGGGGTCACCTGTCCCAGCTGTGTCTCCTCCCAACCTCCCATGCAGCCCCAACTTCCTCACCAGCGTGGAAGTAGAACCAGCAGAAAAGGCCTTGGCTCTGTGTAAGCCTTGCTCAGCAATAACAAACACATCTCTGTATTATCAACCCTGTATTCAGACCAAATTCAAAATATAGCCCCATACCAGCCACTGTGAATAAAATTAACTCTATTCCAGCCAAAACCAGCACATAGGATCATTCATGTCTCAGTACCTTGCCGAGGATTCACCTGGTTAGTTCACTTGAGAGGGTTATAAGAGAAAGGGAGGGGCAAATAAAGTTGCATGCTAAATTAATAGCGTATAATGGACAAATTAATTACTGATAAACATTTCTTAAAATGTGTCATTCATGACAATAACATCATCATGCCCATGAATCACATTTTTTTAGGACGTTTCAAGTGCCGATGGATTTGCTGCCCACCTCTCTTCTATATTCTCTTCTCGCCTGCCTTAGTTGTCCTCACAAACAGCTGAAAAGATAAGACAAGGTACATATTAAAAAACTTGGTTGGTTGGCATTAGGCCAATGCAGGCAACTCAAGTACTTCTAGTTCAGTGAAATCAAAACTTTTGCTTTAATGATACTAAACACCTACAATTGCATCTTTCGAATTATTAAAGAATTTATTGCTTCCCAGGTATCAACAGATAGCTCCAGAACCAACAAACACTGGGGAATGGGAGGAGGAGTGAAGGAAGGTTACTAACTTTGAAAAGAGGCAAAGACAAATAGGTAGCTGTCTTAAAAGGGAAAGGAAAGCAATGAGATGGAAGAGACACTAGAGGAGAGAGATGGAGGTGGGGTAAAGATTGAAAGCTTTTGGTGTTGAAAGTACCTGCTTACAGATGCTCATGTTCCACATTCTCACCTTTCTGCCTCATGATTATGCATAACTGGTCTCTGTTCAAAGGTAAATTTCCCCCCCCTTCTACAGTTTGGGTAAAATGCTTTCAGCTGTTTCTGATTTTTGCATTGGTGAAAACATTACACTTTTTAATAAAGAAAGAGAAAAGTTGTTTTGACTTGATTTTTTCTCCTTAGCATAACTTAGAAATGACAAAACTTTGATATATGAAACTCAGGATGTAACTAGTCCCCAGTGAATAGTACATATTTTTGCTAGGTTGTATTAGAGTTGATTGTAAAATAATGAAGTTATGAACATTTTAAAGCATGCCCTAGAGCCAATGCAGTAGAAAATTCCATCAATGTTTAAATGGAGTTGTTAACCAGAGATGCACATGTGCATAAAGCTGATTCTCTGTGTAACACAATGCTAAAGCTACAACAAAGGTAACTTCTCTACAAATATTCAAGTGTTATTTTGGATTACCTCAGAAGGCTTTTCTCCTGCCTTGCTATGCACCTGCACCTCAGTGAGTTACTGATTGAAACTAAAGATATCTTTTGACATTGTCTGCCACCCCCAGCACAATGAGCTGCTCTGGAAGGGGCAGTGAGTAACCACTGGTGAGGCCAGATACGTGAGCCTGGCCTGAACTCCCTGGGAACTTCGAGCTATGGTCTTCTCCATGTGGTTTAGTGGAGTTAAACCTAAATATACACGACTATGAAAAAAATTTACTGTTTTTGTATAAATAAAGCAAAAATATTCATTTTTGGCTAACATTTTTAACAGAACTACATTCCTGAAAGCTTAGTTTTTATGTTCGATAGGTTTGATCTCATTTCCTTTGAAATCAAGGACTGAATTGAGGCCCAAATCAATATGTTGAAAATAGCAACAAGACTGTAAATATTTCATGAGGTGAATAAACTGTGATTTCCTTCTGATAATTTATCTTGATCTGAATAAAAAACCATTCGGAAAAAATAAGGTCATTTTGAAAAATGGGGGAGTCTATTCCCTGGCACAGAACTTGTCTTGCCTACGCATGTACAGCTGAGCTACTTCATATTGCAAGCTATTAATGACTTTATAAGCTCATCAAGTTTGAGTCTGTTTTTTAACAAGATGGACAATTTCCAAAGAAAACCCAGGTGCTGTAGGACATGATGCTGATGAAATGGTAGGTGGCAAGTTCCTCTGAACTACACCACAGGCCTTCACCAGCTTTTACCCAAACACGTGCTTAAGTTTAAGCAGCATTTCCACTGAAATGAAAGGGTTTATTCACATGCTTAAATTTAAATAGGTGCATAGGTGATTTTCTGGATTGGGGTCTGAATCCTTTGGAAGGTGTCTGCTGCAGGAGATGTGCATTGAGAAAGAGGGCCCTCACCATACACAGTAGTCACTTTGTGTTTATGTGACATGTTTTGTAAAGATAGGGTAAGTAGTACCACTTGAGTAACCACTTTGTTATCTAGAAATTATTGTGCTAATAACCTACCAGAACACTGGTGTACGCTGCTCCTACTAATAAGGAGTAACGTAAGTGTTAAGCCTATGAGATTGTCATGGAAAAAGGTGTTTCCATTAATAAATTTGAAGTTAAGTTCACGTGGACATTTCCTCTCTGCTATTTTTTTTTTTTGACTTCTCCCTGAACGTTGCACTACGGCTTGCCCAGGCTTCAAAAATTCTTCATGTGTTTTTGCAGGGAAGAACAGGTATGGGATCTACATTTTTTTCTTTTTAAGTTTCTGGTAAAGTTCTAGGTATGGATGAAAAATGAACACAGCATTCTTTTTCATGGTACTAAAAAACTTGCTAAGGCCAACTGTGTCTGTGGAGTGAGCAGTACATCAGTATTAAAATTCATAGAATTAATTATGAAATTTATATTATAAAATGTATAGAACAACACTGCAAGCTACTTTATGATGGTAGGGGCTATGCATTCATTATAACTGATGTTAATGTAATCAAGCAATGTAAACTTTTACTGTCTTACTGGGACAATAAATTGTAGCAAATATTTTTACTTATTTTTCCTAATAAATATTTTTCCACTGCGCTGGAATAGCATTAGCTAAGAATTTTTTTAAATTATTTTATACCCTTGTCCTGTGTGGTTTTGATTATAATGTGTTTTTACTTGGCAACAACCACAGCTTAAAATTCTATTTTATGTATATAATTTTGAGTTAGAAGTAGAAAACCCAGGAGAGTACTTTTCAGCGCATCTGTTTTTATTGTTAATTGAGATGTGTGCTATTGAAATGCATCTAGCATATGAAAAGATTTATTTGAAAAGATTAAGCTTTAATTATAAATGATGAAAAAACCTCACCACGTGGAGTATTTGCAAAAGAAAGCAAACTACTGTTTAACCTGGTGGCAAAACAGCCTGTGACAATAAGTAATGTTAATTGATTGGATGTGTTTGATACACTGGAGCACACAGACCAGAGTTTGTATGCTAGAGTTATAGCATACAGAGAAGAGTGACCACACAAAAACACCCAGCATTTTGACTTTGGCTTTAATAGGGTTGTCTTGATTATGTAGCAGAAGCAATGATAAGCCTGATTAAGTGACTTTATTTCATTGACATCTTTAAATAGCTGAGTCGGCAATTTGTGGCTTAACCTACTCAGTTACCTTTGTGTTACCATGGCAGTAAAATACACACTGGAATGACATTTGACATTCTTTTAATTCTTCGCAATTTGCAATCAAGACAGCTCTATGAGTATGCTTTATTTTAAGGTCCCTTGAAAATAACAGAAATGTAAATACTATCTTTCCAGCACCTCTAAATCATAGTATGCATTGGTTATGTTTGCTTTTGAAAACATGTATATGACTTGGAATCACTTGAACAGCTCCCTGTGGGCATCAGGTTAATGGTCGGTGTCAGTCTGAAATGAGAGTAGAATATTTGCACTTAATTGAAAAGGAGCTAGAAAGTAGATAGAAATCACCATGTTGAGCATTGTCTAAATCCAATTTCTTGAACACTGCACTTGAGTTCTGGTTGCTTTTCTCATACAAGATACAGAAACAAAACCAAGAAGGGCCCCATGTGTGATAAGTTGTATGGGGCATTTTCACGTGCGAGTGAAATGGAGACCTATAAAATCGTGAAAAGCAGTGAGATTATTCATGGATTCTCAAAAGAAAGAAGGCACTGCAAGTTTAAAACAAATGAAAGAAAGTAGTCTTTCAAAGGATACATAAAAATGAGGACTATAGAAATAGTCTCACACAAGACTGAATGTATAAATATGTTTAAAAAGGAAGAAGAATACAGATTTGCTGGGGTCTATAAAATGTAGTTGTCCACATGCAATATCTAACACAGAAAGTCAGTAAATTGTGGGGAAGAAGCTGGAAGAAGATGAGGGGGGCTGGTTATATTCTGTATGAACTATTGCTTTTTTCTAAAGTGTCTGCTACAGATATTTTTCAGACATCGACTACATGTTTGATGCACCTTTCATCAAACACTGTTTAGTAATTCTTAGGTATCTTATCTGCTAACAAAAAAGCATACATTTGAAAGGTTAGTCACATCAAAATCTGCTCTAGACAATAACATTACTTCAGCTTTTAAGGACACCTAGTTTTAGACCAGAAAAGTTCCTGCAGTAGCACACCACAGTAAGTGTGATGACCTGAAAACAAGTCCTGAAAATCTGCAAGGTCCGAAATCTGACTTACTAAATTCAAATAAGTTTTGCAAGGACAGTTTTCACATTTCCAGCTGCTGTCTACTGCCAGGGTAATGCTTAAATCTCCTTTGAGGCTATTCAAATACATTTGAGAGGAACATGAGGGGAAAAGATTAGCTAGAGTTTTTAACTCTGGCTAGTTTTTTGGAGTATTTTGACTGTTCAGTCAGAAGTGGCAGCCTAATCAATCTATTCCTTTTTGCAGACAGAAGAATGGTCCCCAACATGAAAAGTTGTTGGTACGGTCAGAGGTCTGGTAAGCTGATTTCCCAGTAAACCAGCAGGGATCTCTGACTTCCAAGATACTTAATCTGAACTCAGAATCTGGGGAATTTATAGCATCACGGAAATGCTTTGAAATCCACATATCCCATTCAAATAAAAATGTCATGATCATAGACCATAAGGATCTGAAACAGAATGGGATTCCTTGCTTCAAATTCTGTGGTTCCAGCTTGCCTTCGAGTACAACTTCTATCTTCTCTTGGATCAGCCTCTTAACAACAATGCTTAAACATCTAATTAGCTTCAATACCTTAATTCTCACAAGTTACGTGTTAGGCAGGTAAACAAACATTGGTGTCTCTCTGCTACAGATCAAAGAAATGAATGTTCAAGTAATATGTGCAAGGCCATACATTGAGAAAAATGATAAAGTACTATTTAAATGTGAAGACTGCTAAGGTCATTGAAGACTTTTTCTGGAAAAACGTGATACAACTGAACAACATTATCACATAGCAATCTTTGAAAACATACAGTCCAGAAAAATCAATGTTATGCTTTTAAATACGATTTGAAATGTGTTCGTAAAGAAAATGCCTTTTTTGTTACTCTGAGGTGCTTCTGTTTAGCAAAGTATAATACAAAACGATAGGTGCCTTATTGCCACAACAGCACTATCCAGCAGTACTTTGGCTGCATCAGCATTTTCCTTAACTTTGCAGTCCATCCCAAGGTAAAGTTTTACATACTGTAATGTCAGTGAAAAAAAAAGTCAGCATTTTGTAATGTTGTCAATTGATATCCGATAGAATTAGAATAAGGAGGCCAGGGACCTGTGGCTGCTGTCACTCTGACATTGTCATATTGTGGAGCCAAGGAGAAAGAAGCAGGCAACAATCCTCTTTGTTATACAGAACAGCTAAACTGCATAATTCATTGCCGCCAAAGGCCTTGCAGTCATTTTCAAGCATTTAAAAAGTAAATTTGACAATGAATTACTTAGGCAGATTTTCACTCCTGCAGATGTCCTATTACTACAAATAATAGCCTTAAAGTAATTTCTGAACTCTCTGGCTGCACTGGTAGGCATAGCCCTATTCATCTTTCACAGGTGCTTTGGTAAGGCAGATATATTGAAATTCTGAGAAATTGAGTATAGACCTGACTGCTCACATCTACTTTGTGGTTACCTGAAAATAAGTTTTGCTGTTACCAAAGGCTGTAGATTCTGCATTATTTCCCAAAGAATCTTGAGACAGAAAGACTGCATAGAGGCTGGGAGGGAGGTGTAGAAGGCATGAAAATGGGGAAGGTTACTGGGTCTTCCAAACAAGGGAGGGATGGCAGGTTGTTAGGTTGCGATGACGAAGAAATGCTGCAGAGATACTGAGTTTCCTTTTTTGGTTGGTATTGCTTTTTGTTTCTTTGCCTGGCAATCTTCACTCTTCTGCTAGTTTTTAATATTGTTCTTACAATACAATTCCTTTCATATTGTTCTTACAATATGATTCTTAATTAATCATGAACTAATAAGGACAGTAAAAAATTAACTCAAATGACCAAGCCAATATGCCAGAAAAAATGGACTTGCTGAGTTCCACTTCCATTCCAAATCAGGATATAAGAAGCAGCGTGGAGCATCTGCCACTACCTTTCTGAGACTGTTCCCAAGGTTTTTAGTATATCCAGTGATAATAATCCAACAAACTTCCACACTGCCATCAAAAAATAAAGATTAGTGCAGACAAATACTGCAGTTATATATAAATGGTTTTGTATGGGATGCTATTTAACACACAGCAGGAGAGGTGAAATGTCTTCCTCATCAGGACTCTGATGGGGAAGCTGTTACAGACATCACGAGAAGTGCCTAATCACACACCATACTTACTAATTCTTTGCCCCTAGCAGTAACAGCAGAGTAATTTGCATCTGTTCGTAAAGGTGCACATTTCATCCAGTGTTAGGTGGGGTGATATTGACGGCTTCTAGCAAACTGCAGATGGTTAAAATGCTTTCATGTGGTAGCTATACAATATATTGTTGACCTCTGTTTTATAATAGTGCTCAGTATTAGTGAGAGTCTGTGTTCCCAAAACCAATAACCAGTAGGCTGATAGAGTTTATGGGGTGAAGAAGACAAACATAAGCATGCCCTTCACAGCAGGGACAGACCAAACCCCTAGCCAGAGCCTTGATACAGAGTTAATTAAAAAAACCAGACAGAACTGACTATGGCAAACACAATTCATTTGTGTGAATATGAAGAAGGAAAATTAGTTGGAAGTCTGACCCTGACCTGAAATGTCATTATAAAACATGTTTTCAAGCTTTGACTTTTCTGTCAAAGGTTATATCAAATGGCAGAAACAGAACTTCGTAGTGACTGCTTAATCCTGATTTTCCAGTCACTCCAGTTCTATATTCTTCCCACAGATAATCAAAGACCCAAAGAGCTGATCCTGTCATCTCTACTTACTGCAAATATATTAATCTAATCAAGGGAAAGTAAAACACGTCATTGCACTGAGTCAATTTTAAAGTCCTCCTGACAGAATGAATATAAAATAGATTTAAAGGTCTAGATTCAGCCCAGCTGAGATCAGAGTATCCAATGGAAGTGCCCCTCTCTTCAATCAATGATGAAAGCAAAGGATGGAAAAGACACAGACTTCCAACTTAATAACATTTTTTAAATGCACAGAGTGCCAAATACTAGAAATTGATGCATAACTTTACATATCCTCTCATTTGGTATTGTGAAATAATTATGAAAAGGACTATTGAAGACGACAAAGAACATCTTCATGGAAAACAATAAACAAATTGTTAGCAGAAAATAGCTTTTTTTATATTTCTTTGTGAACTATCCCCAAACAATATTCTCACTGATGTGAAAAAAACACAAGTACATTTCACAGCAATATGACTTTGTGAAAAAGTTTTATTTCTCACCTCACAGGTAATTGGAGTTCCTTTTTGTTCTCTTTTTATTTTTTGCCATATATCTATTTAGGTTAGAATTTCCTGAAAAAACTTTTTCAGGCCAACACAAAAACCAAAAAAACTATATGAGAGGGAGTTACCTCAACAGAAATGACAAACAGAACGTCAATAAATCAGTGGAAGCATGACATCACTCAAAGTGTCAAAGTCATTGGTGAAACACAGATGGTCAGACTTGTTGGTCCAGAATTGTGCGGAATCATCCTTTCGTGTGAGCTGGAAGGCAGTGGAATACAGGAAAACTGAATCATAAGATGGCTGGTTTGGAAGGAATCTTTAAAAACCATCTTGACCAACCCCTCTGCATTGGGCAGGGACACCTTTCACTAGATCAGGTTGTTGAAAGTTCCAGTTGACTTGACTGTGAACACTTCCAGTGATGGAGCAACAGCTTCTCTGGGTAGCTTCTTCCAGCGTCTCACCATCCCCACTGTAAACACATCTAGGAGGATGTCCTAAGAAGATTTGGAGTCAGATGGTCTGTATGCTGCCTTTTCTTGCAGCTGTAATACCTTCTAAGACACATTTTCTTAAATTCCAGGACTGTAATATGATATATAGTTGGATTTGGGATGGAAAACATAAGAGCACCAATATCTCATTTCCTAAATATAAAAGTTTGTTTCCTATATATAAAAGTACTTCAGACAAAAGCCTGTACTACAGAAAATGTTCTGCCAGATGATCTTGTAAACTGAATATTAGACAAGGAGAATGGGTCTTCTCTGTTAAGTTCGGTTACATTATCAGTCTCAGTTACTGCTCATGATGTTGCTTATGTGAGGAATCAAGAACCTATATCTATGCTTGTACATAAGTACAGAGGAGAGATAGTGTTTTAAAGTCTAGGTTGGTTTTTTTCGATCTCAAAGTCATTGCCAGATTTGCCAATAGCTTCAAAGTTCTAACATCAAATTTACAATACACGCTTCTTCAAACAATAATTATGTCTAAAATTTTGTTTCTAATGTTGGACTGGAAATGCTGGGAATTTTTTCAGTGGAAAATTAATTAGATTTAGCAGAAGATTCTCTTTAAAAGACTTACCAATTGTGTTGTAGGAAACCAATTTAAACAGAAAAAATATATCATTTTATGGATTTGAGTATAATAAGAAATTCATAGCAACAGTTCCAATTGTGTAAGATTTGTTCCTGGGGACACTGAGTAGGTAACGTGAATACCAAGTTATATGACTTTCCCTCTGATGATATGGATAGAAATTTGTTACTCTAGGCTTTGTGCAATTTAAATTCATCTCTTGTGTCAGGTAATATTCAGATTGATTAATTTTCTAGTTAACAAATTGTAGTCTGGTGAACTGTAAACTACTGAGGAAAAAATAATTGTCAATCTCTGGATAAAGGACATTATTAGAGGTAGAAAAAACAATGGCTCCACGAGCAAAGGAAATAAAACCAATAAGCCCTGAAAACAGCGAAGGAAACATTAATTCAGTCAGCGCCCTTTCAGTTCGCCTTAGGAATCATGAGTAGCAATTTGAAATCCTGTTTTTCTCCTGGGAAGAAGTGATGCTCTAAACTATACTGATCAAATAAAAAGGGAAGCCGGAGGCTAAAACAGAGGGAAAGAAGTTGCAACAAAGAAAAACAGCTAGTTGTATGAAATGACACATTTATACACCAGCAAAGTAAAATTAGAATTCTCTCCATTTACTTTATATCAGCTGCAGAAGAAAAATAGCTGTATTACAGATACCAGACAACAGAGTAACGTAAAATAAAGGATGATTTTGAATCATCCCAGAGGATATTATCCAACATATGTACTTAGGATATGCAGACAAAATGGTATCATTATGCAGTTTTTGGATATCAAAAATTGCAGTAATCTCAAACATATTAAAGAGATTTAAAAAGACAGTGTAAGTAAAAATTGGTAAGTAAACACCACGTAGAAAAAAAGATACCGAAGAAGAGAGAAAATCCTTTATTTGTAACAGAACAATTACAGTGTGAGGATTTCTTAATCTCTGATAGCCTGAAATCTCTCCTTCGCTCTAGTCTGACTGATATGAAGTCTACAGATCTACACTGTCCCGAAAAAGAAGAGAGGTATTTTTAACAAGTGACAGGGCCATGGGAAACCACCGACAGCTCCAGAACCTGGGACACAACAGCAGAGGTGAGAGAAAATGGCTGGTTTACATGATGTCTTTGAAATCCATTGTGTGCTGAAATATTCCTGTTCTATCTTCAGTCTGGCACCATGCTTCCAATAAAGAGGAAACAGTGCCTCAGTAATGCTCTGGGTATTTGCATTTGCTATTACAAAATAATGGCTTGTTCTATTGCATGTGATAGTTGAAAAAAACACGCCCTGTAGCTCATCATGGAAGTGACACAGCAGAGCTGGGCTCTCATTTCAAAATTTTTTGACAAACACATCAGTCCCGAATTTTAGATCTGAAACTGAGATCGCTGCTAATTAAAGAGCACCGTGCAATGGATTCATTTGATGGCTTCGTAACAAGGTAGGTTTAGATGGGATCAAACACCCAGAATGATAGGAGAACCCCAGGTCAAGATCTTACATCTATATGAAAATTTATGAAGAATATCAATTTAGATGCTTTAAGTAAACCATCCAAAAGCTTAATAGAGGTCACCTTAACAACTCCTCTGCTCCTTCACAGCTGTGAGAATAAGTATCAAGGCAGAAGGAAAAAGGAATAATCTGCATCTGTCTTATGCTTGTAATCAGACAGAGTATAGCAAAACTGAGTTTTGCTCAAGCCAAAAAGGACACACAGAAGTTAAGACAGGATTAGGGGGTTTTCTAAGTTTCATAGCCCCAGTATAAGCAAAAGGCAATTTTTCTTTTTTATTTCTTGTTTATTTCCTGTTTAAGAATCCAGAGATATGTCTGTAACTTAGTAGGAGCTATAGCAAAAAATAATTCTTTTCATTAGTTTCTGAGGTTATCTGGACTTTGGCTGGCAAATGATTGTTTCAGAAAATACAATTAAAACAATTTAAATTATAATTAGAATAATACAGTTTCACAGTGGAGCAACAAACGAAATCTTAGGGCAAGTAAGTGATATTGTTCTTTCAATCCATCGTCATTTGAGTTTCCTTTCTGGTCTGTTTGGAAGGATACATTGGGCATGATGTGAAATTGGATGCTATTTTCCACAGGTCACTACTTACTCATTACCACAAAGGGGAGTTGTACCTTGGAAAAAAAATTTTTCTCTGTTAATTTGGTGCTTTTGCTAATGTTGTGTTTCCCTTTATTCAAGTTATCGTCATATTTATTGCAGACTATTTAAAGTTTCCTGTCACTCTAGGACTGCAGACTTTCACATCAGGTGTGGCTGTAAAACCTCCTCACTTCACCTGTTCTATAGATGGAGCCTGGTATCTCAGAGATATTAAGGCTGAATCCTGAAGTATGTGCAATTTTTTTGGGTGCCTAATTTGGAAACAAATAGTCTGTTTCCTCACAATATTAAAGGTTTTTACATCACCTGGTGGATGCATAAGTCTCCTTGATGTTAGAGATAACAATGAGCTCTGAAACATTCAAATCATCAACAACTTCTTGAGCTGAGTTCTTAGAAAATGAGAAATTTCAATGACCTTCAGATAAAAAATTGATTTAAACAACTAACTAGCTTGACTTTCAGGTAGTTAAGTAAAGATATAATCTATATTTTTTACTGTTTCTTGTCTCAATCACTCTATAGGTTCCAAAATCTTTAAAAGGTGGGGACGAGTTTTATAGGCGGTTGTTTATTAGAATGTTCAGGACTATCGTTGCAGAGGTACCACAACAATACTTTCAAGCTAAGGAAATGTTTCACAAAACCTAAATGTAGCAGGAGATTCAATAGACAATGTTATTAGTTATCAATATCAATGTATTAGTTGATTACATTTGGATAAAAATTACTTCCTCACAGAAAAAAAGGCCAATATTCACTTCTCTCTGTAAACTTTCATATGTGACTGAATGTATTTATGTGTGTTTGCTTGTTTTCCACTATTACATAGGTGTATAAATTAATGTTTTTCTGCACTTTTTTTTGGAATAAATCAATACTATATTTGGAACATCGTTATGATAGTGCATATTTGACTTTTAAAAACATGCATGCCAAAGTATTTCTGTTTGGACACCCCAGAAATTAAGTCACTTACAACACATATTTACTTATTTATTTCATGTATACAGTAGGAACAGCAGATCAGTTTTCTATTGCCTGAAAACTAATCCACAGGAAGACATCCAGTTTGCAAATGGAGAGTGATATCCCTGTGACATTAAGGTCAAATCTTGAAGGCAGGCCCCATCTTTTTGGAGACCATATTGAAAATTCTACTGGTTTTTTAAAATTCTAAAGAGTCCTGCAATATTTCAAAGACAGTGACTTGACAGAAGCCTTAGAGTGTGCAAAGGGGCTGATTTCTCTCCATCACTATGTTGTGTATTTCCAGCAGAATGAGGGCTGAAGCCTCAAAGTAGGTTATGGGGCAGCAACAGATAGATTAATCTGCCTAGAAAATAGGATCCTCTGATCCAGCTGGCAAAGTACAACTCAGAGGATGATTAACAGTTGTTTCATATGTCTGCCAAACAACATGAAAAAGGCATCAGACAGTTCTCCAAAGATTAGATTTAGAGAGAAGCTATTCTTCAGAGTACCTGAGAATGAAAATGTATTTCTAAATTGTCAAAACTTACAGCTGGAACTGACTGCTTCAGGTGGAGTTCAACATTTAAAACTGAAAGCTCTCTAGGGCTGCACTGTTAATCACTTTCTCCAGAGAACTGAAAATAAGGGGCTACAAATGAAATAAAAGAATCCCTGCTTGCTTAACCTTCTCACTGGAGTGAAAACCATAACAAAACGAGATCTGAAAAAACCCCAAAGACACCACATTCAGCTGTTTGAAAGTAGCTGTAATGAGGGCTTGTAACATCTCATTAGGAAACTGTCAAACCCCAGGTTGCTTTATAAATGGACAGTCATGAGCTGCAATTAGAAAAAGGTGGGAAATACAGTGACAGAACCAAATATTGTGGCAGGAGAGGATAAGATGTGCAGCATGTACTGGGAATTGAGCCTGAGTTTCTTCCTCTAAGTTCTTTAGAAAAAATCTTTTAAAGGAAATACTAGGGTAATTTTTCATAGGCAAAGGAAGAAGAACAACATTTTAGCCACTTTTCCACTGAGACTGGAATCTCTGAATAACAGCACCAGTATAGCAAAGGTCTCAGGTGAGGACTGTCAGGCATTTGACATCAGGAAGGCACCCAATGAGACTTCTAAAGTTTTACCATAAAAATACATTTAGCATCAGGATGATAGTGCAACATATCAGTGCAGTTTTTACTGAGTTTACAAAAAAAGGATATAAAGGATCTTACTTAAGTGCAAAGGAAAACACAATCAATGATTTATGAATAACTGAAAGCCAGCAAAAACAGTGAATATTTAAGAAGGAAATACTTGATGTCTAAAATCACTTCTTCTCCCTATTTTATCCAACTGAATTGTAATTTTTAAGCAAAAGTATTTTTCCAACAAAAGGGAAAAAAAAAAAGAACTACTACTTCTTTCACAAGAGAAATTACAGTTAGTCATTCAAGGACGAATTTATGGGTACATCCACGTGGAATCCACAGTCTCTTAATGTGGTATGACAGGAAAAACATCCTGGATAGATCCAACATGTACCTGGCCTCCCAGTTCAGAGACAATAACTGCTTCTGAAGCTTGGCTAATAGGCATATTTATCAAACAATGGTTTGTGAGATATCCAGCTGTCCATGGAGGACAGTCCTGTAACAAACAATTCCTAGAGCTCACTGAAATATGGAGGGAGATGTTACTCCATACATAAATACATCTGTGGTAAAGACTTCCCTGGGAAAACCTGACCTCAGGCAATTCTGACAGTGGTGTCAGATCTACCTGCTTTGGAAAAACAGGCCTTCTCCCCATTTTCAAAGTGTATTTATGTTATGCTACTTATGCTGGGGACTTCACCATGAATGTGGTCTCATCTGCCAGAGGAGTGGTATCTTGTTTTCCTTGGGCCAGTGAGATAACCAGCCAGGCAGCTCAAGTCAAGTGTACATTCAGAGCAGAAGGATGAAGGAAGCAAGCCTGACAGCACAAGAAAGAAAGAGAAGGCAGTGCACACCCAAAATGAGAGCCAGACAGTTTTGCCTCCTTGGAAATACACACCAATGGACTCTACTAAATTTCACATTTAATGTGTAGAAATTTTGGAAGTGGAACAGAATTGTGAGGAGATAATAAAAGGAAGTGAATTTACTGCTGTTCTTGTGAGGTTGCAGTTTCAACCATTTCCTTTACTTACTAATGCTCAGTACCTTGACTGTCAAAGAACTAAATTCCTGTGGGACATAACTCTTTAAAAACAAGTGAAAAATTAAAAAGTCTTCCACATCACTTAGTTCGACTATTACATATGATACGGTTGTACTCACTCCTTAAATTCTAGCTAATTTTCCATTTATCTGACAGTTAAATTCCTTGAATTACGTGCAGGATAAATTTCCTGATTAGAACAAGTTATTAGAATTTTCTGCCTGCATACAGCAAAATGAATCAGTCATAGAACCAAAGCACTAATGTCACCATTTTAGTAATGTTTGTGACAGTTTTTCACACACCTTTATTCTTAATAATCACAACTTTGCAGAGACTTGTTGGATTTTGACAGCACAGAGAGTTTTCAAGCATTTTGAGGCAGGGAAACTGAAAGTGAGAAACTAGGAGCGTAAGGATGAATGTGTTGTTCTGTAGAGCAAATTTACAGCTCAGACCTTGACCAAGATATACCTGCTCCAGTGCCTGAGACCAGCACCATGTCAGGCGTTCAGAGCCCAGGTTTATGTTTTGAGTGAGATGACTGCTTTTTCTTTGTGCAAGCCACTTCCTCTGAGCATGCTTTCTCTAACATGTTAGCTAGATCTCTAATTGACACATGCAGTATCAAGCCTAGCATATCAAGTGAAAGACAATAGGGCCAGTTTCTGGAAATATCCAATGTATTACCATTCACCAGCTGAATTTAAATATTCTAAATTTCTATTAAATAGGATATCTCTTCTTTGGAGTGTCTTTGCTTCTAGTCCTAGCTCAGTAATAAAAAATTTTGTGCATAGCAGCCTATACAGAAAAATATATAGACTGTTATTCAGAAAGTAACCTACTAAATGTGCAGAGCACAGCTTCTTGAAAAAATTCCTTTATACTTTATTGTCTCTGCATATATATTTTCCAGCTTTCCCTTTCTCTCATCCACAGCCTCTTTCTAGATATTTTATACAGTGTGTATTAAATAACCTTATTCCAGAAAAACAAAATTAGCTGTGTGGGAACAACCAGTAAAATTCCTATGTAAATTTGAAACAACTTAGTTTTCCGAAAGATGAAAGAAGTATAGGTGTTTACTGATCATTTTCATGCTGTAAGAGCTAAAATAAACTAAACAAAAAATTCCAAGCTTTTATCCTGAACTAGATACTTAAAGGCATATTTTTATTCTAGAACACATGCTGCTGATAAATTTAAATTAAAGGCCAGTCTGAAGACCAAATGACACATCCCAACTGGTTCTCTTTTATCACTTGAGCTCATTCACAGATAACAGTTCAGCAGAACTTGGATTTCTTTATTCTAAGAAGATAAGATCAGTCTTGCTGATTACTCTGTCTGTCAACCAGCAAAATCTTTATACAAACTTTTATATGTTTATATGAAATGTTTATACAAACTTTTGAATTTCTGGAATTGTAATGTGTTCCTATGCTAGTAGATGTTGGATTTCGCCCAATTCTTTTGGTGTACATGTTTATCAACAACCAGCAGTCAGAGTGATATTCTTATGGAAACTGGAATGAGAGACCGTATATGTCTGAATTCTCTGAGTGAACCATTACAGTTCTAATACTGGTTCAAGGCCTTCCAGTCATGTAGGCAAAACTTGAGTCACTGCCCTTGGAACAGGCCTTAGGACTTCTTCCCACGTAGGAAGAAAGGACGTCTGGGGTGGATCCAGACAACCGTGCTTTCAAGACACACCTTGGGAAATGAGAACAGCAGGGGAATTATTAATTATTTTTCTGTGTGCATTTTGTTAAGTTGCACCCTATGGATCTCCCTATTTTGCTAATACTTGAGGCCATTCATGGTGGTATGTTTCCACATTACTATTTAAGTCGGTACCATAACATGATGGACAGCTGGGCAGAAAGAAGAAAGCAATAAAATATAATAACAATATAGAGGAATCATAGCAATGTAACTAGGCTATAATTCCTGATTTTTTTTTTAACTGTGTAGTGTTATTTTTGTTTGAGGTGATTATGAAATTACAAAATTCTTAATTTTTGTTCAGAGTGGGCAGGACATAACTTTTTACTGCAAATTAAATTCTGCCTGTAATTTAGCTCAGCCCAGACTACTTATTATCAGAGACTGTCAATCATATTGAGGGAAATTTGTCACAGCAAAACATTTCTATCATTTGTATGAATGACAAACTAATAAAGGTTGCAACCTAGGCTGAGACTTAGTTCGAACCTCCCGAGGTTAAAGACAATCATTTCTAAAAGGTTGAGAAAAACTGAAACTCTGAGATGGCCTAATCTGAACCACTTATATTTCAACTTGGATCTAGTAGGAAAACTGAATTACAGTTTTATGCTATTTGCATTCAGTGCAAAACCATAATTTTACTGAATTAAAGGGATGTTCCACTTGCACCAGCATTCTTCTGTTATGCATAATGAATAAAAAAGGAATTCTCTTATTCTTGCATTCTAGACAAATATTAATGATTATTGGTTTTCTTTTCCTATTGTACAGTTTATTGCCCTGCCTGCATTAGCAGATTCTGTCCAAGGAAATACTATACACTAAAGGTGGTCAGAGTAGTGGTTTTTTGGACTATTCTTGATATATGGCTTATATATTAGTAACAATATATATTAATTGCTGATGTGGAACACTGGTACTTCAAAACTTAGGGGTGGTCAAATCCAGATTTTTTGTTTAGGCTACTTCTGGACTAAGATGAAAAAAAAAAGATTGAAAAATTAGATATGAAAGTAGTTTCCTTATGTTTCAGTCTGGTATTTTGTATGTGATTACATGTGTCCTGCTTAATAAATAAAGGCATTTTAATATTTACATTTTTTAAAAAAATCCTAGCTAGAATTTCAATTGGCTTCATTTGGATGACAGACTTCCACAAGTCCATATTCTTGATGATTTGGACCTAATGTTCTGGTTCTTCCTACTCTCTAGGAACAACTTTATCAGGCATCTAGAGATAAATTGAGGCTCCAGTGTTGAGTATGGTTTATCTAATAATTTGTTTGGTTTTATTATTTTCGGCAATACCGTCTACAGTCCCCATTTTACCGTCATTTCAGGTGGTATCACATCTAGAGATGCCAGGCCTAACTCTGCCTTCCTCCATTTTCTCTAACATATGAGTGATCAAACTAAGGCAAAAATAACAAAAAGAAACACTTCTCACTTTCTACTTAACCATTCACCTATAATGTTTTATGTAATGAACACCTGGCACAAATTTTAATGGAAGCACCAATATTTAAAATATGTTTTAACAACATTTGTTAGACTCAAATTTCATAATATCCTGGTAATTCAGTATGATGATATTGACATCATCTGAACAAGCATATAAAACAAATCCCTTGGGAAGCTTGTAACTTTCTGGTATTGGGAAAGGCTCAATAGCAGCCAAACTGAGGCTTGAAAAGGAGCAAGCAATGAAAAGCCTATGTTTTTGATACTCTTTAGAAGCTTGCATGGCAAGTGAATATATTAGGGTCAAGAAAATTAATTTGTGCTATAAAGTTGTCACATCACCAAGAAAAGCAATGAGAAAATCAATCATTCACTATGATTAAACGAAAAGGAAATAGAAAAAGCCCTAAGGTAGGTGCTGTGAGAAATGGATGGCTTTCGGCTTCAAGTGGTGGAAGTTATCCAAGCAGATATACCACAGAGGAGGTCCAGGAACAAGAAAGAATGAATCATCAACACACAGGATCTGTGACCTGATATATTAACCACCCAGATGGGAAGGAAAATGCAGCTATGCCTTTTTCCTGGAAACTTCATTACCCTTCAGCCTAACATAAGCCAAATTTCTTGTCCTTATTTTGCTTAGCAGCTCCCCTGACAACAGCAAAGCTTTCTGTTTTCCTATTGATGTGAGAGCACTGACCCCTTTTTCTTAGATGCAATCTTCTGACTCTAGAATATGTACAGTAAGGTAGGTTAATAAAACATTAGCAGATATGAATAATATTAATAACACTCCAGTTTAGACCCATCTCCAAACCTTCAGGCCATTAACTGTTTGACAGAAAACACAAAATGGATTAAAACTATTTATTCAATTCCCAGAAACTGTAACAAACCAGCTACACTGCTCAACAGATATTTAACTTTCACCTGACTGACACACCAGATCTGTACAGTTTTTACTGACCATATTAACTAGGAAAAAAGCACACTATTAATAGCACCTTGGCTCAACAGGAACCATTATCTGACTCTTAGCAGCTGAGAAGTTCATGTCATTATCCTTCTTACTTTTTCTAATGAGAAGTTTTCCATGAAAAAGTATGGTATAGGAGAATCCAGATAATTTTGTTGTAATTAAAATTTAAGTGATGAAAACTATGTAGAACATAGTGAAATAAAATGTGAGGAAACACAAGCATGGTGAAGTTGATAGTTATTAACAGTAACTTCAACTGGAATAGGAAAAAACAACAAAAAAAGAAAGGGTAAATGCTGTTCTATCTTTTTCTGTGAAGTCATGCCAGCAAAGCATGGAAAGAAATAACACTCTTCTTCCTTAGAATGCTGTTATTATAGGAACTTATTGGGAAGATTGAATTCCTATTACCTAACAACGTGGAGCACTAGTGTTATAACCATAGCTCTTTAGTGCCTCTTTGAATACAGGCTCCGACTAACATCTTGGACCTTGTCTCAAGCCACAGATCCCAGAGAAAGTTTGATTCATATTAATTGTATTTTTTCTTTTCGCTAAGTTTAAAGAATTCAATGAAATCTTGAATATTGTGAGACCACTGATTTGTACATTTTCTGATACATCTTTCTTGTGCCAACCATGTTTTTCCCAAATTTCAAGGCAGACGAAGGAAGTTGCAATCTCCCCTCTAGGACAGCACTATTCAATTTTTGCCCTCGTTACTCCAATTCAAAACAAGCAAATTTTACAGGAGGTTTGTTCTACTAAGTTTGGAAATACATACTAGTATAATTTGGATTTTGATGGAAAATTGCTTATAAAGCAGTTCTGTGTCACATTAGCTGAAGAAAGAAACGTCTGAAAATGCTGGCTCTTTCTCAGTACCACTTGTGAACAGAACAGAGTCTGTTAACCAGTGTGCACAATCCAACCTGCAACTCAGACCTTGTGAGTTATGCAAACACAGCTTATATTTGCTATTTCCTATGTGCACCTAACTTTCAATTACAAGTATCTTCATTTCCTAGACCTACACAGACTGCACAGTGTTAAAGACTTCTGGATGTCGAGGCTGTACAAAGTCCTAAATATTGTGCCTTATTGTGGTTACAACCCAGTAGATTTTTCTAGCAGCCAAACAGTTACTATTCCGAGACAGACAAATGGCATTTCAGCCTGACTTCCAGTCTTCATTTTCATAACACACATGAGTAGTACTGTTGAAATGAAAACTTCTGCATGTGATAGCCATCAGCCGTGTACTACCTTTATTGTCACTAGTCAAGGACTGGATCAATTTTAGCACTTTTTCTTCTCTACAAAATAGCCGTATTTTTCAGCCTGGCTGTCAAAGTGATTGCTATCCTAAGGCCTGGATACAAGGTCATGTGGCTCTTTAATGCTTCAGTAAAAATGAACTTATAATGTAAAATGTTATTTTCATTTTATTCCTGTGTATCCATGTAATGCTGTTTGGGTGTCTAAGCATTCACATGATATGCGTTAAGCATATCTTTCACTTTTGCAAAATTGTATTTACACCATTTCTTGCAGCTGACAGAGTCTTTGCTCTTGATTAACTGCTCTTCCAGCAAACCACGTAAAAGCTTGGTTGGGTGAACACTGAGGTATAGTTTCATAACCCTTCTTATTACATGATTGTTTACATTGCTTTGGGAAGCCAGGGCATTTTTTTTTTTTTTTGATAGACCAGCACACATTTTGTAAGCTCATGATGAGGAAAATGCGACTCATCTTTATTTCTGCTTTTTTGGTTGCATTTGCACACATAATAGCTATAACCAGTGATGCCATTTAAATGAGTCATCTGCTTAGAAGGCATAATGTTGCTGTCTTTTCAGTAGTTTAATTTAAGGAACAGACTGTGACTAGAGTGAGAGCTTTCCTCCACTGCACACTTCACTCTTTTATGTTCCAAAATGGGAGAGGGTCTTGACAAACAACTTCCCTCATGCCATCCCAAAGGGAAGACATTAGAAAAAAGCACTGTGGATCCAAACTCACAAAATTTCCTCTGTTCACTGTGGATTAACCCATATAGAAGGGTTTTGTCTGAAGGATGACCAAAGTATTCGTTCTGTTATGAGCAGTAGCTATAACACTGAAGTTAAACAGCAGGAAAACAATTGCCCTGGAAGTCAACATGTTTGCTTGCTGCAAACCACACTGGGAAAATCAGTAAAAAATGAGAAGAGGATTTGATAACAGTGAAAGTCTACACCTTTGCTCTCTGCTAACCTCCTCTTGACTCCAAAGGCAAAGACTCTTATGAAAGAAATCCAGTAACCTGCTTCTCATCAACCTCAGAAAGGTTGTGCCTGAAAACTAGGGTAAGCATGCACAATTATTTTAGCTAGAAACCAGCAATGTGTATTTTTTGCTGTTTCTAGGACTGCAAAGAATAAACCTGGACAAGAGATTTATCACTTTTATAACAAAAGTCAATTGAGCATGACTGTAATATATTGCTCCAAGAAAACTTTAACTCAGCTAAAGTGAGACTGGGTAGGAAATTTAAGGAGAAGTGATTTTTGTTATCAGTTTTAATGAATGATATTAGTGATAACCGAAAACAATGGGGAAAACAAGATTAGTGATTGCTCAGAACACATCCTTCCTACTACTCTAAATTATCATGCCACCACAATCTTTGGCTGTGAAGTTAATTTCCTCAGTAATTGCATTCTCCTCAGAAGTGCAAGCACTCAGAAATGCCTGCTTGGTATGTCTTTCCCAAGATATGACAAAAATCAGATCTTCAGTGCCACGGTGGAACTGCAGGGAAAGGAGGAAAATCTCTTGTTGCCCCATTTTCAGGACTTGTAATATATACCCATGTTGTCCAGACTCCATACACAGAGCGTGCCTTTAAACTGCAATATTTATGATAAACTGTTCTCAGAAACTATCAGTAGCATCCAGTCAGTCAAAAGGGTCATCCTGGGAGGACTCAGACAACATTTTAAATTACCCTGAATAAGTACTTTTTGTCCATTAGAAAACTGAAAGAAAATATAATTATATTCTGCTTTAAAAAATTGAATTTCTGTTTAGATGGGTGCACAGAACATAGACTATGACACCAAATTAATTCTTAAATGCAATTTGTCACCAGAAGCATACACCCTAAGCCTAGGTGAATACTGTCTTTGTGGAAAAAAAAAAGCAATTCACTAGTTATTTGTCATAGCCATAGTAACCACGGCTCAGAGACAGTGTTGCTTCTCCCAAATCACACTTGTAAGGTTACATCTTCAGGCTTGGATCTCTGCCATGGAGATCTAGACGCTCTAAAGACCACACACTATAAAGACATATGGGCAATGAAAGATTTCTTTTGCAAAACCACACCACAATGTGTCTCTGCAGCCACAGTTACTCCTGTTCCTTGTGGCAAGTCCTACCATGAGAATAAGGCTCAGACTTGTTGCTAACGAAGAGAGGTGGCATTCCTAAGAAACTATAAAGTATCTTCTCATTTATGGAAGCTCAGTGAAAATTACAGCCCCAGGTCAATATGTTTTGGAGCTAGGGCCCAAGAAAAACAACAACAAAAAAAGAAAGGTTAATACGTATGTGAAAAAAAGACAGCAGCCTTACAGACTTCTGGAAAGGCAAAATTTGCAGCAGTGTCACTGATGCCACATTTAATGATAAAAGCATCATTTGAGGATATTCATATTCTGTCCCAAATAAACAGGTCAGGACACACTGAACAGTACTATAAGACATCCTGTCTTTTCTGGTGTATGATTCAAAAGTCGTGTAGCCTCACAATTATCTGCAGTTCTCTCCGCACAGATTACTGTGCTGGGTCAAAAGGAGCAGCTTGAACTGTAACTGACAGAAATGTAACAAATGTAGATGTCATTAGAAAAGACAAATCAAAAGGCTGTTATGGGATAATAGCTCTGACATTTGTTTGTACAATTCCTTTTTGGTCAAGACCAAGTTCTCAACATTACCCATATTTTAGTGTGAGTATTATATGGTCAAGCACATAATGAGGTGAAGGTTTTCGGTATAAATGCCATTATTTCCTTAAGGTGGATCTTTACAAATGAACAAACAAAACTGTTAATTTATAAAGGGCCACTTTATGCAAGGAAAGCCTTATAACCCTCTAGAGAAATAATTCATATCTGTTTTCCTGAGGCTCATGGTAAAAACAACAGAAGATTCATAGAAATTATTGAAATCCTTTCAGCACTGTTCAAAAATGTCAACCTGTCTTCTTGTATGCTCTGGCAGTAGGGTAATGTCTTGTAACCCAGCATTAATGTCAAAAGAGAAACTGTATTTTAAGCTGTCTGTTCAAAGACTCCCCAGAGGCTCCAGCAATACAGTGGTCCTAACACTGGATTCCTGCTCTAGAGTCTATAACAGAAATCTTAGTAACTAATTTAGCAATTAATTTTCTTGTTACTTAGAAATCGAGAAGCAGTTCTAAAGTTGTCTACACATTGAGTGGTAAGGGGTGGCCACATCTCATAGCAAGGAAAGAGATCACTTCCAATGTCAAAAGACTCTAATCTCGCCCCATCTATAACTTCAATAAGTAAAAACAAAGTAAGAAACTTTTGAACTTACATATATAGTTTATAGCTACCTTTAGGGTGTTTATTTTTCATTTATATTCTTGACAGCTTACCTTACATGTATATATGTATATCTATCTATATATGTTTATGCAAACTAAAAACTATCGCAGTTACGGTTTTTGCTGACTCTATGTAGTAACAAACAATAATTTAACACAGCTTTGGAAGACAAGGACTAAAAACAATATTAGAAAAAAAACCCCCGTATCTAATTTAAATACTGGGATGAGGCCTTTGATGTATGCAACTTCAGTATATTCCATCCCTTCTTATACCTAATTTTATAACTAGTGCTCAGTTTGATCTGACTTGCAGTGTTTAAGCTCTCTGAAAGTCTGTTTCCTTTACCAGCCACTTTATCACTTTGATATTTTCACCTTAATATCTTAACATGCTTTCCACATTCTAAACAATTTACATGATAATCAGCTCATGTCTTCTCATGAACTATTTCTGACTATCATTCAGTCTTATTGTCCATGCTATTACAAACATTTCAAAAGCATCAAAGTACCTAAAAATAAATATAACCTTTTTGTAAAAAAAAATCAATTCTATTTTTAATTAGTGTTGATTTTCTAAAATACATTTTTTCCAAATGGATTTTTTAAACATGCATTGTTCTAGCTTCACAAGCAGCATGTGTACGTCGGAAGAAAGTGAAAAAGAACAAGGCAGAGGGCTGGAACCAACAATTGCAGGACACCAGAGAAGCTTCAAGAATCTTCTCAGTCTCAAAGGAGAACATAGCCTTTGGGTATGCACTGTACATAAACACTGCTAGGGGCTTTATGTAAACAAAATTCCAGGAATTTCATGAAACAAACAGAGAGATCTCCTTTCCCGCCTGCCAGCTGCAAAAAGGAAGGTCCCAACATATCCCTGTATTATGTGTCATAAAAGAACAGATACATGACAAAAAAGACATATTCTTTTTTGATTTCCAAAGATCAGTAGCACTAGAAGACTCTGTCCTCTGTGGGAATAGGCAGCATCCATTAAGATCTAGTTCTTGATAGCTTAAAGGTTTTTCTAACCAATATATATAAAAAACAGTGTGTATTTTGTTCTTATTTTTCCAAGTATTTTTCTTGATGAATGAAAAGGTGGTCTACTGGAGCACCTCTGAAGGAGCTAACTCTGAATCTAGGCAAAACTTCCCCTTGTTTAAGCCCACTGCAGAAAGGGTAGTGGTCAGCTGAAGCACTGTTTTCCAGTTGTCATGTATTATTAGGACTCTCTTGCTGCAATATATCTAATCCCAATTGCCTATGACTTTGCAAGTCTTCTAATGTAATGCCTCACCAAGACTGAAGCTAGACCATGTGCAGAAAGCCTGATTGCACCTCTTGCTGTAAATACTGCTTTTGTTTTTAATTTGCATTCCTGTCAAAGGATATCTACTCCAAACTTGTGAATTTATTGACAAAAAAATCACCTCTATCCTTTCTGTACTTGTTCCTAGCTTGCCCTACCACAGACAGCTCTTGCTTTACCAAAGCATTTGAGAGAGGTGCTGGCTCCTTCAATGAATAAAGTTGAACACAGGCAAAATGAAAGGGGATATGCCTATATTTTTTTTGTTTATGGTGGTCTGAGTTGCTGGCACATATTTCATCGAGTCCCTAATTCTATTACTTCCTTACACAGGCTGTTTATATTCGCTCATTAATGAAACAGTATCATGACTGAACATGTGGCAGCCACAGTAATTAGCAAAGCATCTCCTTCTATTCTTCAAAATGTCGTCAAAACACTTGTCAGGAAACAAACTCATTTTCAGTCTCTGCTGCCATTTACAGGGTTTCAGGCACTGATGATAGCTTGTCTGCTTAGTTTAAAAGAGCTCTTGATATAACAGAACCTGACACTGTTTACTTCAGCCTATTATGCCTGCTGCATTCACTGAATGCTTCAGTGGAAAAGAAAAATCGAAAGAAAGCTACTCATTGTAATGCCAGCTGCTTTTTAAAAAAAGGAAATCAATTTTTGCTTGAGCTCAGAATGTACTCAGCGGGCCCAGAGTGACCCCCACTTCTGATGTCAACAACAAAAGAATCTGCCTGTGTTTTCCACAACAAGCACAAAACACTAAAGAACATAGAAAATGTAAGATTAGTTTCATCCTATTTTATGTTCAAATTGGTATCCAGTAATACAGACAGTATCTCAAAATTGAAAGACTGCTATGTCACAGGTTGCATGTAGAAATACAATGAGAAACAAGAACATTTTTGAACATATTAGCTCATTAAAAATTACTTGACGGGACCATTTTAAGGCTGAATTTAAGTTATATTTGGTATTTATAGCTGGTATCACAATGACTTTCTGTACTGCCAATTCATTATTTTATGGCCAGCTTGTTTCATATAAAGTTATCTAATTATGACAATGATCACAGTGTTTTACATATTCATGACAGCCTTACATCTATGTCATTCAAAAAGCCTTGCTATGCTGAATGTCAAAACAATGTCTTTCTCTTAACATAAATTTTTATATAAACTTGTTTCCATACTATGAATGAGACTGTGCAAGACTTACCGTAAGACTAATCATCATTACTATTATCATTATTATTATTATTACTCTGGCACTGTAGCCAAGCACAGATAAAAATCAGGGCTGTGCTGTTCTAGTCTATGTAGAAATGCAGATTACAAAAGTAGTCTTTGCACTAGAGACTTTATAATTTAGACAGCTACAGGTCAGCAATGCTCACAAAGCTCCTGGATCAGCCTACTAGGAACCTCTGTTCTGTGGGGTTCATTAAACTCATAAGGATAAGAATATCAAAGTGAACCCCTCCCCCCCATAACCAAATATCTTGGCTTCTATAATTCTTGTCTTGTGTTTCTGGCTAGGTTAGAGACATATCAAAACACTTGCAACTCTAGAGAAACTTGCACAGAAATGAGAGAAAGAAAAAATGCAACCAACCATTTTTTTCTCTCGTATTCAGAAAATGATGATTTTAGCACTTTATGCCTTTAAAGCACCTTGCAGTCTTTCCAGTGGTTCAGTCTGGTTTATTAGACACAGAGACTGTGCCAACTACCAGTGCTGATACTTTACTTTTGTAATAGGGTTTGCATTACTCTGGGTATAATTCTCACCTTTAGAAACCTATATCACACATTTGCCCAAGTCACTCTGTGCTCTCCTCCTGTTAGCTGAGAGTAACGGATTAGATACATCGCACCCAAAAAGCAGTTATTTTAGATGTCTACTGTGGGTTGAGTAGTACCCTAGAAGGACTTATTTTCTACTTTAATTAGCTGAAATGAAGATTTCCTTACACCTGTGTGCTTTGACAGAATTTAGATTTATCTTCTGTGGTTCAGTTATTCATTTAATTCAAGAGAGAAATAACTTTTCTTTGATGTATGTTATTGTTGGGATTTCCCCTGTATATTTTTGTCCACATTCTTTTTAATATAATGAAAAAAAGACTTTTAAATCCCGAAAGATAAACTTTTGACCTTTATGTTAAAAAATTTAATAGCTTTTCAACTTAATATTTGGAGTTGGTGAAAAAATACCTCAAATAGTTGAGTATTCAGTTTTTGTCATCTTTGCCTGTCTGTCACTTCCTTTTTTATGTTTTTGAAATAGCAGAGAGACAAAAGAATCAAAGACCAATGTCCAAAGACTGAAGCATAATATTTTCGTGTTACTAAAGGAAAAAAAATTGCAACAGGAAACATACTTGGACCTATTTTATCCCTTATTTCTCCACCAGAAATATACAATTTTCCCAGAGTAACTCTAGTGACTGGAGCAGATGTTACTAAGTATAGCCAAAGAGTCCTGTGAGGGTTAGAGGCCTATTCCACTGTGTAAGACAGATTCTCTCTACTCTTTCACAGTGAAATTAGAAGAATGGGATTAAGAGCTTTTAGCACCTCTGGAATTCACAAAAAAATTATTTCAGTGGTAAGCAGGAAAGAATAAAAAGACTAAGAAAGTGAAAAAAATCAGAGAAAAGGAATTATATGAGCACAATGAATGGGCAAGAACTTCTGTTGTTAAAAAAAAAGATATCTTGGTTGGGTTCACAACTGAATTCCTTGATATTTCTCCACTAACTTCATATGCTTTCCCGTAAGGTGTTTGGACTGGAAAGAAGTAATTAGGAAGAGAGAACCTTTGATACCATTTAATAAAGAAAACTCAATTCCAAATTACAGACAATTTTCCTAGGAAAATAGTAACAACACACAGAGTCACATTTCCACTAAGTGAAATGTTTTTTCACTTAGTTTGTAGTCAAGATAAAGAACAGCTGTACTCAGCTGTCCTAAAAACTTTCTTCCTGTTTCTTCCTGTTTTAAGTTACAGCAGTTTGGTCATCTTCCACAAGACTTCCCATAAAATGATTCAGAAAGGTGCTTGAAGAAAGGCTTTTTTGATGAGAAAATCAAACATCTGTTGGGGTGTTCTGGTTGTTCCTGGATATTTTTGATGGTATTATTGCTCTCACTTTCACAAAACAAGGGTTTGCAGTGCTTGAAAATCCATTAATCTGGTGCAAAACCACTCATCTTACCTAAAGAACAAATGACAGGATGGATGAGGAAGGGAAGAAAAGATGTTAGGGAAGTTCCCATAGGTACTGCATGAGTTAATTCTCTGGATGTTTCCTACCTCACTCATCCATATATCCACAAATCACTGCCATCACTTTTGATCAAACAGATGTAAGCAGAAAAACCCCAGAAATTACTGTCCCTAAAACTGTCAGGTACTAAGAGATATGTTGGAGATAAAGTCTAATTCCTTTCTTATCTCCCAGTGAATAGCAAGAATGCTGTTTAGGAACTGTCCCATTAGTCTATTCAGAGCACACCAGTGCCTAACAAGGCACATGCCAGTGGATAGGCTTGACCTTTACAGTCTGCATCGATTTTCAGTTAGTTAATATTTTACAAATATTAATTTTAAGTGTGTCATTAGGTTTTTTTCTGGCTGTGACTTTGCATGTTGATTAGAAAGTCGTAGGAGTTGGGTTCAGAATGGCAACATTTTAATTTTTACATAGGGTAATGAAATCTAGTAAAGAAGTAGGCCAGTATTCCTGAATTTCTCTTTCCCTGCTTCTTCAGTAGATACAAAAATATTGACAGTCAAATAAACTCAATGGAGTTTCACTAAAACTGTCGTACCATACAAAACTGTGGCGACAAAAGGAAAAAGTTACTTTTCAGCTTTGATACTTCTTTTGTCCAGTTGCAACTTTATAGAAGTATTTGAGACTTACTTTCTACCCAGAGGTGATAACAGCCTTCAAAAAACCCAACTGAATCCATGTAATGATCTAAGAAAAAGGGTTTTTTTAAATATTAGTTTGATCAAGTGCTTTTTGAGACACAGCAGACTGTCACCTGAGGAGAGCAGTTCTAGAGCAGAATTATATATTGTGTAAAAACTACTTCTTTTAGTTTGTTTTGATTCTGGTGTTTTCCTTTAATTTCTATTTTATTATAAGCTCAAATTCTCTATTACAAGAAACAGAAACTACTAATTTCCTATTCAGTTTCTTTATGCCACAAAAATTTAATGAATTTCTACAATTTTCTGGCCTCATGGCCCCATTTGTCCCTTTTTTCAGGGTGGAGACCCATGTAATCTATTTCTCATGAAGGAAAATTTTCATACCTTTGCTCATTCTTTGCTCAGTCTAGTCACATTAAACAGGTGTCTTTCAGGCTCTAGATAATGATGCCCTGCATTGTCCTAATTGGCCATTCTTGTGCTTTGGAAATGAGTGTCTCTGCAAGAAGGCAAAGAAGGAGAAGGAGGAGAAGGAGGAGAAGGAGGAGAAGGAGGAGACATGATTTTAGAGAAATTTTCAGAGGAAAAAGTGACAGGAAGAGCATTTGTAAGCCAGCTGTATCAGCCATTTTAGCTTTAGCCTAAGGAAGGAGGAAAACAGACAATCAAAAGAAGAGGAGAGATTAGAGAGAAATAGGAAAGTATTATATGAAATAAATTATTGAGCAGCTAGCAATTATGCTTCTGCTGCAAGTTACAGATACTAATTTAAGCCTCAGATCATGATGGATAGTAGTAATACACGTTTCCATAGCTTTTTCCTCCTGGTATGCCTCAAGTGTTTTCAAAAAACAATAAAATAAGTAATCACGATGATTACCTAATTTTTGTAAACGAGAAACAGAGGATGTCACACAGGTTCTTCTAATATTTGTTTGATGTAGTTGAGCCTAGTTGTTTGTCTTCAAAGGAAAGAAATGAGCTTCTCCATAGCACAGCTGAGAGAAACTCAATGGAGCCTCTTGTTCTGTACTGTTCTCATATGGAGCCTGACTCTCAGCCAGTCAGATGGGGAGCCTGAGTTAACACTAAAATGAGGTATTTGGCAAAGCAGGTGAATGTTTTTCAAACTTTTCTCACATAAGGTGGCAGGCCAGTGTGTTTATTAAACAATCATAGAATTAAATCAGCCTGAGACTAAAGCCTCAGCACAGTTACAATACTGTCATTTCTGATTATCTGTGATGTAGTTACTGATGCTTACAATAAAGCACTTACAGTATACTGCATTTGGATATCTCACTCTGTTCACTGGGGTTTTGTGCATTTAAGGTAGTAACAAACAATTTCTGCACAGTTACACGATTACAAGCATCTTTGAGAAAAGAAAAAAAAGACAATATTTACTCATATGTACTCACAGCGCAAATGAAACCTACCTTCTCTTCAATTTTAGTCCGCTCATTGCCTGGACACTCAGAGAAATGGCAGTTGTCTTACACAAAATTTTACTTCTGCTCACTTACATGCAGATGCTTGTCCCTGAGCTGCAAGGAACAGAGTAAGAGTACCTCAAATCTTCCTAAATTCTAGGTGCTATAACAACAGCTTGTATATCTGTCACCAAAATAAAAATTTATTTGAACCAGCATATTTCCATGCAGTAAAATATCTTTTCATGTTTTTTCTTTAGGCATCATGAATGCTATGCTGTGTAAGATATATTGTCAAAAGTTTTGAAATGTATTCAAATTTATGTTTTTATTTACAAAAC
This sequence comes from Rhagologus leucostigma, assembly GCA_013397725.1. Classification (NCBI taxonomy): domain Eukaryota; kingdom Metazoa; phylum Chordata; class Aves; order Passeriformes; genus Rhagologus; species Rhagologus leucostigma. The sequence goes on from VZTD01002932.1 coordinate 687,253, forward strand.
ATGGCATGACCATTATGAGTTACTATCAGATAAAAAGGATGACTTTCCTTTTTTATTCTCTTTGGTTAGAGCTGCTGGGTATAGACATGGTGTAGCCTGGAAAATAATGCACACCATCTGTGAGAAGTTCCTGTTTTCTTCAGGCAAAAGCACAGCTAAATTTATTTTTAGTTTAAGCGTATCCATAAGTCAAGCTAGACTTTTGTGGTGTGTGTACATGTGGGCACTACATGGTAATTTTATTGTCATCTGATTTCTTGTCACTTTATAGAGATTGCAGATTTACTGATTTTTGAAAGCCTTGTGCAAAGCCTTGGCATTCTTACATGGGTGCCAGATCCTCCAAGAAAAACATGCAGTATAGTCCAGGTCATGTAGTTATGCTTATTTGGATACTAACCATCACAATGGCTGTCCTGATAATTCAGAATAACCGTTCTGAACACAGAATCGTCCCAGCAAGCAGACCTAAGGGCTGACAGGACAAAGAACTAGTATAACCTTACCAGCACAGTCCTTCACTTAGCTTTGAAGTAGCTATATATCTGCTTTAATATTTGTTTTCCCAGAACTGGAGGAGGTTCTGGGAGTGCCCTTCCAAGTCTTACATCAACTCCACAGATAGTATTATATTTTTACACATGAAAGAGATCTTTCTGTCATTAGCTAGTAAGTCTCTAGCTAAAAAAACCCAAGCAAATTTAGTGCTCACCCTGACTGCAAGAACTCATCTTAGGGTGCTAACATTTAAATTAATGATTTCAAAATCCTTTCATAGTCTTTCTGTTTTATCATTAACAAGATGCAGCTGGATGAAGGAGTGATAAAGAGATAAACATCAATGGAATAGAGGAACATAGATCTGTTTGGAGTTGTGTTTAAACTTATATCTAGGGGGTTGTATGACAGTTTTAGTATTTTCAAATCCTGGATGCACAGATGGAAATCATTAGGAGGCAGAAACTTAGCAGTATTTTCATTATGGAAAGAGAAAATATTTAAGATTTTTTTTTCAAGTTGTTTTTCAATTCCTTTCTGAATGTGGATTCTCATTTACGAATTAGTGTGAGGTAGACAGATACTTTAGAAAAAATGCAGTACAAACGCAGTACAAACTACAGAAATTATTCACTTTTCTTTATGGCTAATTTTCTGCCTAATCAGCTCAGGGTAGGATGAGGACTCTGAGGACTCTGGAGGTGGCAGTGGTGAGAGGTTAAGCTTGTGGCTGGGAGAGGAGCAGGCAGGCACAGACTCTCCTCTGTTAAATGCTAGGTGGTCTCAAACCATCCAAGGCCCCCGAGTTTCCCCTGAAGTGCTGTTTGAAGGTGTCAGCATTGGTATGGGACAATGTGACATGGAGGAGCAATCTTCTCTACAAGTGGAACCAGCTCATGCTCACTGCGATTTAAGAGTAGCGCCAGACCACGCTCTAAGATAGATCTGAGGTCAGTGTGAAGAAGCTGTATGATCAATGTCTTTCTGTGCAAAGGCAGTTCAGTTCAGTCTCTAGGTCCTCCAAAATGGCCTTTTTAGGTTTATAAAATACAAAGGCCGAAAAATGTCTTCACCCCTTTTGCTACACCCAATGCCCCAGCAGAAGAAATACAATCAGAAATTTTAATGAAATACTGTCTAGAAATAATAAGGGAAAATAATTCAAATATTTATAAATAAATGTAAGGGGCTGAGTATAAAAGACAATCAGGAAAATGACAAAGAAGAAATTAAATTGGACCTTAGCATTTGAACTGTGTTCTCGCCAGAGGAGTTCAACTTCTTCACCGTAAGAATTTGAACTGAATGCAAGAAGACAGAAAATGCTGTTAGTGATGAATGTCTTCTCTTTTAGCACCTCAGGGTAATGATTGTTTTGTGGAATAATAAAAAGCAATGTTTATTTGAACCAAAGAACATTTACCATAGCAGAAGTCTGAATCTTAAGATTTGCTTGGCATTGATGTGAATGTCATTTGACTAGAAAATTCTTTGCAATGCAACATTAACCATTAAAATATGTGTTATTTTATCAAGTGTTAACACTTGAAATAAGTAGGAAGAATTTTACATCTTCTGGCACGTACTTATTTTTCTTTCAGCCAAGGTTGTAATACTTTCCTTGAAGGGTCTTTTTTTTTCCTTCTGAGATGATCAGTGAAACACAGGAGTCATTGAAGGAAGCAGACTGGCTGCATTTCTTAATACTTACTGTTTTGTTCTCCCAAATCAATTTAAAAGCATACTTCTGAGCATCATTCACATTTTTAATAAATATAATAGCAGACGTATTACTTGCTTTGCTTAATGATATCCCAGTAGGTCAAATGTGACAAATCTACAGCACATGACAAAAATCTCAACAGTGATCAGCTTTATTGTTACATTTGTATGGGATACTGCTGTAAAACATAAAAAAAATATCATCAGCAACTAAAAAAGGGCTAATGAGAATCTCCATCCTTTACAGGATACGGAGGGAAACATCGCTGTGGCCAAGGTAATAATGCCTTCTTTGCTTCACCCTTTGACAGCAACAGGAGTTGAACTCCGGAGCTGGAAGACACTTACAGGAAGCAGAATGAAGCCTCCATAATCCAGGAGGAAACGGTCAGTGACACACACAAGTCCAGGCGGTTGGCAGGGGTCTACCCGTTGGTACTGTGGGGGCTGGCAAGAAAAACACTTTCAATAGCCAGTAGTCCTGGGGAACTGGGAATGTCACAGCTGACTGAAGGCCACCCAGTATGGTGCCCATCTACAAGAAGATTTGGAAGGAGGATGTGGGGCGTTTCAGGCCTGTCAGCCAGCTCGTGGTGTTGGGGAAGCCCATGGAGCAGATCATTTTGAGTGTCATCACATGGCATGTGCAAAACAAACAGGGGATCAATCCAGCCAGCATGGGTTTAAGAAAGACAGGTACTGCTTGACCAGCCTGATCTCCATTTATGACAAGGTGACCCACTTAGCAGATGAGGAAAAGGCTGTGGATGTGCATACCTGGGCTTTCATGAAGCCTCTGACACAATTTCCCACATATTCTCCTGAAGAAACTGGTTGCTCATGTCTTGAATGGGTGTTCTATTCACTAAGTGAAAATCTGCCTGGATCAAACATGGTGGAGAATGGAGTTACATCCAACTGGTGGCTGGTCGCAAGTTTTCCAAGGTGTTCCCTGGGACTCAGTATTGGGGATAAGCAGCCCTTTTAATCATTGGTATCTTTATCCGTGATCTGGATGGGAGGATGGAGTGCCCCCTCGGTCAGTTTGTGGATGACACCAAGTTGGGTGGGAGTGTTGCTCTGCTGAGGGTGGAAAGGCTCTGCAGAGGGATCTGGACAGGCTGGATTGATGGGCTGAGGCCAGCTGGATGAGGTTCCATAAGGTAAATTTTCAGGTCCTTCCCTTTGGTCACAACAACCCCAGCCAGTGCTGCAGGATGGGGCAAAGTGTCTGGAAAGCTGCCTTGGTGGACAAGGACCTGGGAGTGCTGGTCAACAGCAGCTGAACACGAGCCAGCCAAGGTGGCCAAGAAGGCCAGTGGCATCCTGGCCTGTATCAGCAATAGCATGGCCAGCAGGACCAGGGCAGTGACCATACCCCTGTACTGGGGCACTGGTGAGGCTAGACCTCGAGTGCTGTGTCCAGTTTTGGGCCCCTCACTACAAGAAAGACATTGAGGTGCTGGAGCCGGTCCAGAGAAGGGCAGCAGAGCTGGGGAAGCGTCTGTCCTGTGAGGAGGGGCTGAAGGAGCTGGGATTGTGTACCCTGGAGAAAAGGAGGCTCAGGGATGACCTTACCACTCTCTACAACTCCCTGACAGGAGGTTGTGGCAAGATGGGGTCAGTCTCTTCTCCCAGGCAGCCAGTGACAGGACAAGAGGACACAGGATCAAGTTGTGCTAGGGGAGTTTTAGGTTGGATATTAGGAAAAAAATTCTTCAATAAAAGGCTGGTGAGGCATTGGGACAGTCTGCTTGGGGAAGCGATGGTAAAACCATGAATGGAAATATTCAAAAAAACATGTGGACATGGTACTTGAGACATGATTTAGTGGTGAACATGGCAGTGCTAGATCAATGGTTACACTAGGTGCTCTTAGAGATTTTTTCCAATCGTAATCGTTCTATGATCCTTCCTTTCAGCTGATGGTAAATATAGGTCTTGGGATAAAAAATATCCTGATTAAACATTTGTATGAATAAAATTGCAATTATAGCATTTTATTATTTTATAATTGTTTTAAGTTTTTAGCCTGTCTCACACCTTTGTGTTAGACTTTCTCTTCTTTCACTTCTGCTTTTGGCCTTTAGAACAATATTCTGAAATGAAAGGGATCTTATTTCGCATCTTATTGCAGTCAGGCTGTCTCCTTGCATCATTACATTTTCAAATCCAACACCATGTCAAATTAGACTCTGGAATAGGACGTCTCAGTGACTTAATATCTTCCAGTGTTTGTAATTAGTTGCTTTCTAAAAGACAAGCATCCATACTACACTATTAAATCTCATAAAATCACTTTTTGACATAAAATAATTATTTCCTTTGGCTTAAAAAACTGGTAGAATTTGGTAGACTCTAAATATATGTACTGTGAGCTGTTATTTTTGTAGAATGGCAGTGACAGCACCGCCTTTCCTAGCAGCCATGATCTTATCTCAGTGTTAACTCAGACGAAAAATTGGAAAGGAAATTTGTACCAAACACAGTTTTATTAGAAGATCCATTTCAAATATATGTATGTAGTCAAAATTTCAGGCTTACTAACATTTTGCTTTTGATAGCATGTACTATTCCTGTACTAAATCTTCTTTGTTTCTCAGCTCCATTCTCTGCTTTATTTCAGCATCTGTGTTCGTTATAACATTAGTCTCTGAGCACCAATGCTTCACCTGTGGTCAGCTGTGACACAGGAGCTGTGGAATATACAAGTAACTCACAGCATCATGTGGAGAAAAATTGGAAAGGATAACGTCTCTTTGGTAAATTTGTATGTACTCATAATAAACTTCTCTCATTCAAAATATCACAAAAAAACCACCATCACCACCACCACCGCCGCCAAAAAACACCCGTAACACCAAAAACCCAACTGTTTTTTAAACTTCTGCACTGATCACTGGGGATTTGGGGATTTACTGCCAAATTTTTGAGAGCAGCAAAATTATGCACTATGTTCTTTATACTGTAATTTTTTTTGTTTAAATAGATGTTGAAGTATCTTGAAAGCTGACAGTATTTGGCTCTCCACTCTTCAACTACTTAACAGCAAAAATAGGAAACTACAAGCTTTTCTGTCTTCCCACGGGAACCAGGAGTATTTACAATACATTTGTAATTATAGAACATGTTTGAATATTATGTGGAACCCATAGAAATTCAAGTTTTTATAACACTAACAGGGCAAAAAAACACTGTATTTTAGGCAAACTCCATTGTTCTGTTTCAGTTAAAATTTTACATTAACAACCTGTTACACTTCCTCTCTCCAATGGTTTCTCCTGAATTCCTGAGGCATCACACTACATAGCTCTTTTATGAGACTGCATTCCTAAACTGCGTAGAATGGTTTCCCTCCATATTTCTCACAACAGCCAGCATAAACATCTCACCATGCATAAAAAGGTGTTCAGTTCTTCTTTTGCAGGACTGATAGACTCAAATCTCCTTGAAGTTATTGGGATATGAAAGGTTCAGTCCCAGCAAGGCCTGGACATATAATGTACATTTGCTAGAATATCTGCAACCTTTTTTTTTGGTCAGAAGTCTATTAGTCCCATTTTCTTGTTTTACATCATCCTGTTCTTTTCCAGATACCTTTCCTTGCTTTAAAATTTCAATTCTACACAAAAATTGTGTGACTCACAGACCTTTTGAAAAAGGTCTGGTTGTCATCTCCATGAGAAACAGGTTAGGGAAGAGAAGGAGGCTATAAAAATTATTTGCCCTGCCCATAAATAGTTAAAATTAAATTTTAAAGTTCCATTTTGTGGCTGACAATAGTTATGAAGGTTTTGGTTGATAATATTAAAGCTATAATCTTCTGTCCTGCAGGAAAATTCACAGGCATGCCTGCCTTCTCCTCTGCAGTATTTCACCAAAATAAATGGCTGTCTGCAGAGATACAGGCCTTGGCACTAAAGGTTTGAAGGCAGGACAAGGATCAAAGATACCAAATATAAACGTTTGGGGCCAGACTGGGAGATGGGAGGCAGGAGATCAGGAGATGAGAGGGAGAGCTAAACATGTGTATTGTGTCACTGGAGAAAAATCACCTTGTAGTTTGGCATCTTATATTAACTTCGCCCTCCCAGACTCATGTTATCTCCCCTTGAATGTCTGCATGTGCAGTGTAAGCACTTAATTTAATTAGTTTTTAATAAAAACCTTGGGCTAAATTTGACTCTATCACATCTGTTAAATCCAAAGTGAACACCACTGAAATGATCAGGGTTGTTCCGGAATTGCACCACAGTCAGTTAGATCAGAAACTGTCCCCCTGACTCATATCTTGTGGAAGTGTTTTCTTCCTTGACTGAGTATTTGATGGAAAATTAGTCATCTCAGACTTACTGAGGTAAAGGAAGTGTTGTCATCAAAATATGCCTGAATCTGGTTATTAGAAATGTGAATTTTAGAAGAGAATTTTAAAAGTTCAAGATGTTTCCAAGCATCCTTAGGAGCTATGATCTCAGAGAAACACCTTTATACTCTATATCAAGTAAAGGCCTGGCCCTTATGATACTTTTCATGTCCAAATGTCTAAAAAATGAAAAGTTCTGTGGTTTTCTTCTAGGATGCAGGATCTAACAACTTGCATCAGAAGCACTAGAAAGTTCAACTTCATAAAAGTCTTTCTCTATGGGACATTTCAGCATCAATATAAATCAATAAGTAATAATAATGACAGAAATGTATGTCAATAATAAATCCTTTTGTACAATTCCTCCCTTTTCAGGGCAAGCAAAAAGGGCCCACTTGCATATTGCGTTGAATTCAGCAGTCATTCCAATAACTATTTCACACTAATATTCCAAATTTGAAGCAATGGTATGAGACTATTATTCATAGAATTTAAGAACAATGAATAATCTACCTGAAACAGCTTTTTGATCCTTACTGCAATGATCATGATCCGTCTATCTTGCTATGCTCAGCAGAAGGACTTCATCAGTCTTCATCTTTTGTTAACTGAACATTGTCAAAGGCAAAATAACAATGATTTTGCTTTGTAGTGGATTATGAAAAAAAATAAGCTTTCTTTGTTTTTTCGACAAGCTTTTAAGCAATTGTAGCTAAATACTTATTGCCCTGTACAAACACTTCTTCTAAAGTCTAGAAAATACTTCCTTACATTTGATTATCCAGGTCTTTTTTTAAAACAGTCAAATAATATATAAACGTTTTCTAGCGAGTCTAGATGCGCATTATTGAAAACTCAATATTTTTACAAAAAAATAAATTTCTGAATATTTTAGGTACTCACAGAACAAAAACTCTAAACAAACACTTTAAGGAATAAATTCTCCTTTTGAGAGTACAGGTTAAAACAAGATATCACTGTTTGCCTTATGTTATAAACCTCATAAAGCAAAGCAGAAGGTACATGGACTGGTCATAAATTATATTCCCAGCGTCCTAGTACAATATAGCTAATGCATCACGACCTCTCTTGCCCAGATGCCTGCTACATGAACTGCAGCTTAAAGAGAGAGCAGAAAATGACAGCTTAATACATATCATCAGGAGAATGCTTGTTCTCAGTGGAAGTGCTTCAGTTTTTATATGATGAATGCAGAACAGCTCATGAACTGTTCACATCTTTAAAACTAAGAACCGTGAACATATACACGTTGTCATATGGCAGAATATAATGCAGATTGCTCCTGTGTTTAAAAGAGAGTGTCTTGCTTTGCTTATGAAATGATTGGAAATATCTTTAATACTACTATGTGAAAACTGAACAGTTTTAAAGATGAAGGAAAATTAAAAATTTTAAAATTTTTATATAATTAGCATGAACGATTTTTTCAGTCTCTAAATATTTAAAACAGATTTTTAAATTTCAGTACAGACACAACTAACACGGAGAAGAACATGGTATTGATATTTCTAGTGTTTTCAAACCGAAAATTTCAGAATATTTCACAAATATACAGCAGATAATTTCCTTGTGAATTAAAAGCATAATTAATGGGCAGGGAGGCTACTACTACACCTGTTTCTTCATATGAAAATCAGTGACACTCCCCAACTGTTAAAAGTAGAATAGAAAAAAATCCCAATTCAAAATTTCAGAAGTTTTTTCAATTTAAAAAATGAAATAATCTATTCTGAGTTTGAAGGTTTCAAATAAAAAGGAGATATGCAAAAATATCTGTCAATTGCAAACATTAGAAGTAAAATAAGATTTAATCAAGCACATTAAATATCTCAAAGTAATGCAACACTTAATCTCTTTTTTCTTATTACTTATGAAATATACTTTAAGAAAGTTTCAGCAAAAGCATTTCTTTTACCACACAACCTCAAAACTACATATTCTGATAATTTGTAATTATGACAATAACTGATTATTTACTGGACAGTAAAAACAACAAGACAGGACCAATCCTTACTTCTCACCTCTGTTTTCTTTTGGGTGGTACCTTTCACCTGTTAATATCACTGAGCTTTGTCAAGAATAAGGTTACCAGAACAAATAAACCTTAATCTGATTTCTAACAAACACAAATCCAGAAAAAAGTAAATGCAGTGAGCAGAATCCATTACAGTTTGTTCTGTTACTGCACAAAACAAACCCTCATTGAAACCAACAAATATGATTTTAACAGACATTTCATTGTCTGTTCATACTTTAAACAAAATTCAGTTTAGCTGCCATGTGTCTGTCTTATGTGTGCACACACAGGACGTTGGCTGGTGTTGCCTTTTACTAATCAAAGAGATTCCTTCTCTTCTAAACAACTTTTCCTTCTGTTTGTTCATCCTGAGAGGTCATAATCCCTAGTGGGTTTAGGTATAATGTGTTGCTATGGGAATGACTGTGGTGCTATAAAGGGAGGATTATGACCCTTCACTATATAAAAATGTTAGGTTTCTATTACCTTCTTGAATAGCACTGAAGAATTTTCATTTCAGTGTTCGAAGTTATCTTTCCTAAATGGATGTAGGGCTAACTATCCATGTAGGTGATAAGTGTTATCCCTAGTTATTACTGATTGTGCCAATGCTTTGATTTCGAAGAGATAATGAATAACTTAATAAAGAACTGTCAATGGATGAACTGAAGCCTTTAACCAAGCAGTGAAAGGCTTTGACTGCTTAAAAAGGATTTATCAGTACATGATAGAGGCTGAAGAATTACTACAAAATCCTGGCAAAAATAATATGAAACATAGCAGGGGGAAAACAGAAACGAGTTTTATACATTTTTTAATTAATGCAAATTTTCGCATTGCTTCATTTTCTTTCATTATAAGGTTTAGGATTGAAGAAAGAAACAAGCCGTCACTTGACTGCTTACTGCAAGACATCTCTGGCCTTGACTGATAATAAAAAGGAGTGAATGGTATGAAGCCTAAGGAACAAGACTCAATCACTCCCAGCAATTACTGTGTCTTATTGATAACTTGCAGCTCTATCCTGCAAATGCCATCTCTGGAACAAAGCCTGTCACAGATCAGACTGAATCCATTAAAAAGCTTTGATTAACATGTCCCTAGGGTGTGCTGGGGAAACTTTTTACGCCAAATGACAGCCTATTGCTACTGCTTCTGAATTGTCCTCCTGCAATACTCTTGTGTTTTAATCTAGTGCACAGTTTAAATTAAAAAACAGCAATGACTTTGTGTGACCTAAATACGAGCTGCTTTTATTCATTGTGGGATTTATCAACTGCTTGCAGTTTAAGTGTTCACAGAAGCAACAATTAACCTTACTGTGCGTTAGCTAATATTAATTATATATCTCCTGTGCTTTCTTGTGCTAGTGTACATGTGCCCAGAGAAAGGGTCATATTTAATGTGCTCTGTTTAGTGGACAAGAAGCTTTGTACTTGTCTCCCCTTGAAAACAAATTATTTGTATTTGACAAGCATAACATCAACAATGTTGGCTTTCTTTAGCAGGAGCTGACATTGATGTGTAAATGGATTTCAGTCCTTTTAAAACAGACACACAAAAGCTCCATCTTTCTGGGCTTCAGATTTCAAGAGGGCAAGGAATTGCCCTCCGCACACCCAATCATTTTCCCATCATCCACTGGGGAAAACAGCCCTTATCTATTGTGGGTATTATTTTTTTTTACCCTGCAGTCCCTTGTAAGACATATGTTGAATGGTATGTGTCAAGACCAGCAGGAAATAATACATAACGAACAAAAAAAAATTGTTTCCTTTATACTCCATAAAAATACATATTTAAAAACACCTGCAGGTATTAAGAAAACCTTGCCAGAAGTCTGACGTGATGTGCTAGAATCTAGGAAAGATGCATAAAAGAAAAACCTGTTCCTGTTCACATTCAGGTCAGTGTTAAAATTACATTAAACCAACCTTAAGAAAGAGCTAAATCCACAGAGAATCAAGTGTCAAAATGCTGAGCCATTTGACACAGTGGTCATTTGTTTAATGCCAATTCAAATTTCCCATGTGCTGAGTCTTTAATGAGGGCTGGTGCTCTTAAGCAGTACCTGGGCTCAGGCTCACAAAGACCAGAGGGGAGCTACTGGGCAAAACAGAGAGAGCAGCTGGGACATGCCACAGCCCTTGCCATTCTTCTGGGCACAGCTTGTGTCTGAGGTGGATGAGGGGAAGCAGGGAGGCAGGCAGCAGCTTAGTGAGCACTGAGGCAGCTCTCTGCCAAGCAAAATTCTCCCTCAGAAAGGGGGAAGAAGGATATGCATAGAGATATGCATCACTTCAATTCTTTTGAACATCCTCCCCTATCTTCAGAACATCATTACAAATTGAAATGGTGTATAAGGTATCTCTGCTTACTAGTAAAGTGCGTGATGGCTATACTGGGATCACGGTGGAGAGGAGCCAGCTAGCTTCTGTGCCTTTAAAAATGCTAAAGAGCAATAATCCTCTATGCACCAGCATTTATATCTGAAGACAATGGTGGGGAAATACATACACTCCTTGCCATCTACCCTTCAGGTAGTGCTGGTAGCAATATTTCATGGGAGCAGCACCTTCTCCTAGCTTTTCATTGCTTATAACATCACTTTTCCGCATTCCAAATGGGATTAATTTTCCGAGAATTAAGACAGTCAGCACAAAGACACATCCGCCTGCCTCTAGTGCTCCTTTGAATGTCTCCATGTTTATGGTTATGTATTTCTGAAGGATGTGCATGCAGATGTAAAGTGTGTTTTACCCTGTTCAGGAGTTGACACCATAAATCTAACAAAAGACAGAACAGCAACAGAGATATTTAGCTGCTGAGAACAAGTTTGAATAAATATGCAGGGCTCTCAGAAAATAGGTGCTATTGCTGTCACCAATTTGTGCCATTCATATAAAATGATAGGGCCATATATATTTTACTATCCCGACAATGTTATTTGTTGACTTTGTAGATTTACCATCTATGTCTTCTTGACAACAATTGTCTAAAGCCTTTCTATGTACGGTAATTGTGACTACAAATGCGCTTTCAGTGCCTCTATTACCTTCCCTTTAGCAGGTGTAGCACTTTATTGCTTGATACTACCCTCCCTTTTAGAAGTCTGGCTCCAAGCCTCCTTTGTTTCAACCCAGATGCCAGCCTCTATTTAACTATTCATTGAAAAAATAAAGAACACCCCACCTCCAACCATCTGGAGTAGAACTGATAGGGGAGGAGACTCATTTCTGTACCTTTTTTAGCTGTCTTAAGGTGAAAGGATTTGTCAAATCCATTAATGACCTATCTTAGATCTAATAGACAGTTCACATTCAAAAAGGCTTGTACAGAATCTGGTTCAAACAAAGGCAACAGAAGCGAGGAAGAACATGCACAAGGGGCAGAATGGTTTGGGAAATATAAATCTACCCAATTATAATTCAAACAAAAACAAGTGAGAAACCATACTCTGCTGAGGCACTATTGGCCAAGCATCTCGGCTTTGCATTCATGCATAATTAAGCTTTAGACAGCTGCAGGCTTCTCCAGTGTGACAGGGAACAGGATATCACAATACAAAGTAAGATACATATTAGTGCCTAAAAAAAGATGGGTTTATATTTAGATACAGCACAAAAACAAAACAAACAAACAAAGAAAAACCTTCAGCAAAAAAAACCCCAACCCAAACCAAACTATAAAAGACATCAGTAAAATGAGATTCACAGAATTCCCCTCTTGCCCTCACTGTGTTGTGTATAATTTTCCACAATATATTAGATCAAAATAAGCAAGAACATTAAACAAGTTCTTGGCACACTGTTTTTGCAATTGCACAGATACTTTAGAAATCCACACCTATCTTTTAGGATAGTGTGACACGCAGATAGTAGCTTCCAAGAAGATGAAATATGCAAGAAAGATAAAGTCTCTCAGTGGGATTTTTAACCGAGCACTGTCTTCCTTATAGGAGCTGGTCTCTTTCTCTATTACAAATCACATTTGGCATAAAGACTGAGAAGACAGTGTATTGTAATGCCAACCACTGAGAGACCACTGTTAGTAGTAGCCCCAGCTGTGATGATCTCTGTGATGATCTCAGAAAATATTGTCAGCTGTAGAGAATTTGGCTATCTTTTTACTTTTATCTTCCTTTGAGACTGCTTTGGTTGAGAAAAACTGCAGTTTTGTGCCCTACTAATTGTGTTAAGCCTCTGGAAAAAAAAAGTCTGCTTTCTAAGGTGAGTGTAAATCTTGGTTATTATGTGACTGAGAATAGGTTGCTACTAAAAACAAAGAAATACTTTCCATTTTACAGGCTCAGTATTTTTGTAAAGATATCATTTGTCTATTTGACATGTGATCAAAGTTTCTTCTTGGAAAATTTTAATATGATTAATCACACATGGATGGAAAATGTAAAATCATAATAGCCTGGGGACAGGACAAGCACAAGTCAGTTATCACTCAGTTTTCCCTTCTGAATGAAACCATGTAAATGCAAAACAAAGATATAAAGATCTTTATTTCTGTAGAAGGCAACATAAACAGTTTTATTAGCTTTTCAAGGAAGCCTAAATAAAGATTCAACTACTGAGTGAAACCAAAGCAGAAGTGAACACAGGAGTCTGTAAGAAACACATAGCCCTTACCTAAAGGATGGCAAATTACTAAGGCTGATGCTGAATTTGCTGAACTTAATACCTAGAAAAATCTGAGTGGCTGTCAGTGACGATAAGTTTGAATGTTCTTTTTAACCGTAGTTAAAGGAAATTTACAAGATCCACCCTCTGTGTCCGAGATGCATGTTTCTTTTTTTTTAACGCAATAAGTTTTAGCAGAGCTGTCTTTTTTGTTTTCTTATTCAGTCTTCTTTTTAAATTTGTCCTTAGAATGACGAGCTAGAATAGCTGATCAACAACAGCAGCACAGGGTGAAGTTAAGGTTAATTGCGTTTGTGCTTATGATAATTATTTAATCAGTTCTGCTTTTGGTGGTCAGTCATAATTCCTCATTTTTTCATCTTTGTCCTTTTAGTGCATTATTTTCCAAGGTACTCACTTTCCATCTGAGTGTAACAGAGAAGAGCGCTTTGGAATTTTCTGCATTTTTAGATTCTTGACTTTGAGAATGTTGGATCTTCGTTTTCTGAGAAGGAAAAAACCCATAATTTCCAAATAACCTTCTGCAGAACTGTGGAATTAGAATGCTTTTTGTTATAGGAGTTTTAATACACCATGACTAAACTATTTAAAAGTTTAGAGTAATTTCTTGGGTGTTAAAATTATATTCATGGTGGTTTCTGTGTGTGTATGTGTCTGTGTATGTGACAGTCAAAGTGAGAACTGAGAAAGTTACTACAGGTATGTAGAAGGAAGCTTAAAATGCAATAATCAATCATGTTTCCACAATAAGGGAAGTGCTGTTAACTTTTGATCTCATACTAACGTAAATCTGTAGTAATTTTGCAGAAATCGTCTAGAATAACTAAATAACTAAAATCAATGAAAATATTCCAGACACACCCACTTACACCTGAGACGACCCCTCTATTCAGCTTGTTCAGGTTCTCTAGCAGGACCCCCAGCGCCTTTTTAACAATGCTGTTGGGTTGCCAGCCTGCCTGTAGTAATGCATGGAATCATTGACTTCAGCTTTTCATTTGTCCCTGTGGTACTCTTTAAGGTTCCTGTTAGCCCACTTTTCCTGCCCACCTAGGTCAGCTTAAGTGGCAGGCCTGCCCTCTAGACACCCACCCTGTTCCCACCATGGTGTCCTTCAAACTTACTGAGGGTCCATTTCAACAGCTGAATGGGCTGTTGGTAAAGTTGTTGAACACTTTTCGTGCCAGTTCTAACCCCAAAGTCTGTCACTCATGACTGATAGGTTACCTTCAAACTGTTGACACCCATCCTGGGAATCCAGTTGTCCAAAGAGTTTTTTCTCTCGCTTTGTGTTCCAGTCTCCTTCTTCTCTTTCATGTTCATTATTTGCCTGGAGATTGACATGAGGGTGACCAGTTCATACTTCCAGATCCTTCTTCTTGCCTTTATTGAAGGAGTGCCAAACATTTCTCTTCTTCCAGTCTTCAAGGGCATCTCCCAATCTCTATGACATTTCAAAAAGGACAAGCTAACAATGCCATCGTACAGTTCTTACAGAATCCCTAAACATATGCCATCTGGACTGTAAAACCGTTCATATTCAAATTCCTGTGGCAGTCTCTAACATACTTCTCCTCCATTGCTGCTAGCACCTCTCACCTCAAAGTTTGCTACCGTGTAGTGAGGCTTGGGAAGCCTGGGAGAAGGCATTGTGAGTAAGACTGGGGTAAATAAGGCATTTCTACAATACAAATAGCTGCTGCTTCACGCTTTTATTTTTTTAATGTAAATACGTGTTTTTCTGTCAGTCAAGTCAGATATGGAAAAGCAAGTTTTCTCGTAGTTACATCTTCTGATCTTCTAAATCAGCTAAAGTGAAGTATTCAGGAAATATAACTAAGTCCAGGCATATTTAAATGAAGATATTCTGTGGGAACTGGTTTCTGGTTTGGCAAGATACTTAAGGGAAAGGCACAACTTTATAGGATTATTTATGTGTTAGCTCTACTCATATCTTAAAATATACGTGTGGCTGAGCTGAATAGACCTACACGGGTGGATTTGTTTCAAATATAAGGTAATTAAAAAGAAGATAAATTACAAAGATCAGTAGTTCTCATCTAAACTGCAGGTGTGCTATTCATTTGATCATTATTTATTTCATTGCCTTCAGAGACAGCAAAGCACAACATGCAAGACGTTACACTTGAGCAGTCACCACACCACTGTATTTCGTTCAGGCATTTCTTCTCTCTTCTTCCAATGCACAGAGCTAACCAAATGCTATGCCTCAACCTATACCTTCTGAACCAGCACAGTCTGCTAGACAGAAGTGGTCACAATTGTCTTGTTCGTGTTACTATGTTAGATCAACAAGAAACTAGACCCTTATCAAGATTACCTCCAGATGCACGGCTCAGTCAGGAACTATTCACCTCAAGTTATGGTTAAATCCCCAAGAAAACAAATTTATGAAGCAGTAATCCCCATACTTCTGCTGACAGTCTCTTCTCGTTGCTGCCTCAATATTTTCATGCAGCATTTATTTTGTTATAAAAAACAATAACAAAAAAGATAGAAAACTCCTTTGCCTCTACACTTATTTCCTGTTTTGTTGTGGGTTCAAAAATGCTTAAAATTAAATGCATAGATTAGAAATTTCTTATTCTGAACATGGCAGATCTTTCTATTTCTCCCATAAAGAAGGCCTTTTCAGTCACTCTGTGGGATCAAGAAATAGTACTGTTAGGTGTCAAGTAATATATTTGAAGATGATAGATAACAACAATCTCACTCAAGACGGTTATATAAAATTCACTTTCTGGAGTCAGGTAGCAGAAACACAATGCTGTTTTGAACAAACCCAGAACCACATGGTCCAAAGGATTCCCCAGATACTGATGAAGCCCATAACTATGAGGGCAGTCCCATATTGTGGAGCTTCATTTTTCTGCTCGTCTTGGAGACGAGAAGTAAGATAAGGAAATCTTGAGCAGTGACAGAGACACACCCATGAAAGCAAAAGTCCAGCAGGAGACACTTTTGGACAGGATGTCAGCCACATCCTGTTATTGGATTTTTCATTGGTTGAAGGAAGCAAGACTAGATATAGTCTGTAAATAGAATAGATTACAAAGAGATATGTAACTCCCTCATGAAGTTTTCCTCTCATAGAAATAGCCTTCTAAGTTCAGACCTCGCAAAATGCTACACATATAATATAGACAAAACTGCCTCCTGTGACCCTTTTCCTGTGTTCTTTCACTCATAAAGGAGAATAGAGCCTTCTTTTGCTGGCAATGAATGCCTTTAAACATTGCAACATAGATCAACCTTTATGGGTTTGTGTATGCGTGTGAGAAAGGCTGTTTATATATATCATCTGGTGAATAATTCATGACTTACTGATATAATTATTTACTATTATTTATGTTTCTATTATTCAGGAAGTCCCTAGGCTGCAAAGTGTTGGAGGATGGGAAAGTAATCTAGGAACATAATACATGCTCTTCTTGTACTTTCTTCGCACATCCTCTATTGAAGGCAGTATCCTGGTGGAGACAGCTATGTGAGGGCAGTTAGGATGCATTTTGTTGTATGCCTGCTCTCGTGTGAGGACTGGACTTTCTGTTTTCCTTAGATGAAGTTCAGTGATTTAGAATCAACAAACGTGATTTTTTTGCCGGAGGTAAATAAGCAGCACTGCTCACGACCACCCAAGCATACTGATTAAATTAAAGGCTGTGCCGGTTTGGCCAAAATCTAGTAATATAGCCCCTGAGAGAAAACCAGGTTGCAACCACCCTTCCCTCCACAGGGTTCGGGAAAAAGAAATTTTTCCTCGAAGGAAAGTGAAAGGGATAAAAACTATTTATTTTAACAAACACACAGGAAAAGGATAATGATGCTGAATAATGAATTAAAACCCCTGCTATAGAGAGAAACCTGGGAAGATTTCAGAGTCCTTCTGTAGGTGTGGTCTCTCTCCTCCTCGGAGCTGGTCGGTGAGGGCGTGGGCCCACCCCCGGGCCTCGGGGAGAAAATTCTCCTGATGTGTTCTGATGTTGTTGAAACAGCTCAGAAGAGAAGAAGGGAAAAAACCAAAGTCCCAGGAAACAAAATTCAGCTCTCCATCTCACGCCAAGAGGGAAAAAAAAACCAGCTGGCTGAAGAAAAAGCAAGCAGGGTGCTCCCTTCGTGCCTTCCACAGTCAGAAAAAACACTGAGGAGTGTAATCTCTGTGTCCTTGAGAAGCTGCTTTGGAAAGTTCATCTGGGTTTTTTTTTTTTCAAGCTCAGTTTAAAGGCACAGAAAAGGCACAATATTACATTTTGGGCATGGAGCATGATAGGGGATACACATGACAGAGTCACCCCAAGACATTGCTTTTGGAACTGCTTTATGCAGTGTTTTTGTTGTGTGTTTTCTTATGTATGTGATTAGACTTGTTGCAGTTGTGATTCCTATCCCGATAATTTCTTTTTTTCACTTTGATGAGTTCTTTTTTATACTTCCTGGAAATTTCCATGTGGCGATCGCACTCAGAGAGTGCTTCTGACTATTTCAATTATGGAAGCTTCTGAGTTGCTTCATGTCCCAAACACAAAATCTTTGTGGAATTGTGAAGGAAGCCTTCAAAGGCTATTTTCTGCAGATACAGAATGAACAGATTGCTCTCTTCACTGGATGCGGGGCTTTTCACAGACTTCATAGGCATTTCTAGCTCTTAAAAGAGGGATAAAAAAAGGATGATCAAGAGACACTTTCTATTTTGGATTCATTTTTCCGAAGCACAGAGCACACATGCCCAGTAGAAAACACTCATGTGGTAGTAAATAGTTAACTGGTATACTTTTAGCTACAAATGACTGGCCAGTGTTGCACACACCACATGATAATCAGCATTTGAGAGCAGTGTTCTCTTATGGAGAAGGTCTTGAGATTGTTGAGGGACGAGAAGCTCAGCACGACCCAGCAGTGTGCACTGCCCAGAAAGCCAGTTGTATCCTGGGCTGCATCACAGGCAGGGTGACCAGGAGGGTGAGGGAGGGGATTCTGCCCCTCTGCTCTGCTTTGCTCTGCTCCGCTCTGCTCTGCTCTGGTGAGACCCCACCTGCAGTTCTGCATCCAGCTCTGGGGTCCCCAATATAAGAAGGATGTGCAGCGGCTGGAATGAGTCCAGAGGAGGGCTGTGAATATGAACACAGGTCTGGAGCACCTCTCCTATGAAAACAGGCTGAGAGAGTTGGGGTTGTGAAGCCTGGAGAAGAAAACATTCTGGGGATACCTTATAGCACCTTCAAGTACCTAAAGGGGGTCTACGGGAGAGCCAAAGAGAGTTTTTTTACAAGGAGATATAAGGATAGAACAAAGGGCTTTAAAGTGAAGTAGGCTAGATTTAGATTAGATACTAAGAAATTCTGTACCGTGAGGTTGATGAACAGGTTGTCCAGAGAAGTTGTGGATGTCGCAGCCCTGCAAGAGTTTGAGGCCAGACTGGGTGGGGCCCAGAGCAACCTGGTCTTGGGCAAGGTGTTTCTGCCCATGGCAGGAGGGCTGGAACTGGATGATTTTTAGGGTCATTTCCAACTCAAACCATTCTATGAGTCTATAATTCTATGATCAGGTCAAATGACTACCTGAATCCACAGTGAAAAGAAGTGCTCAGTGTAACTGGGAGCTTCTATTTGTGCACAAATGATGCTTATTTGAGCAGAATATGTGGAATTTTGTACCTGTTTGTTTTTTTACTCCCTGTACATATAATAAAATTATTTTGTCTGTTAAACGGAAACGAGAGTTATAGTGTGATCCTTGTCTTGTGCACTTCTTTCACATTATCTATTTCATAGACTTTTTCAATAAAGTGCCAGGAAATCATGAAGGATTTAGTCCTTCCATAGTAAAATCACTCTCTTTCAAACCAGAATAAATACCTCTTGTAAGATATTTAACACTTGTAAATCTTAAGAAAAAAAATAACAGCCTAGGTGGAAAACTACATTCCTAGAAGTAGTTCAAATTAGTTTTTATGCAGTGTATCTTTTCTATTTGTTGCCATTTTACAGATAATTAATGAAAAGATTTTAAACTCCTAATAACTGAAAAAAAAAGAAAAAAATTGGAAAAAGGACACAGCTTGATCTAATTCCATATCTCAGCGAGCTGAATTGTTACAACCATTGAGTTCATTACGAGAGATTAAAGACTGAACAGAAAGACAAGGGTAAGGATGTGATTTTTATATGTTTGATCATACCACAGCTTTTAATAACTTCGTGACTTTATCACAGAATGCTGTGTTTTCCACGCTGTTATGTTGCTTTCCAGAAGATAATCTAAATCTTCTTGGAACCATTCCCATTTCCTGGATTACAGCATCATTTTTTGTGAGTTAATTTAATGTGCTGTGGTGAAATATGGCAGTTCTGGGATGATACATGAAGATAGGGTAGAGATGATGTGATTCCTTCTTCCTGAAGAAGTCCAGCTTCAGGAAATATGTTCCTATCTTCTGCTGAGTTGCATTTCTGTTATCAGGAATTTTAATCTTGGAGTTAGGCCAAAACTATCCACCATATGGTATAGATTAAAATAAATTTATAGGCATTTCCTCTTGCAATACTCATTTCCAGTTTAAAAAAACACTTCAAAACCTATAACGAGAGGTGCCTTTTGGAAAATGGACTTTGAATGCAAAGACACTTCCTTACTTTAAACTCTAAAGACAAAAAACCCCATAAATGACAAGTTTTTGCTCAACACCATGTCACAGGATGTGTATTACTGTAACAAAATTCCACAAGGATATAGGTTGTTGGAAACCAACATCCCTAATTAATACAATCTTGAAGTAATATTAAAAAGAAAAGGCCAAATTATTACTGAAAAAGAAATAGAACTTCTGTTGATATTAAGGGGATCTTTTGCAAGCATATTTGAGTGTCACTTTTAGTCAACAGAGTCATGGCCTTGTTAACTCTGCTGGTAAAGTTTAAGAAGGCTCCCAACTAATCGTTTAATCATTACTGCAATTAGACTTGTAAGACTGATTGGCACGTCAGTTAGCAACAGTGATGAAAGAGCCTCTGCCTTCAAATGAACTGAAAATTGGTGACTTGTAAGGATTAAGTTCCATATCCCCACTTTTACCTCATGCCAGTATTAAATCTCAGGGCTCTTTTTTTGAAAATAAACTATGACAAGAAGTTATGCACTGAGCTAGAGCACCGTGGCTGTGCTTAAGGTTCCTGGTCTCAGAATGGTGAAGTGAAACCAGGATATAACTCAAATATAACCAGAATATAACTTGTTCTTATAACTCAAAAAGTATGATTCTGTACGTCCTGTCTGCATGAACTGTGATGAGACTATAGAGTACAAGCTGTCTACGGCACACAAATCTGATTGCTTACACATTTCCCTTAGTGATTGTGCAAATGTTTGAAAATATGTAAGCTGTTTAAGCATTTGCACACCTTTGCTTGAGGTATTGCACAGCACCTGGAGTATAGTTCTCAGAAGGTAGCAGAGTTTTGTAACAGATCAGTGGCATTAATAAATATTCCACTTCAGAGCCCGATATCTTTCAGTGAAAATTTCTGTGGTTACCCCACACTGGCCTCAGAACTTGCCTTAATTTTTCAAGCACAGTATACACTTGTTAACCCCATCCATATAGCTAATGTTAGCAACAACTTTATAGTTAGGTGGCAATTGTGCTTTATTGAGATTCACATTAAATGTTCCTTCTGCCAAGAGTGAGAAAATGATTGATTATACTCCATTAATTCTCCTAACTCCCTAACAATTAATTCTGAAGACTTCTTGACTCCATTGACATCAGATGCATTTCCCATCACAGACCACATAATTTCTTCTCTTGTATTGTCAGAGGTGCCAGTGTACAGCACCACTACTCTATGCCTCCAACAGACAGGTCAGGAACTTGGGGAGGGCAGAGTCTGTGCTTCTCTGCTCACCCTTGCAGGATGAACAATAAATTGAGGTTCACTGTCAAAGACCATATAGGCCTAGCTGTGACACAATGCTTTTGGAAGCAGATAACCTTTTACACATTTCGGTTTGAAGACAAGGAGAAGAATACAACTGTCAATGGAGATAAAGGGAGAAGCAGGCGGTCTGAATCACAACAGCCCTCTGCAAATGTAGGAACTACGATTAATTCCTGTGTTTGGGCAACATAAAATGGTTGGATCAGTAGAAAAGTTAGTTTACAAAATTTTCATTTTATGACAGTCTTTGATTTGACATTACAGAGGACTCAAGGTCTTTTTACCTTTCACATCCACACTGGGTGCTGTAGAAAGCTTGTGAGGCTGAACTGTGCCAATAATCTTAGAAAGCCCAAGATGGAGATCTGAACGAAGTTTTAAATGAGGTTTGGGGGGGAGCCATCTCATTTAAAATTTTATAGGGATCTATAGCTGAAGTAGTTACCCATACACTCAATGAAATCAGCTAAGAGAAAGAGTAATTTCCAAAACTTCCTTAATCTAACCCTAGTGGAGATTAAAATCCCTGAAAGAGTATCCACAAGGACCTGATTCTCTCCTGTGCTTATAGGAGGGCCCAAGGGGACAAATTTGGATATGTTTGCACTAGAGAAGATGCAAGAATCTGAATGCACCAGTAATGAAAAATCAGGTTTCAGGGCACCTGAGGTATCCACATGGGCACCACAAGCGGAGTCAATAAAAAATTTGTTTGATTAACATGGAAGGTGGACAGCAAGTTGGGATAAGCCCTAAGTGTCATGAGAGGTGATCCATATCTGAAACACATTCTTCACATGGTATTTTTCATCACCACGAAACTTGCTTATTGTTTTTATGCTATGTCAAGGTCTTACCTACTAAGGTTCCACAAACTTTCACAGTGTTATGTATTGTACTCTTTCCTCTTATGACTTTTTATGAAGAAGAAACACTATTTTTCCCAGAGAACAGTGGTCACAGTCCTTTCACATATATTGAATATCCCTTTGGGTTTTTTTCAGAAGAAAGGGAGTATTTTCCTTTTGTATATTGCCACAACAGATGTGACAAAAAAGATTTAATATCAATGGGTAAATTCATTACTGCTGTAATGTACTGAAGATCATATTACTAACAGGATTAATGTAACAATTACAACTGAGAGAATTTGCTACTGAGATTTATCTTCAGTTTTCATAGAAGCGCAGTAATAATTTTCATTGTTTCTGGAGAGCAATTGCTATTTTCAAAAAACAAAACAAGCTTACACGGACAATCAGAAATCATCATTCCTTGCCACAGAAAAAAAAAGTAGCTTGAGATTCCACTGAGTATCAATGAAATGATTTGTAGGTTACACCAGGTCCAAAATAAACATTGCAGTTAAAATTCTGACTAAACAGCAGAGGAGAAATATTAAAAATAAATAAATAAATTAATTAATTAAAACTAATACAGAAAAAATGCTGTTTGCAATAAAGCTAATAAGAGACTGGAACTTCCGTGTTAGGAAGATGAATTTGACTTGCACAAAAACCTCCCAACAAATTAATTAACATCAAAAGCATTTTAGGTTGTTCTTGGGCTTTGTTCTCAATTGCAAAACCTAAGTTGTTATAAAATCAAGATTTTATTGAAAGTTAGTTAAACAGCACCATCTTTCTAAGTAAATATTTAACTCCTGACAGAAGGTTTAATGAAGGCTAGTGGGATTAACTTAAGAAAATACCCATGATTGGAGTGATTATTACAATTAGACCCATTCATGTCAGAGTTCTATGGTTCTATTAGATAGTTTTACCAAAGCTAGTGGAATTAATACAAAAGCAATGCCCAAATTTGAGGTCATTATTGCAATTAGAGTTGTACATGTCGACATTTCATGGTTTTATTAGAGAATGATTAATGTTTTTATGCTGGAGCAGGGAGTTTATTGTCTGCTGCAGGCCACATGTCATCAAATCAAAATTTAGCTGTAATACAGTAATATTCCCCTAATTGCAATCAGTTATGCTAAAGGAGCTCTTAACACACCAAAATATGGAAAGATTTGTTTTAAGTTGTACCAAGCTACAGGTTCCGATCTTGCCGGAAATACGTTAAATAGAAAGCATGGCCAGCAAGGTTAGACTTAAGTCTGAGTCACATAAAGATAAAATGGAATGGACGCTCACACTCATATTACCACCAAGACTTTTGAGGCTGCCAGGTCAGTGTCACACACTTATAGTACACACTGATTTCTAAAGCCCTTTTGTGGTGATAATGAATTACTTGCTATTACTTGCCCACCTTTGGGTGGGTTTTTTTTTGGTTTGTTTTTGGGTTTTGGGTTTTTTTTTTTACTTTTTTTAATGACTTTGCAAAGCACTGATTTGATCAGGCAACACAGTGACTGATGATATGCCAGATTAATCAAGATGCCTGAATTCATATGATGGGACATAACTTGGCATTGCTTCTTATAATGAAAGCCAAGAAGTGCAGAATATGTTATATAGTAATGGAAATGAAAAAGACTGGCTTTTCTGGCTTTCTGAAAGACAGAATCCATCACTGTCGGCTCTATTTTCTAATAAAGCAGTCTCCACTTTGTGCTTCCCAAAACCCCTTCATTCAGATTTGCTATTGGAAGAATTGTGTCAACCTTGAAAAGTAATGAAAAGTGTGAAAATTGAAATCTGCTTTTTAAAGTGCTGGTTTTAACTCTTTTCCCCCAAAAACTGTATCAAATCTTTAAATAAATACAACCCACTACAAATTCCCTATGTTCAAAACTCACAAATGAAACTCCCATGAAAATTATGACTGGCTCTGAAAAAATAATTTTTAGAAATATTAAAAGTATGTTTATTTTTATTCTTTCCTGCTTTCCAATTTTTGAAACTCTTGTGTATTGCCATACCCTTTAAATATAAATGCTGTGTGAGTAAGTATTCCGATTTCCTCTGCCATACTAATTGCATATGCCAAATTATGATTTGGGTCTTTGGCTGCACATTAACTCCCTGGAGAAAAACTGTTGGATTTCCAGTTTACTCCGTTCAGGCCTTTCTGCAAAGATACAGAATTCTGCTTCTTATATTACCTTTAATCTCCTTTCTCCTGCCTTCTTTAAACTATATACTCTTCTTCACACCTTATGCTCTCTCACACTGTCTTAACTCTCTGCCTTAGACAGTCACAGCCCACATGTTCCCAAGCCTCGGTCTTGTTCATGAAGCTGCGTTTCTTCAGTCACCTTTTGGCCCACACAATCCACTTCCCAGGCTGTCCTTGTATGGCCTGTGCTCCCTGTCAGTGGCAGCTCCCCATGACTTGCTTATCCCTTTATCACACTGCCTTCCTTCATGTCCTGAGCTCTGACATTCACAGTACCACTTCACTCTCACTTCCCTTTAAGGTGCTGATGAGTTTTCATACCTCCCACACTGAGATGCCTTTTCTGTTTCCTAACATCCCTGTTCTTCCTTGATTGCCTTCCCTCCCTTTTAGTTTGCTCTCTTTTGCTGCTCTTTGGTGTCCCTATTTGTCCTTTCACACACTCCCCCCTGAGTGTCATAAGCCTCTCTTCTCTGCTTCACACTGTCTTTCTCCCCATGGGTGTCCATTCTCCAAATGAGCAGGTCCCTGAGCAGCAGTAGGCAGAGTTCTCAGATGTCACACTGGCAGAGCCGGAACTGCCAAGCTACAGGACTTTTTAAAGAGATTTAATGATAGCTAATGTGGTACCTTAAATTGTGGGTCCAGGAAATAATTGGCTGTGTGACAAGCCTCCTCACTTGTTTTATTGTCTTTCTCTTTTTTTTTGTTTTTAAATGGCCTTGGAGCTTCAGCCAAATGAGGAGGTATGCACACCCATTGTACCCTGCAGGGTTAAGGTCCAGAAGCCAAATAAAAATTATGCAACATTGATTTTTGTTCTTACATTAATCTATAACTCTTGTGAGTATTTTGAAGATGAGTCACGGTCTGTAAAAGTATTTTCTGTTGTTGGCAACAACAGAAGGTTCACAGCATATTACAGGTAGCCTGAAAATTCTTGGAACTAGCAGCCTGCTTGGAAGCACAGCTCTGCTATAAAGGGATCCACAGCTGTAACATTTCCACAGCCTGCTGGAGCTGTCTCAGCACTCTATATGAGACCAGTTACCCTTGCTACTTCAGAGATCTAAATCTGTTAATTTCTGTCTCTTGCACTTTTCCTTCTTCTTGAGTAGGTCAAGACATTTCTTAGGGAAAGAGAGGAAGTCTTTTGGCTCTGCTTTTGCTGGCGTTCACAAAAGTGATCACATTCAAGCTGTACGAACATCCTTGCTTTCCACATTTCTGTGATCTAGTTTGGAAATTCCTGAAGTGTGAAAGCGGAATGTTACATTGAACAAGGAGTTCTTTCTACAAGGTTACTTCCTCTTTCAGGTATGGTGAATTTTCCTGCAGAATTCACCTCTTGTGACTTCACAGAAGTATTGGACTGTGTTCTCCTTTATATTTAATTAAAAATAATTAATTCAGCTTTGACAGCATAAACCTCTGCCTCCACACTTACATACTGAAGGGATTGTTGTTTCAGCTTAAACTACTTCTGAATGGTATAAATTTAAGTGAAATTTATAACGTGGACAGAAAGGACAGCTACATACAACATGGATGCGGTGCACGGCTTGTGTCATTGTGGAAACAATTACCTGAAACAGTAAAAAGTAAGATAACATATATGTCATGGAAACCATTAAGAAATGTCTTCTTCGTGGAGTTAACAGTGGACACATCACTTAGTTTGGAATTTGGAATGTGCTAGGAAGAGGCAAAAGAAAAACAATCTGTAAGCACCACATTGCAGTAATTCATCCTTCATACCAAGTTCAGCTGTTCTTGCCCACAAGTTAGTTATATGCCAGTCATCTAATAAGTAATAGCCATATATGGAAGAAGACAAATTTAGAAGGTTCCAAAATAGGTTGGAATGTGTCTGAGAGACCCATTGCAGACTATGGGCCTGGTTAAAACAGGCCTAGAATACCGCAGTGGTTTTCTACTTGTGCCAGAGATGTTACCATCACAGCCATTACATGGGTACACCTCAAATCTTCAATGAAAAAAGAGGTGTCAAACTGCAAAGCTCCAGTGACTATGAGCCTAAAGAGGCACTGCAGAATGTGCATAGATCTGCTGAGGTGTCACCACGTTTTCTGGACTTCTAGGTCCTTTGAAAGAGTAGTGCTGTGAAGCAGGACAGTCGTAACATACACTTACAGGTTATGCCAGTCATTTCTTAAGCTGCTCCACTTGCCTGCTGCACAGGTCTCTGCCAGACCCGCTCAGATCTTATAGAAAGCAACGTATGGGACAAACACGTAGAAAAAAAGATTGCATTTCTATTGGATTAATTTCTTAATGCATACAAGCCATTTTATTGAGATAAGTTTTATAAATGTTTTCAATAGTAGTGGCAAATGGAAGTGAGTTGCTTTGCTGTAATTCTGCAAGCAGCTGTGTTCAGTTGCTAAATCACCTGCCTGGCTCCTAGAGATCTATCTGCTGTCATGTATGGCTATAATTAATTGTAGGTCAAAATTGGGCTAGTTCTCAAACTCAAGCAGTTAATGTTCTTGTCTTCATTATGCCAATTTGTCTTACCAAAGCAGTTAATACATCTCTGTAAATGGAGAAAAAAAAAAATCAAAGAGAAGGAACTCTTACTGACAAACTGACATCTGTCAAATGTAATTTCTGGTAATAAGTTACCTCATCCTTTGGGAATATTTTTAGTCTTACTATTTTTAACTCAGAACTTCTGAGTTCTTTTTCCTTCCTTAGCAGTTCACAGATAGCATGTTGTTAATATTGGCTTAAGTTACAAATATTATATTTTATAATACAACTGTGCAAAATTGAATATGTTAAATGGATAATTTATGGGCTGCTGTCTGTTTTTCAGTGTTTTGCAAGGCATTTTCTAGGCAAAAAGAGTAACATATTTTCAAAATTACTAGTGAACCCTCATCTCTGCTGGACCAGCCTGTTGATACTGTTTCAAGTGACAAAAAATGAACATAGTTTCCTATAAGTTTACATGTCATCATTTCAACTAAGCTGAGGGTGTGACAAAAATCTCATAACATAGATATTTTCAGGCTTTTAGTTTGAATCTCAGTGTAAGTACCACTGACAGTCTTTAGGGCCGTCTGGTTATAGATCATGTATTTCATCACTGGGTTTATTCACCTAAAAGGGAAAAAAAAAAAGAAAGAAAACCATTTTAAATTTATTTAATTTTAAAATTCCATGCTCAATTTTGCAGTCACAGTAGTATGCTATGAAACATTGTGACAGATGGATGGATCTCATGAAATAATCTTTGACTGTTCTCTTTGTTCTTCGTGTACGCGTCAAAAGTAAACAATAGAAAGCCTTTTCTCTGTCATGTGCTTCTCAGTAGATTAAGATGGAAAGTGGAATAAGTGCAAAATATAAATATTATGGCAGGCTTAAAATAACTTTTTTTTGTATGTTTGATTTCATTCATTCTGTATTTTAATTTCTGAAGCACAAATATTGTACTACATTTAGCCTTTGGATAAAGATATATAAAAAACGTCCAAAACATAGAGAAAAGAAGACACCTCTAGCTGGCCAAACTTCCAACAAACACATTACAAATTGGGACATTTTATTGTAAATTTTGCTGACTAATCCCTAACTTCTGACTGACTAATCCCCCTAACTTCTTGCATTTAGGTAAAGTTTAGCAATAAAAAAAACCACAGGATGTTAAGGTCATGCATAAGGATACTGATCATAAATCTCAGGAAGGGGAAAAAATACTCCACATCCATCATCAACTTCTAGTGCATTTCAAAGCCTGGATATATTTGCAGTTTTCTTCCTTTAGTCTGTTTTTAGCCTTCAATTTGCTAAGCAATTAAAACCAACTAACCTAATATCAAAGTTCTTTCGTTTTACTAGAAACACATTTTATAGTTTTCATTATTAACTTGCAGATTTTAAATTGTTTGAGAGCTGTTCCAACATGACTAACATAATAGTGCGGAACAATGCAAGTCCTATACCCAGTGCCTGCTAAGACCTCACATTTGACCAAACAGCCTCTGGTGCAATGGTGCAGATGCTTGACTGCTGGAGTGTGTCTGAATGGCATCATACTCATATTGAATAACAGGCACACCATAGCAGTAAGATGATCATAGCATGGGTTGAGGGCAGGTAAAAAATAATTTCATCTATATTCAGTCCTGTACCATGTACTCAGATTTTACCTGGTTCGATTACGCTTCAAGGCTGAAAGTTTTGGCTTATTTCTATTTAAGCAGGGAAATCACAAGCTTTAATAGACAACACTGAGAGATGTAATGGGCCCTTAATGCCCACTGACTAAAGCCCTTTTGATTTACACAGTGGAAACTATAAGCTTTCTTTGAGTGCACCAGCAGTGAATGAAATGACAGAACTTGTTTTTGCAGCAATTTCAATACAAATAAGACAAAAACAAACAAACAAACAAACAAAATTTTTCACCTCTTTAGATACTGGATATTCCTTTAATTTGCAGTTTTAGAACACATTTCTTGGAATTCCTACTGGATCAGGGGATCAGGCTGTTGCTGTGAAGGACCCTCATATTAATTCAGCTGTGATGGCACTAAGTCCTGCTGACAAATACCACATTTACATTGTAAATTTAGTGAGAGAAATTGTGATGGAGAAGTAATTAAACCAGAAGAAATCATTACCATGATGGAAAACTTCTCTGACTATTAGTTCCCCTTTCTGGCTAGCAAACTCTTAGGAACCAATTCTTATCCTTTGACATTGCAAGAGAAAATCGTACCTATCCTGGTACAGCTATTTAAAGATTTAAATACAAAAGAAAAAGGTTGTCCTCATGCATTGCTTAATGATATCTTAAGGTTCATTATAAAAGAAAGACTTTACAATCACAATAGTTTTAGTGTAAGAAACAGGAATTATCATTACTATGACCACTAGTAAAATATTTAATTTTTTCTTCATTCCTCCTTTCCTCCCACCCCTTCTGATCATATTTAGGTCCAATCATATGTGAGTAGGTAATACTTTCCCAAATTAATCTGAGAGATGGCCTTCTTTCACAAGTGGTTTCTACATGTGTTTCAGCACGCATACTCAACTAAGATACTCATGCTCCTGGCTTTAATCTTGGCAAGAATATGAAGTATACAAATACAGTGCCCAGAAGTCATGCTGCGCTGTTCTTAGAGCAAAACTCTGGAGGGTATAGCAGGCACATTGCAGGCTCTTTATGGCACTTCACACCACCGGCTTTCTCTCCCTGCCAGCACACTGCAGTTAAAGGAGAAAGACATCAACTTGAAATCAGACATGAGATGCTGTCCAGTTGAAAAGGTTACTGCAGCAAATGAGCAATTAGTGCACCCTGCTGCAATGACTGCTCTAGGATGAGAAAGGACTTAGACAAAATACAATAGCTGAACACACTAGCTTTGTAATCTGTTTGTCACAAGTCCTGCAGTCAGTGCTGTACAATGCGTTGGCAGGGTACAAACCTCAGGGACGGTATGAAACCTGTTTTACCCAAGAACACCAGGCTTATTCTATGTTTATGCTTAAACTTGAAAAGATGGTTTCTTGTCAACATATACCAAATCAAACCCTCAAAACAAAATTTGCTGGAATAAAACTTTTCAGGTGACAAAGTCCTATGTACTACAAGTACTTTAAGGAAATGCCATAAAAATCACTTCACTAATCTGCATGAGTGCAGTCTCATTGAAGGGATCCATTTATCAGCTTAATCAGATACTTATTGCCTAGTCTACAGTTCATTACAAACAAGGTTGCTAGGAACTGTTTTCCGTACCAAAGTCTGGTCTTATGTTGTTTAAATATTTTATTTTCAAGTGTTGGTTTGACAGTCTCGTATCAGCATGATTCTATCAACAGAAATGAAATGTAAAAGCTCATAATTGCTATTTAATATTTAATATTTATGTGGTGGTTTACAAACCTCAAAACGCTCTCTGGGAGAAAGTACACAAAGCAACAAAAGTCAGGAGGCAGAGCAAAATAACTAATGCAATGGAAGAGTGACATAAAGTCAAAATAAATGCGAAGAAAAAGATAGACCAACCACTTAGGTGAGATTTACAATGGCAGAAAATCTACACGCTGGAATTTGTAGTCAATTGTTGCAAGCCATTAATGTATAATGAATGTATGTTTTCTTCACTGTAAAAGATGCTCTAAAAACCAAATATCTTCCCCTGTGAGAAGCAGGCACATCTGGATTTTGAGAAGCGAGCAGGCAATGCAGACAAAACTCTGCCTTCCGCACTGCCAAAGGGACAGCTGGCAGTGAAATAAATGGTCACTTTCATAAAGAAAAGGCTTAATTGTTCAAATCTGAGCACTAACTTCCACCTCCTCACCTCCTCTTGCTCCCTCTTGCTCCCTGCTCCCAGCAGGCTTTGCAAACATTGAAGGATAGAAGGGAAAATCTTTCAAGTAAGGAGAGGTCAAAGGGTTTAAAGGAATGAAGCAATATGATTGTTTCAAGTTAGCAGGTTCACAGGCAGCTTAAGCTGGTCTAAGACAGAGCTGCAGCCAACAGGAAAAACCCCGTCCTCCCATCTGCTCTTATCAGACAGTTCTCAAGGATTTCCTCTTCCCCAGCTCCCACAAAATGTGGCTGCAAAGAGAGGCAGATTAACTTGCTAATGAAGAAAGAAAGAAGAGAGAAGGGGAGGG